>CAIGQV010018106.1:12162261-12284791 GCA_903798115.1 Danio jaintianensis | reverse complement strand
AATGCACTTGATATTCTCTGGTCTTCATTTGTCAGCGACAGCAGTGTTTTTGTTTCGGGCAGGTTCTGGACGCGCGTGCACACACACATCCCAGCCTGGAAAAGCCTCCTGCTGCACAGTCCTGTATTCAGCTCTACAAGAACACAGGTTACGTTTTATTAACGATATTTTACGTTCATATTTCGAGTAAAACAGAAGTTCGAGTTTAGTGTACACTTGCTTCAGTGAAGTGTTGATCGCCAGGTTGTCAGGATGAGGTAAGACCTGATTTCTCCTCACGTAGACTCTCTTGGGTGCAGGAAAGTCCTGCTGGTACAGAGAACATCTCTGCTCTTTGCCAGTCTTGTTTTCTCTTGCAGGAAACTTTACATAGCACACTCCTGGAGCGCCATCTGGGCTGTAAGAAGGGTAATCCTCCCTGTTTGATGTGACGAAGCTCCTGTCGCCTGTAATTATGTTGAAAGAGCTCACGTTTACCTCATAGAAGTTTCCAAAATCGATTAGAGAGGTTTACAGTACACGCTTTATAGCTTTTAATTAACAATATAAAATGTTTTACCAAATTACATAGATTTACACCCATCTGTATGTTGTCTAATTAGAACTTAATTCCAGTAATATCAACGCCGAATTGTCAGTAGAAACGTAGGCCTATCCAGTCCTCACTGCCACATGATCTCTCAGAATGCATTATATGCTGATTTGGTATTTTGTATTTCTTGTTATTATGAATGGTAAAAACAGCAAACTTGCAAAAGCCAGACAAAGGGCAAAACAAAAGCTGAACGGTGTTTCTACAATATATGTCTTTAAGCTATTTAAAAGTACTAAAATATAGCATTTATGTGGTATAAATGTATTTTTTAATCTTTACCTTAGGCTACTGCAGTAACAGCTCTGTAACATTTTTTTCTGAGGGTTCAGAGCTGTTCTAATTAGTACAAATGTATTTATTTTCCCAGATTTCAATGATTTCCATACCATGAAGAGTTAGGTTGCTCTGTAGGATCTTCTTTGGTTCCATTTTTGGGCAGATTTTTGGTCCAAATTCAGCTTCTGTTGTGGTTACCATCTTTTCTCGCTTGTCAGGGTAGAGCAGCAAGCCTGAAGAGAAGATTCGTCAGCTTTTGTTGTTTCGCTTGTTTATTTGCTTCACATCTGAAGACCATGTGCAATGTTCTAAAGTGACAAGTCACATATCTGTGGAAATTTTGAGGTAAAAGGCAAATTAAAATCTCCTTGTTCAGCTGGTTACCTGCCAATGAAGGAAGTTCTCCCAGCATCGGAAAAGCTTGTGGGTGTTTCGAAGTCATTTTGCCATTTTTGTGGAGCAGTAAATCTATTTTGTGTCGATGATTAAATGGGATTCGTAGAGATGGTTTCTGCTGCTTTGCGAATGCCTTCACACGAGTGGTCATTTTGGAGTTACTGTTGAGACTAAAAATGTTCAATTTATTCAAACATTACAAAATATTCAAAAAGTAAATATATTGAATGAAATAGTGCTTTATTTTTCAAATCAAACTCTTTTAATTTTGTTTTAATCACACATATTTGTTCACTGTGACTGATAAGCCCAGGTTTCAAAACAGTGTATTGCTAGTGCACTATATACATCAACTTTCAAAATGATTAGATAATAGTGATTTGAGACTCACCTCTTGCATTTCACGTTTTTTTTCCCTGTAAATCTGTTTACAGTTCAGTAGCTGCTGATTTTTGTCACATTCTTGCAGGGCAGTGGCATGTTTGGAAAGCGCTGTTATACTCAGTTAGTGGCAGTTTCCATGGCTGCTCTATTCTTTCTTGAAAGCCTGATGGGTGATGGACTCGGCTTAAGAACAATGAGTGTTCTGTAATAAATACCGTAGACGCTGTGCTTGTGCTCAGCATGAGACTCTTAGTTTAATCTTCCCTAAATAAACCCTGGTAGTTTCTGTGTCTTGATATTTGAGCTTAAATCTGCTCAATTTCCCAATGAATGAAAGCAAACATATTAATTATGTGTAACCATAGGAAGGTTCTGTTTGTTGGAATAATGCCATTTGTAAGTTTAAATATATAGAAAACATGAGGCAATCACAGTTTTTTCACCATTCATATGTTTTATTTTCAAATAACCATGGACTAACATTCTGGAAACATGGTCAGCAAGTGTGCTTTATTCATGATAAACTATTATACAAAATGCCACTTAATGAACACCCTTAGCAAACAAAACAAAACCAAAAAAACAATACAACAAATATATTTTTATTCTGTGCCATTTCATTAAATGCTAAAAGGTACTTGATGTGTGCTATTTTGGGAATAGGTTACTCCATCTTTTACCTGTTTGCAGTGATCACTATCTTTTCTACAGTAGACCCCTATTTTAACATTGAATATCCTTAATAACCCCTCACCGCTTAAAAGCCCTATAGCAGACAAAAATGTAAAAATCAGTATAAATTCAGTTTATTAAGTGCAATAATTGTATGAAGATTAAAATCATTATATAAACAATAATGACCAGATTTTTAGTTGGTTGACTTACAAATATTGTCTATTTAGAATAGGGATTTTTACGTTTTTTTTATTCACAATGTTTTGTAATAGTGCATATATATATATATATATATATATATATATATAGAAATAAAAGTATCTCAGTGTAACATTTGCTTTTGTCTAATCCGGTCTATGGTCTGATCAAAAACTGCATTCTGAATGAAAATGTAAATCCACTATCTGACAATAGGAGGTGCTTAATGAAAGGCAGAAATGCTGGAAGAAATTTGTTAAATCCTCAAAGGTAATTTCCCCACTTTTTTCAAACAGCTACATTTAAATACACTCTTAAAGAACATTAAATTGGTCAAATTAGCTGTAAAGTATTTGATTTGTCTAATTTGTCTAATTAAGTGGTATTCAATTAAGTTTTACCTGTGTAATCATCAAACTACAGTTGACCCCAAACACTTGCTTACATGCATATACTTGAATTTGTAATATATTTTAAAAAATATATATTATATAATATATATATATAATGTTATTATTGTGATGATAAAGCAGATTTTTTTGGGATCATTCCAGTCTTTAGTCTTTCATGTTTTCCAAAAAATAAACTTAATTACACTGGCAATGAAATAAGTTGAAAAGAAGCAACATTTTCTGATTGTGGGGTTTTAATCAAAAGCAAAATTGAATATATATGCTAATTACAATCTGAAAAGGGGTAAATACAACAGAGTGGCAGTTCAAAATCATATTATCATTTAATTGGGAAGAGCATGAAGCCTGTAAATGTGCAGTCAGTGTCTCTACTTAAGACAGTACTTTCCCCAGTGCTCTGCACAGACACTTTATCCCCTGTGTTTAATCGTAAAACCACAGATCCTGCAATCCCCGATATTAATTTAGGCGAATCGCAGAACTTGACCTTTTCTTCTGACCCTACCTGAATCTTTAGACAGGCAGACTGTTGGGACGAAATGTGGTAGCTGATGTAATACATGCCAGTTATTGTCACATCAAAGTAACCGTTACCATCTAAAACACCATCCATCCCAGAGATCAATGGGAAGTCAAAGACAACTAATTTGTCTTGAAGAATCCTCTCTGATTTAGAACTTTTTTTGTAAGAGAAAACAAAATACTGGTCTGGAGCAACTTTTCCTGTTAAAACTCCCCTCTCTCCCTTTGGTCCCTTTGGCCCCGATGGACCCTGTGGTCCCTCTGGTCCCTTCACACCGGGCCGGCCTGGGAGTCCAGGTTTTCCAGGGTCTCCTTTTGGCCCAGTCATCGGCACTGCATTCTCACCTGTAAACAGCATAGCCATAGCCAGATAAAGAGAGTTTGTTAGCAAACTTTTTATTTTATTTATCTGGAAGCTAGCCTGCTTTAACACATTACTAATCTAATTTAACATGTTCCTAGAATAACATATCATGTTGTTAGCTTGTCTTTAAAAATATTTGACCAATTGGCTAACATGTTTTAGCATGTTGTTGGTATCAGTTAACATGTTTTTAGCATGTTTCAACATATTTCGTATGTTGCTAACATGAATTAGCATGTTGCTAGAATGGTTTTAGCACTTCCCTAGCATGAATGTTCCTAATATATTTCTAGCTTTTGTCATGGTGCTAGCATACCTCAGAACATGGTTTAGTATGTTTTATGAGCTAGCATTTGTGTCGTTAATGTGTTGCTGGCTTGTAGCGAGATTTAACACTATGCTTTATTATTAAAACAACATGTGAATTAGCATGTCACTAGTACTTTTTAGCATGTTTTACCACATAACTTTTAAAATGTTGCTAATATGTTTCCAGCATGTATGATTATAATTGATAGCATCAATTAAAATGTTTTAACATATGGCTAACATGTTTAGGCATGATTTAAACTACCATGTTGCTAACATGTTCTAGCATGTTTAACCTTTTTGTTAGCGTATTATAACATGATGGCATGTATGGCATTAAAGCATGATTCTTGCATTTATAGCACTTGGGTAACACATTCCGACATTTGCTAACATGTAATAAATCAATATCATTAATTAGCATATTGCTATTATTTTGAGCAATTGTAATCATATGCTCTAAATGACACCATTTTATTTAAAATTAGAAATAATTCAACAGTAGTTTGCAGAACAAAGCAAAAAAAATTTAATTTAATTAAAAATTCATTGCTATAAATCATAAATTTGTAAATCCAATCCAGTCAAAAAAAAATTCTATTATTCTACTATTACTAATTGTGAAAAAATACTATATTATTTTTCATTAAAATTAATTTATTTAAAATTTACATTTCCTGCACTCAAAAAAAGAATTTTGCTGCTTGTTCAAACTACTTATTTATGTTGAAGTAACACCATTCTTAAGGGTTTTTGGGACAAATTAATTGTTTTAGGTTAAATTTAATTAATTTACTATAAATCTGTAAAAACGATTAAGTTAACTTAATCGATTTGTGTTGTGATGACATGAAGGAATTATGTGGAACTCAGCATTTTTTTACAATGTGCGAAACAAATGCTCTAATTTCTATTTGAAATTTGGACTAGCTGTTATCAGACCTTCATGGAATTAATAAAAATATATGTATTATCTATTTCAAACACATAGCAAATTCAGTAAATCCAGAGAAACTGAGAACTTTCATGTGGTCTCTTAACTTTTTCCATAGTAAACTGTGACGATAGATAGGATGCACATTTTTGACTTTCAGTTTGCTATTTTTTCCACATAGAGTTTGCGTCTGAATACCTGCATCTCCTTTTTCTCCCTTGGCACCATCCTTCCCATCAGTACCAGGAACCCCAGGAATACCTGGTGTTCCAGGGAAACCCTTGTTACCAGCACATGTTTCTGACATAGACAAAGTCACCAGCAACAGCATAATAGCAAGTTGTGGCACCACATGTGCAGACATGAGGACAAACGGCTAAATAAAAATAAAGAAAACATCAATTAAAAGCATGTGTAAGCTGCAGAATGAAGGCTGTAATGGACATTTCCATAATTGAAGCATACATAACACTACATATCAAGTGTGCCTTTAAATCAAACCAAGCCTGCAAACTAAAATTCAATTGCAAACTGCAGATTTACTCCAAGAAGTTTAATAATTAGAAGACTTTTATCTTACCATCTTTCCAAGAAGGCTGTTGAAAAACAGATGGTGGCCTTAAAGAGTGCCGTTACATTAAATGTTTTTCTTGCGTCTGTATGATGAAGCTCAGTTTCAGAGAAGAAGAGCAGTGTTGCACAACAAAGGGAAGTAACAAACACATATTCAGCAAAATTTTTATTTAGATTAACCTTGGATTACAGCAGTATTAGTTTGACATTTTATTTATTGTTAAAGTTTGCAAGTTGCATATCCTTTTTCTGAGAAATTGAAAAAGGAAGGTCAGAAAAAAAAAAAGACAGATCAACCCTCAGGGTTCACATTGCGCAACTGCGATTTTATACAGTGTATGACTATTGATATCTGCATTAAACTACAGCAGGTGAGTTTACTAAACTAACACATCTTTAACTAACACAACTAATTATTATATTAAAGACAAATGTTGAGAGAAATATTATCCTACTATTTATTTATTTAAAGCTTTTCACATTTTAGAGAACACGCCCCAAACCCACCTCATGCCAGTAAAAAAAAATAAAAAAAATAAACATACTGTAAGTAAATGCATGCAATGCAATGATGCATAAATGTAATTGTACACACCCACATGTACCTACATAAACTATTGAACATAGCACTTGAATGTGGTATCTATGTAGGCCAACAGTAGTGTATTTACATTTTTTAATTTACCAGCTTTTATTCAAAGAAAGCACAAATGTGGATAAAAGAGAAGCACTGAAAATCTCAAGAGAGCAGCAATATATAGATGCCACAACAAGTCTAAGTTAGGTTAGCAATATAGTTTATTGTTGAGTCCTTGTAACAGTGTTTGTCTGGTGCATATGAAGATGAAATAATGCTTATCTGATCAAAAATGACAATAAAGATAATTATAATGTAGCAAAAATATTTTCATCTTAAATAAATACTGTTCTTTTCTTTTCATCAACTGAATCTTTAAAATATTAGTTGTTTTTAATTGATAATAATAAGAAATGTTTCTTAAACACTTTCTGAAAACACTGAAAACTGGAATAATGGTAATAAAAATTACTTACACCACTGTTTGGATATATTTAGAATAAATGCCCCTTTAAATGTACATAAAAAGCACTAATTGCATGATTGTGCACACACACAAAAATCCTGGGTTGTTTAAACCCAAATTTGAGTAAGATATGTACAAACACAGCTGCTGGGGTAAATATTTCAATTAAATTCAATTTTTACCACAATGGTCGGGGGTTCGAACATATTTGACCTTTCTTTGTTTCAGCAAATATATATATATATATATTTATTTATTTATTATATATATTTTTTATTATTATTATACGTGTGTATTGACACATATACTTGACACAAACATTTTATTCAAGCAATATTTTATTTGATTTGGTTAGTGGCTTTTCAAAACACTACAGTTTAATAATCCTGT
Source organism: Danio jaintianensis (assembly GCA_903798115.1). Classification (NCBI taxonomy): domain Eukaryota; kingdom Metazoa; phylum Chordata; class Actinopteri; order Cypriniformes; family Danionidae; genus Danio; species Danio jaintianensis. The sequence continues at coordinate 12,277,719 of CAIGQV010018106.1, read as the reverse complement.
CTTATCACTCAGTATTAAAGTATATAGTTCAAAACAGTGCAACAATCAGTGTGCATGAATCAGGAAACCTGAGAAAACACTGTCTGCCCTATCTGCTGTTGCATACATGCCATTATAGGCATTTGTCATCAGCCAGACTTTCTCATTCTCCTTCAGATACAGAGACAGTCCACCAGAGCTCACCTGCTGGCTGCCCCTTTGCGTGTGATCACAGAAACTCACTAGATTCTTATCATCATGCACTAGGATAACACACAGCTTTTTATCATGAGACGATGCATAAAACACAAAATAATAAGTGCCAGGAATTTTACAAACAAATTTGCTCTCATCGGTACTGAAATGGCCTTGAGGATTGGTGATAACCTTGCTGAAGCGTATCACCTTATTGGCATCAGGAGGAAGTCTTGTGTGACGGGACACACTGAATACAGACTGCAGTTGAGATCCGGATACATCCACAAGGCCTGGTTCGCCGGGCTCTCCTGGAGGGCCGGGTGGTCCTACTATGCCAGGATCTCCGTGGGGACCTCTTTTTCCAAGTGGTCCTTTAAGACCAGATGCCCCCTTTTCTCCCTTTTTAATGGCGTCACTGGGTTTAATAGAAATTCCTGTTGAGACACATTGATTGCTTTTATACTACACTTCATTTTTTTAAATTAAATACTGTTAAGGTATGGTTGAGTTTAAAATGAACATTTGAAGAAGAGATAACATCTTCTTGCAGGGATAATCACCCCATTTATACATATAAAAAAATATATGAATAACATTTAAATTGCTGCAAGAGTTTCCACAAACTCATGCTATTTAATATGCAAATGACTTCTTGCTTTTGGAAGTACAATAAAAAAGATTATAAACTGACAATTTTGTTTGGGCTGTGAATGTTATTTTCATATAGGGCATGCATATATATATATATAAAAATTATATTCTTGAAATATAAACAAATTTTGATTTCGATGGCTGCAACACACTGCACAAAAAGTTGGGACAGAGGCAAAATAAAAGTGAAAAGGTCTTAGAATATCCCAATTAAACCGTTTTGAAGCAGTCCAGAATAAGCTTGTGAATTGGTGATGATCAATGACTGGAAAAATGATACATGAAGACTTCATGTTTGTGTTTAAAATGAGCATTACAGTTTTTGCAAGCAAAGCAGGACCATGGCTTGTTATTTTGTGCCAAAATTCATGTGAGAAATAAAGAAAGTATATATGGTTAATGCAAATCAAATTAGAGCAACTTGTTTCTGTAGATATCATAGTGATAACATCTTTTATTTTATTATTTTTTTTAAATACTAACAAATAATTCACTGATATGGTTCACTGTATCAAAACAACTCATCAGAATCATTTGGAGAAAAGCGCTACAAGGCATGTGCTGCATACAATTCACTGAAAGATTCTGTTCATAAGAGTCATTTGCTCATAACACTCGCAAGAGACGCTAACTGAACTGAATTTTATAGAACAGCTATAGCACTCGTAATGCTTAATTTTTAAAACCTTACCAAGATCTCCTTTCTCCCCCTTCATTCCTTCCCTTCCATCTCGTCCGGGAAATCCAGGAATACCGGGCAGACCAGGCATCGCTCCGACAGGACAGGTGTCAGCAGAGGCCAGACAGAGGCACAGAGAAGCCAATAAATGGCTTACTAAAATGAGGTGACCCCCAAACATGTTTGCTGTGAAGCAAGGAAAGAAGCAGAGCCACTCAACCCTTCAGACACTGAGCTCTGAAATATTACACACAAGAACAAGTAAATCACAGTCACGCTTCCTCTTTTTCTTTGCATGTGTTGCACTTATCTTTTACAAAACTGCGTTCAAACAAATTATTGATAGCTCTTCATTTCATATAAAGTTCTTAACACCTACAACAAAAATGGGCCTATTTGTCAACTATGTGGGCCTAAACAAAGATTTTTCTGTTTCATATTTTCCATTTTTTATACTATATGTAAATTAATGTAAACATGTCTGATAGTTATTTGTTGTTTAGATTTCTTTTATTTTGATTGCATTTTTTTGTGGAAAAAAAAAAGATTTTATTTCAGATTTGTAAGAAATGTCATTGGTAGTTTCAGGAATAAAACAAAAATTATGTTTTTCTCAAACATTTAACTATAAAAATCAAGATATGAAAATATATAGAAAAGAGATGTTTTAAGGGGTCTCCTAAGTCTTAAGCCATCACTATGTGTATTTGATTTACCAATTGCATTTTTACAAAAAGGCGGCGCAGTGGGTAGCGCTGTCGCCTTACAGCAAGAAGGTCGCTGGTTCGAGCCTCGGCTGGGTCAGTTGGCATTTCTGTGTGTCAGGAGTTTGCATGTTCTCCCCGTGTTGGTGTGGGTTTCCTCCGGGTGCTCCGGTTTCCCCCACAAGTCCAAAGACATGCGCTATAGGTGAATTGGGTAAGCTAAATTGGCCGTAGTGTATGTGTGTGAATGGGAGTGTATGGGTGTTTCCCAGTGATGGGTTGCAGCTGGAAGGGCATCCGCTGTGTAAAACATATGCTGGATAAGTTGGCGGTTCATTCCGCTGTGGCGACCCCAGATTAATAAAGGGACTAAGCCGAAAAGAAAATAAATGAATGAATTTTTACAAAAAGCTGCATGAATATATATAAATAAATATACACACGTATATATATATACAGTTGAAGTCAGAATTATAAAACAAGTAAGACTTTCTCCAGAAGAAAAATATTATAGGAAATACTGTGAAAAATTCCTTGCGCTGTTAAACATCATTTGGGAAATATTGAAAAAGAAAAGAAAAAAAATCACTGGAGGGCGAATAATTTTAACTTAAACTGTGTTATATAATTAATATAATAATAAATTATAATAATATATAATAATAAATATAATATCTTGATTTTTATAGTAACATGTTTGAGTTGATATTTATATATATATCACACATATAACATATAACATCAGACAACAAAATTAAAGCCAGAATCTTTTTGTACAGCCACGTTCATATGCTTTTATTTGGAATTTGAAATTGAAGACATTCAACAAAAACAACAGTACTGTTTTAATACACAATGATACACAAATACAAGAATTTTTAATATAGCATGCAACAGAGCAATTAGAATTTCATTTATTATTTCAAGTATCACTGCTACAGTAAAACATACCATCAGCAGTGTCCAGTAACCAATATTGCAGCTATATTATTCCTATTAATAACTCTACTCTGCACTGCTATAGATTAAAAACCCATTGAACACTGCATACAAGCTTTTGGGCATTTGTCCAATACCACCACTCTCAGCGAAAGGCTCAATCCAGACTTTATCACTTTTTGATAGTGTAAGCACGGCTCCACCGGACACAACAAGAGAGACAGATTTTGAGTTAAAGTCGCAGAAACTCAGGCTTACTGGAGACGCACTTGTGCTCTTAAGTCTGAGACATAATCGACCTTCAGATGACGCATGAAACACAAAATTATACACCCCAGGAACCTTGCAAATAAAATGACCAGTTCTAAGTTGGAAATCCTTATTGACATTGCTAAGCTGAACATTAAAGGTGACAGGTTGGTTATACTGAGCCCGATCTGATTCATTTCGCAGTACAGAGAAAGCAGGTTTCTCACTAGCTTTGGCTCCATCAGCGCCTCCACTGGATCCTCTTGGACCCGCAGGACCAAGCGGCCCCTGTGGGCCTATAGCACCTATTAAACCCTCTGGACCAGGTTCTCCTGGAGGGCCGCGGACCCCCATGTCTCCTTTCAGCTCCTCGAGGGCGATGCTGCTCAGCTTATCCTGCAAAGCTGAGAAAAAGCACTTCGGTCAAAAATTTGGTATTGGTATAAGATTTTTGAATGTTTTTAAAAGTAGTCCAAGGAATTCATTTATTTGATCAAAAATGCAGTAAAAACTGTGAAATTGTGAAATGCTGTTATAATTTTCTTATTAAACGTAGTTTAAAATTGATATTAAAATTGAAGTTACTTTGATTTATTGCTGAATTTTCAGCATCATTACTCCATTCTTCACTGTCACATGATCCTTTAGAAATAATTTTAATATGCTGATTTGTTGTTCTATTAATTTGAACTAAGTCAACATCAACATTTTTTAGGATTCTTTGATGAATTCATTCAGTCATTTTCCTTCGGCTTAGTCCCTTTATTCATCAGGGGTCGCCAGAGTGGAATGAACCGCCAACTTATCCAGCATATGTTTTACACAGCGGATGCCCTTCCAGCTGCAACCCAGTACTGGGAAACATCCATACACACTCATTCACACACTACAGCCAATTTTGTTTACCCAATTCACCTATAGCGCATGTCTTTGTACTGTGGGGGAAACCGGAGCACCCGGAGGAAACCCACGCGAACACGGGGAGAACATGCAAACTCCACACAGAAATCCCAACTGACCCAGCAGGGACTCGAACCAGCGAGCTTCTTGCAGTGAGGTGACAGTGCTAACCACTGAGCCACCGTGTCGTCTCTTTGATGAATAGAAAGTTCAAAATAACAGCATTTATTTCAAGCTACATCTTTCTTTCCATCTCTCTTAAAATTGATGAATAAATACACTTTTAAGGGTATTGAATCACAGTTTGTGCAAAAATGTGACACAGTTCAACAGTTTATGACACTGATAATAATAATAATAATAATAATAATAATGTTTCTTGAGCAGTAGATCATATAATAATTTTAGAAGGATCATTTGACACTAAATACTGGAGTAATGAGGCTGAAAATTCAGCTTTAAATCATGGGGAATTTGAAATATATTATATTTTAAGCTACATTGAAAAAGAAAACATTTTACATTGTAATACTATTTCACAGTTATTCAGAAAATGTATAAATAAGACTTTTTTAAAAACATGAAAAAATCTTACTGATGCCAAACATTTGACAGGCAGTGTATATTTTTCCTTTGCACTAAAATTATAAACATGGGATGCATATGTGAGAATACGTTCCTACCTGGCTTTCCTTTCTCTCCTTTTGGTCCTGGCAGGCCGTCTCTCCCATTTGGTCCATCTGCGCCGTTTCTTCCATGCATCACGCATTCATCCTGACAGAAAGTGAAGGGAAGCAGAGCACCGGCCCAAAGAAAAGTGAAGAAAGCTGACGGCTGCATCCTAAAACATCTAAGACGATTCACAAAGAATAGATCACATTTTAGGTAATGGACTATTAAAATACAACTCAAAGGTAATGTAAAATTGTTTAATTATGATCCAAAAATTATTTAATCTTTTGCAGTTAGACAGATGTGTCTTACCAGTGTCTCGCTGTAAATTTTACACTTCTTTCCTGATTCTGGGCAGTAAAATTGAGGAAAGAAAAAAATGCTGCTGAGAAAAAAAAACTGCAATTGTTTCATTTCTGCAAAATGTGAACTAAACTGAACGTCCTCTGATCTTGTCAACGCGTGCATTTTTTTTCTTCCTCATTCTCCATCAACATTTTTAATGGATAATAGAAAGTCAAGCATTTATTGTCGTAATAAAAGGTCAAATTTGTGCTTTATTCATAAAACTAAGACCTTTAAAAAATTATGAAAATCCGCATGCAGCTGCAAAACAACCTCCATGATTTAGTCTTTATTTTTATATTAAATATTGTGTCACAAAATAGAAAGAGAAAAAGAAAACATAAACCAAAATGAAATCAAATAAATGGTTAATATCCATGGAACCTTTTCATTCCAAAAGAGGATAATTTATAGTGGGGGAAAAAAAAGAGTTATTTTGAGTATTAAAATGGGGCGACACAGTGGCTCAGTGGTTAGCACTGTTGCCTCACAGCAAGAAGGATGGTGGTTCAAGCTGGGTCAGTTAGCGTAAATAGTGGCCGTAGTGTATGAGTGTGTATGGATGTTTCCCAGTACTGGGTTGCAGCTGGAAGGGCATCCGATGTGTAAAACATATGCTGGATAAGTTGGCGGTTTATTCTGCTGTGGCGACCCCTGATGAATAAAGGGACTAAGCTGAAGGAAAATGAATGAAAGAATGAGTATTAAAATGTTTTTCACTATAATGAAAAATACTTCTTTTAAGAACTTTTTTTTTTCTTGGATGCAGTATCATGCAAGCTGCAAACCTGTAATCGATAAAGTCAAGCAACTATTATAAATCAGTTTCTTAATTCTCTAATTCTCAGAAATCAGTGTTTTGATTCTCAAAACTAAAACTTAAAAAATATAAAAATCCATGTGCATTTGCTAAACAACGTGAAATAGATAGATAAAAGAACATTAACAAACAGAATCATTAAATAAAATAAAATAAATATAAAATCTGTCCTGAAATTGGAACTCGATTAAATGCAACACCTGTCAACAACTCTAACTGTTTGGTAATCAACATTATTCAAATGATCTTTTTTTGTCCTCCACAAAAGTCAGCAGGTCATATATGCCAAATAACTCCAAAATATGTATGGATGTGTGTGTGTGTGCGCGCGTGTGTGTGTGTGCGTGTGTGTGCGTGTGTGTGTGTGTGTGTGTGTGTCTGTGAGAGAGACAGAGAGAGAGAGAGAGCGAGAGAGAGAGAGAGAGAGAGAGAGAGAGAGAGAGAGAGAACAAGGTTTAAATCCAACACAAGAACACGATCCTAAAGCTTAAAATGTATTTTTCATTTATTGTATTTATTTTTAAAATAGCACAGAATTTCCTTAAAGTAGGATAATATAAATAAATGTATGTCACAATATACAAACAACTGATAATTGTCTGTAAAAATGCAAATGCTACTTTTTTTTAATGAACATGGAGACTAGACTCTGGTTCCTGTTTGCTCTCTTCTCAAGGCACTCTTGAACACCGGTTAAAGGCACAGGTTCTGTCTTGCTCTCCTTCTGGTAGTATGGACAAACCTTTAGATGCTCAGAAATCGGAGCCATTTTGTCAAATCTCCAGGTGTCCACAGTGGAAAACAGGTTACTGAACTGCCAAACCTGGGGATATTTTCAAGGTTAGTTATAATGTTAGTTAGTGTAGTGTTATCTAATAATTAGTTTTATCTAATAATTATAATTAGTGTTATCTCAAGTAAAAATGAAAGTATCTCAAGTATTATTTAATAAAAACGTTTTTAGATATATTTCTAATACCTTTCAGAATATACAAAAATATGTGTCTATTTCACAGGAGTAATATATTATTAGGCTTTCTGTACCCACATAGAAATGTGATATATGGCAATGTATGTAAATTACATATATGACAAGTTCATATTTGGATTTTACATATATGCAACATATTTTAAAATATTTCAAAAATATTTATTCAACCATTGGAATTACAAATACATTTATGTTCAAATATTTTAGCTAAAATTTTATATATGTGTATATATTATAACTAAATATATTTGAACATACAGTATATGTACATATTTGTAATTTCAATAGTTGAAAAGAATTATACATGGCCATTTTGGCAATATTTAAAAATATTTGTTGCTTATATGACATATACTTTATATATGTAAAATCTATATATGAACCTGTTTCTGTCATGTTCACCAGCGATCAAGGACTTCAGAGATCGCTGGTGAACTACAATTCATCATGAACTACAAATCATCACAAACTACAATTCCCATCATTCCGCCACACACACCCGGTTTCCACTTCCACTCATCACACACACAGCTGCATCCGATCACTACTCATTGTTTGGACTATTTATACACCCTGCACCCGTCTAGTCTTTGCTCAGTTGTTTGTTATTCTCAGTCGTTGTTGTATGGTATTGTATAGTTTGTTATTTGCTCATGTTTTGTCTTAGTTCAAGTTTTGTTATTTTGTTACTTTGTTTGCACGATGTCCTGTTTTTGTATGACAACTCACCTATAAATGCACATGGATCCTACCCATCTTGTCCTGTCTGCAATACCTCCCCAGTAACGTGACAGTTTCTCATATATGTAATTTGCAAATATTTCCATGTATCATTTTTCTATTGGGTACTTTTTACTTAATTATTCAATTAGTTTTATTGTTATTGTTACTATAACTAGTAACTAAAGGAAGTGATAATCAAATCATGTTCCGTTTTACTGTGATATGTCAAACACGTTAAAGAACACCAATTACTGATTGATTTTTATAATACATCTGGAGTAAGCGAAGACTTTAAGCAAAATAGAAGGGTCCAGTTTATTTTTACAATTATGTATTGTTCTCTTATGACTTACAGCTTAATATTATATTAATTTCATCAAATATATTGAACATTCTATAAACTCACCCTCTTTTTGGCTCTCCAGCACCATCCACCATGAGAGTAGACCTTCTTCTCCCACTTGAGTGAGACCATCCCTCTGTCGTGAAGAAGACTGCTACAAACCTCCCTCATGAGACAGGACACCAGAGCCAGCTGGGACAGGGTGAAGCTGTCCAGAAACCCAGCCATGTGGACCAGAACCTCAAAAGGTAACCTGCTCAGAGCATCTGTATTGCGTGCACGCTTCCTTTCCACAGTCACCGTTTGTACACCTTCATACAGAGTGTCTGAAACCTCTGGTCGGAGGCAGAATGTGCTGAGCTCTTTGTCGTACAAAACCTTCGCTTTATAAGAGCTGGGCTGAAACCTCCTCTGAATAAAAGTGCAGCCGAGGTAAGAAAGAGGACATCGCTGTTCAAACCATCCACTGATGCAGCTCTGGATGTCAGCATGTGTGTTTCTGTAGTGCGAAGGAAACTCATCCCGTCTGAAGGTGTGATTGCACAGGTATGTGAACGCAGAGCTGGATTTGTTGTGTCTTCTGGTGGCGCTTTCAGCCTGAATGTGGACGTGAAGTTTTAACGGCCGGTTAACAGTGATATCAGCCAGCGATGCCTCTGCTTTGAAGGGTGCCGTGTAGAAATCATATGTCTGAGTTCCTGTGTCCATTATCAGGGCATCTGTGGATCCTGATTTGGCTATGAGGTGACCCCGTAATTCTTTCTCCAGAGAGCACAAGAGAGTCGCTTGAACTTCATCCCATTTTGGCATGTCATCCATTTCGACTCCCAGATCAGATGTGTCCAGGCTTACGCTCACCTTCTTGTTATGTGAGGGATTTCGAATGTGGCTTTGTCTGGCTTTGAAGCTGGTCGGGACTTTGAAAGTGTGGACCGTTTTAATCTTCATTGGCACCAAATGTTTATAAATGAACTTCTTCTTGGGTCTCGTGTCACACGCAAACAGGGACGAGGCGATGAGGAATTTCTCATCATCCATTTCATAAGGGTTGTATTGAGGGACGTCGGTAGGATTCGTTTCTGGCTCTTCCTGTAAGACTTCCAACCTTCTCGGATTGTCTTGAGGCTTTATCTCACTACCTTGAGACGTTTCGGGAGTCTGCCCCAAAGATTTAATTGTATGCTTGCAACCACTCAGTTCCATGCTGAACATCTTTTCCCAAATATTATAACTTTCGAGATCCACCACATTGGGATTCCAGGCCAACTCTTCCCGTTCCTCTTGAGTCAGTCCACCTTCCTCCATTTTCAAGCCTGAAGATGCAGATGCTTCATCGACTCCATTTGGGAACGGCATCCCTCCTACAGCTCCCTCCAGCACCCCAACCGAAGGTTCCTCAGCCACCTTTTCGATAAGTTCAGGAAAGAGAGTCTTCATTTTGAGAGAATGAAACAGGTGATGCTGGTCCCTCAAAGCCATGGAGAGATCCAGAGGTTCCTGTGTGTAGTTCTCCTTTAAAATGTTCTTGTAGAGCTCAGGGGTCTCAGACTCTTCAACTGGCCATCGGTTCCACTCCATGGAGCAGGAGACGACGCTAGCGGGACACACCGCCAAATGCTTGGCCAGATTGGAGCGGCACATGGTAAATGGGCAGCCGTATTCAACATTGAGACAGGGCACCCTTTCATTGGGGCACAAAAACATGTGTTCTTCTTCCTTGCACAGGTGAAACACGGCACCGCATAGTAAACGGCAGCTGATAATCGCACATGACACCGAAATCTCAATCGGTGTCTTACAGCGGCGGCTGTGGCAGCTCTCGCAGTGTCGATGAAGCTTTGACGTTTGGTTTTTTTGTCTGCCCTGTGAAGAAATACAAGATAACAGTGTCAGTCAGTCTTTATTCCTTTCCTGAAGGCAATTCGGTTGTAGCATACAAGCCGATCACACATAATACACAGAACACATTGTACAATACAAATCTACCCTAAATTTAAAAACTTTACAGCTGTGTTTAATACACAATATATGATTTCAATATCGACATCACAATGTGTCACAGTAGTCACATCACAGTATTCTTGAAAACCATAAAGCGCTGTTTATATCATTTGTATCTTTGCTCTATTGTGTTTATCTATGCTTGTAAATGATTATATTTTATGTTGATGCACTACCCCACGAAATCATTTCAATCAGTCTAAAACTATGATCCCCCCCAATAGAGCTATTTTAGTCATCTGGTGTAATTGTATTCACGTTTAATATATATTGTAAAAAAAACAAAATATAACAAAACAAAATATTTTTCTATTTCATGCAGCCCTATTTTAGGACTAAGAACATCACAAGAACATGATGCAGTTGCAACATTATGCATGTACATAAATGTGTTCATTATTTGCATATTTCACAAGGTGGTAAATATTCAGATGCTTTTTAGAAAATATAGTCAATCCCCCAAGCTAATGGTAAAATCTTAAATGCTTCTTGGAGAAACATCTTGCGATCAATCAAATATAGCATTTGGCAGTTGACCAAACAGATTAAAGGTTGACCAAACAATAGCTGACCTACCATGTTTTTACTGCGAGCTCCTCAGTGGTGTTCAGCTTAGTCACTGAAGTTTGAGTGGGCAAATATCTGTGCCTGGCTGTTAGTTAAAAATAGACACTTACATGGAGTGTTACTAGGCCTTTGGCATACAAGAGTCAAGTTACATGTTCTGTAAACTTAGTATTCAAGGTACACAATCTCAGCTTCAGTTCACAGCACACAGAATGCATTTTTGCTGCCCTTCATTTCAATTGTTTTTGTAAACGTGCTAAACCAAAATCTTATCCATCTCGTACCTGAGTGACACATTTTTTAAGATGGTGTGTCAAGTCAACGACTTTTCTTTAGCTCGTCTTTCCCAAAGTGCTGCATCTGGCGATTTGAATGCAGAAATGAATTCACGCACAGAAGGTTTTTATTATTTTAACATATTTTATTATATTAACTAAGGCACAGAAGGTTTTATTTATTATATTAACATTTGTATTTATACTATGTTTAATTTTGTAATCATACAGTTGTTACGTTATACATTTTTCTCTGTATGTTTAGTGTCCACATCCATGTTTTTAAATGGCATTTGAGCTAAAAAAATAAAATAAAAAAAACTAAACTAAATATAAAACATGAAAAAAACTATGTAAATTTATGTTTATGTTTTAGAAAGAAGACATATGACAACATTCAAAGAAGAGAAAAAGACCAGTGAGACTGGCATTCAAAATAACACTTTAATCAACAAATTTGTATTAAGGATTTGCTCAACTTAAGTATTAACCAAAGTGTAATTACCCAAAAATAGATAAGTCTAAACCACAAATGAAACAAGCACATACATATTTGTGACAGTAATAATGTGCAAGCACAATGTGTTCTTTTGATCATCTTCAATATTACTAGATAACATGTTCATACTTCTCCCCGTGTTCGCGTGGGTTTCCTCCGGGTGCTCCGGTTTCCCCCACAGTCCAAAGACATGTGGTATAGGTGAATTGGGTAAGCTAAAAAGTTGTCCGTGGTGTGTGTGTGTGAATGGGTGTGTATGGATGTTTCCCAGTGATGGGTTGCAGCTGGAAGGGCATCCGCTGCATAAAACATATGCTGGATAAGTTGGCGGTTCATCCCGCTGTGGCGACCCCAGATTAATAAAGGGACTAAGCCGAAAAGAAAATGAATGAATGAATGAATGTTCATACTTCATGCAGCTTGAGTTTTGCTATCATTAACACAAAAACATGACCACTACTCAAACTGCAATACTGATTATATCATTTTCAAACAAAATAATTAGTAAAGTACTTTACGCTGGTGAACATTTGAACCACACTAAATATTTCAGTCAATATATATATATAAAATACAGTTGCAGCTATCATTTGTGTCCCATAAACAAAGGTACCAAATTGTTTCTCCCCTTTCCTTTGATTTCAGACATATTGGTCAGGGTAAAAGGCACAGTTTTCAGTTCAGTTTGGTAGAATGGACAGTTTTGAAGATGCTCAGCCATTGATGGTGTGTCGCCAATGCACCAGTTCTCCACTTTACTAAAAAGGGTACTGAACTCCCAGACCTAGGAAAGCGATACAGAGAAATATGAGAGAGAGTATAAAGTTAAAGTCAGTCTTTTCCTTGAAAACTGAAACACAATTTGTAAGCCATAACTTGTTGGCTGCAGTTCACTTAACGACCACTAGTGTTGCTACTAATAGTGTCGCTTCGTACTTTATCGGAACACAAATTAAGATATTTTAGATGTAGTCAGACAGCTCCCTCAATTGCTATATACAGCTGAGATGTTCAAAGTCCAGAAAAGGAACCAAAAACATTGGCAAAACATTCCATCTGACTTCAACTGTAATCACATGAAGTTCCAAGAACACTTTTGTGTGTGCCAAAAAATGGCTTTGTCTATGTCTTCCACATCATATCAGGGTGTGCTTTTACCACAGCAATACAATGCTTGCATACTGCACTATTGACCCTAATGGTAATAAATGTGCACCCTGACTACTTGATGAGGAAGATAAGTCAAAGGCAATCAAAGTCGTTTTTAGGTTTTGGTGCACAAAATTGTTCTTGGAGCTTCACTGAAGTCCACATCAAATGTTTTGTCCAAATTTTTTGTTCCTTTTCTGGACTTTGAACTTTGAACAGTTTTAGGACTGTTGCTGTCTGTGGAGAATGAGAGAGTGCTAAGATTTCATCTAAAATATCTTAATTTGAGTTTCAAAGATGAGTAAGTTCTTAAGTTTGGAACGACACAATTGTGAGTAATTAACAACAGAACTTTAATTATTGGGTGAACTAACTCTTTAAACAAATACTGAAAAGCCTTACTATGGTAGGTTTCCATCGGGCTCCTCCGTGAGAGTATGACTTCTTATGCCACTTAAAAGCCACCATTCCTCTCTCCTGCAGAAGCGTGGCACATATGTCCCTGAACAATCGTGAGACCAGAGCTAGCTGGGACAAGGTGAAACTATCCAGGTAAGAAGCAATGTGGTGAAGCACCTCAAAGGGAAGGTTACTGAGAGAATCTTCATATTTGACACTTGCCTTTTCTGAAATGTTTGGCGAATTGTTCTGGAGACACGCAGGAACCTCAGGTGTGAGGGTGAAGATACTGAGGTCCTGGTTATAGAAGACTTTGGCCCTTTGTGTGGCAGGTTGTAATCTTCTCTGGCTGAAGGTGCAACCAAGGTAGGCCAGAGGGCATCTCTGCTCAAACCAACCACTCATACAAGACTGAATATCCAAGTGCACGTTCTTAAAGTGTGAGGCAAACTCATCCCGCCGGAAAAAATGGCCACACATGAACGAGAAAGCTGAGGTGAATTTGTTGTGCCTGAGGGTAGCCGTTTCTGTATCAAGTTCAAGATGAAGTTTCAAATCCATGGCTGCTGTTACTTCAGTCAGAGATGTGTTGTATTTAAAGGGAGCTGTTGCAAAATTATACGTCTGTGTTGCGATATCAACATAAAGCCCATCTGTTGGCACCATTTCGCTTATTTTATGACCTCTAATCTCAATCTCTGCATAACAGAGTAGGGTTGCAAACATCTCATCCATCTCCCAGCCATCTTTCTCAGATACAGTTGACTCATCCGATGTGCCAACACACTTGTGCTCGGTCATTACTCTCGCTTTGAATTCTCTAAGTTGAATGCGTTTTTGTTTGTAACTAGTGGGAACCTTGAGCGAGCGTAGAGTCTGGACTGGTATTGGCTCCAAGCTCCCATAAACAAAATCTCTCTCTCTAGGCGTGCAAGCATCCATCTGACCAAAGGAGATCAGCATGCGCCCATGATGCACTATGTACATGTTGAATTCTCTTGGCTTCACCTCCTGCCCGAGTCTCTCCAGGACACCATCCTGCCAAGGTGCCAGTCCAGATTTGGAGACATCCACACTGGGTGCATTGGCTTCCTCATTCTCAGGCTCTACAAAAGCTTCTTGTGGTTTTGTGACAGAAGGAGTCTTTTTTCCTTTCTTTTCTTCTTTTTTTGATGCCTCTGCCTGCTTGCAACCTCCCTTTTCCATGGAGAACATCTTCTCAAATAGATTGTACTTCTCCTTGTCAATGTCACCATTGAGGACCACATTTTCATTCACAGTTTTTTCACAAGATTTAGATAGTTCATTTAATAAAACTGACCCCTCATGTTCATTGACGGGAATCCCGTTAGACACAGCCTCTCTTCCTGCTGCTGCCTCTTCATCGTCCTCCTCCTCCACTGGAGTTGGTTCCTCTTCTCGTTCCTCCATCAACTCTGGAAAGCAGTTCCTCATTTTCAACCTTGCACATAGATGTTTCTGGTCTCTCAGTGCCATGGAAAGGTCTAGTGATTCCTGCTCATGGAGTTCTTTTAGAAGGTTTGGGTACAAAGGAGTGTCTGGGTTCTGGACAGGCCAGCGGTTCCATTCCATCGAGCAGCAGACGATGCTCGCAGGGCAAACCTCAAGATGTTTGGCCAGACGAGAGCGACACATGGTGAAAGGGCAGCCATAGTGTGCATTAATGCAGGGTACCTTCTCATTGGGACACAGCAGAGAGTGTTCATCCTCTTTACATAAATGAAAGGAGGCTCCACAGAGCAAGCGGCAGTTGATGACCATGCAGGACACAGAGACCTCTATGGAGGCTTTGCAGCGGCAATTATAACAGGTCTCACAATGCCTGTGCAGCCTTGGACCCGATTTCCTATAGCGGCTCTATAGGGGAAAACACAAAAAGGAGACTTGCACTGTTTCTAAACTAGTAAATCATAAAACACGAAGCACATAATTAATTCTATATTGATGTATTTTCTATTTAATTTTTTTTATTTTTTATATTGACAGTATTTATTAGCTCTGTGATGAAAAATTGTTCAAGAAATCAATTCTGCATCGATTCCGAAATTTTCAAAATGCATCAATATTCTGTCTTGAATTGATTCTGAGCTTAGCTTGTAACAAGATATGGCATTCTATGCTAGTAATACTCAAATACTCATGAGGAAGAGCACTTGTGTGTTCAGCTGAGTCATGTAAGGTGGCTTGTATGTCACAAGATTAATGTAAACGCAACTCAGTATGAACATTATGAACTTTCCTAACTTTATTCATGATTATTTCAGGTTCAAGTGGTATAATAATGCAGTACTACTCTTTGTAAGGTATACAGAGACACCTTCTGTTAAAAATGGCTCAGAATTGATTCAAGAGAGAAGAGTGATCCATTTTGAAAATCTCTCAAATGATTTTTCACTGCAGCTCTTGTATTTTTTGCTTTTAATAGTTGAATTGTAGAATTTATGGGGTCATTCTCACTGAAAAGTCAATTTGATTGGACAAAAGTTTTAGACATGACCATGAGTGCAGGATGAGTCATCAATACTTCTGGTACATTGAACAGAAGAAATAGACTCAGTTTAGACCAAATGATTTTGATAAATTTTTATGAATATATTAGTAAACAAACAGTCTTACATACTACAGCTTCATTGAAACCAGTATGTTAATTTTTTTGTTTTTGCTCAATTCATTATAATGATAACTGCATTTTAGTTTCCAATCCATCATAATACAACTGTGTAATTGAAATTGATATGATTTTACAAATATTTAAGTAATGAAAAAATAAAATGAACATACCATTATTATCTGAAGCAGTGAGCAACAACAGTTTCTGAAAAAAAAAAAGAGTAGTATCTTATTCATTAAAATGTCAGTACACATGCATTGATAAACTATAACACAGTTTCCCTTAATGGATTAGTAAATTACATTGTCCTAAAACATATTTTACCTGTTTTAATAAGACCTTGCCGTACAGCTAAGGGTAAGCATTTGCAGACAGCACTGACAAAAAAAACGTTATATAAACAGTTACCAAACAGCTTACCTAAAGGGCGAACCATGTCTCATGAAGTTCCCTGGCTTGTTCCAAGAGACCTTTCTAAAGAACAGGATTGTGGGTCATGTTAAAAATAGTAGCCTCGACTGCCAGTCGCAAATTACATGACCTGTAGATACTGTATAAAAACAGACAATAATTTTTCAAATAAAAGGCTGTCTGTTTTGTCTGTCTTACTCTAATTAAAACTATTTACCATGCAGAGTTCAAACAGGGGACAGCAGATTAGCAGAATGAGTTTTTCAAAAGAAAAAAAAGTTGTAATGTTTCATGAGTGGGTCACCAGATGGCAGTCATTCCCTTTGGATTACAGGACTGGGCTCCACAAGCACAAGTTATTTATTCAGGGAATAGTTTTGATAGATATGGGCAACAAAATGATGTGTTCTTTATCATACTTGACCTTTTTATGTTTTGTTTTTATTTTTTATGTTTTCTTTTATAAAGTTTTTGTCATGTGATGCTCTTAATGTTACTTTATCTTCATCAGGAGGTTCAGGAATGTTTAAATATTCATCCGTTCATCAAACTTCTTATCCTATGAGGAGTTGTGGGGGTGCTGGAATCCCAAAACTAAAACATGCAACATATAATACAAAATGATCTGCCATGTTATTGGCCATAGTTATTTTGCACAGAAAATACATGTGCAGTTTGGCCAAACATTAAATCTAAATCATTCTTTATTTTAAATAATCCAGTATTAGGGTAAGCGATTTTTCTTGAACCTAAAATACATTTTGAAATACATTTATCACATATTTAAAATTAATTTTAGAGGGAATAATATATATTTTTAAATATATTTCAGGGTGGCACGTTAGCTCAGTGGTTAGCACTCTCAGGTCACTGGTATGAGTCCCGGCTGGACCAGTTGGCATTTCTTTGTGGAGTTTGCATGTTCTCCCTGTGTTCGCGTGGGTTTCCTCCGGGTGCTCCGGTTTCCCCCACAGTCCAAAGACATCCGCTCTAGGTGAATTGACTAAGCTAAAATTGTCCGTAGTGTATGTGTGTGAATGAGAGTGTATGGGTGTTTCCCAGTACTGGGTTGCCGCTGGAAGGGCATCCGCTGCGTAAAACATATGCTGGATAAGTTGGCGGGTCATTCCGCTGTGGCGACCCCAGATTAATAAAGGGAATAAGCTGAAGGAAAATGAATGAATAAATGAAATATATTTCAAAATGTACAAAACATAGCTAAAAATATATAATTGTTAAAATATATTTAAATAATACTTTTATGTAAATAATATTTGTAATATTCTAATAATATATAAATATTCTTTGGCCATTTTTGGATATTCTTATATATTTTTAAAAGATATTAAACACATTTCAAAATATATTTTCCCATAAATATTTTTAAATATTTAAATAAGAAAGTAGGATTCTATCTTTATTTTTTATGCCTAAACATCTAAAGTGTGGACATATTGGAAAACTTTTTTCCTTAAAATACATTTTGGTAATAATATAATATAATATAATATAGTATAATATAATATAATATAATATAAAATAATATAATATAATATAATATAAAATAATATAAAATAATATAATATAATATAATAAATCAAGATTTTTGAACCTCAGTTACAAAATATATATGTATTTCATAGTACACAGGCTCATACAACTTCTACAAAGTGACCCCAGGAGCGTGTAGTAGCCTAAAAAGTAAACCCAGCAGCAGCAGCTCAGTGGTGTAATCATGTCCTGATGTCGTCCTGTAGGTGAGCGGGATCAGACCAGTAGGAGTCACCGCGAGCCTCGCTTTCTCCCTCTGCTCTGCTCTATCTCTCCGTGATCCAGCAGGGAAACAGAATGCCGGAAGTGGGGTTTGGGATACAGAGTTTCGGGACTCGTAACCGTTGAAAATTCACACTATCAAGAAACCTACTTTCACTGAGAATCAAAGCTTTTCCGGTTTCTTGTGTTCGTCCGGTTTTGTTTCACCGTTTCATTCATCCGGACGTTTACAATGGGGCTCCCGGCGCTGGAATTCAGCGACTCTTTTCTGGACAGTCCTGACTTCAGAGAGCGACTCAAATGCCACGAAATTGAACTGGATCGTACCAATAAATTCATCAAGGAACTAATCAAAGATGGAAATATGCTTATCAGTGCGCTTAAAAGTAAGTTACAGGTCGTGTATGTGTGTTTTGAAAAGTAAGTGAGATTTAACTTCTACACGTGATCTGGCTTTAGTTTTTTTTCTCTTCAGTTTTTTATTGTTACATTTTAAATTGTTGCTTTTTTTGTATTTATTTACTTTAACCGTGTGAGGAAAAAAGTGAGAATTCACAGCACTGATGTAGATTAGGCAGAACCATGTAGTTGAATGCGTTTGTCTTTCCTTAAAAGAAAGGGACTTGTGTAGTCTCTGACCTTTTGCCCTGTTCAATACCTAGACATTCCATCAAAATATGTAAAACTAAAGCTTTAGAAAAGGGGATCATACACCTACATCTAAATGAGTATTGTCAGTCTTAAACTTTGCTGTGTGTGTACCTATATTTATCAACTCTAATATTTATCGGGTTTAAGAAGTGAGCATGTTCAGGCCAGGGTTGTGGTGTGTGTGTGTGTGTGCCATCATCAAACGCCTGTTTATTCAGCTGGGATCTGATATGATATCAAGAAGAAGACGAGTCTCTACTAGATATGGCGTTATCAGCCACTTCGCTAACATGGCTCCTTCCGCCTCCCTCTAGATATGTTTTATTTGCTCTAGTCTTAGTCTTTAAACTTTCTAAGTCCAGTCAGCACTGACTATTTTTTGTTAGTTTCAACAGTGTTCTCTTTCACAACTTTCTCCTTTATTCTCTGCCACAAAGCAGTCCAGCTGAAGGCTCCTTCTGGCGTTTGTGCCAAACAAAAGGCAGTGAATGTCTTCCCCAAAAAAGGGCTTTGAACTAAGTCTTTAATTGAGTTTTTGTGATGTCATGTCCTTCCTGTTTGACCAAACAAATTGTATGTAACAGGTCATTTGATGTGAATATGCTGAAATTGCAGTAAAGCTCCATCACATAACTCTGTTGTCTCCTGAACAGGTCTTTCTGCAGCTGTGCAGAAATTCTCCCAGTCGCTTCAGGATTTCCAGTTTGAATGCATTGGAGATGCAGAGACTGATGATGAGATTAACATTGGTAAGTACTTAGCAAGTAACAAAGATGTAAATTATATAAATAATTGATATTGTCCAGGTTTATTCATGCATCTTAACTTGTGAAGTTTAGCAGAATGTCTTAGCTGCTCTCACAATGAAAGTAAATTGGCAGCAGAGGTTGTCAGGCCTAAAAAAGACCATAAAGCAGGATTGTAACCACCATATGCATTAAGAAATTCTTGCACTTATTGGCTGACAAATGACAAAAGGTCCCATTTTACATAAAGTGGCCTTAATTGCTATGTAATAATTACATAGTAATTACTTACATTTAAATTTATAATTTGGTACAGTGTGTTTATGTACATAAAGGTTTAAGTACATTGTACTTGTATGGTAAAATTATTTACACATCTGTAATTAATTTCTGTAATTACTTTTATAATTACTCTGTTGACCCATTACACCTTAAATGTATAATGCAAAGACTCTCCAGAACAGAGAGTTTATTTGTTATGTGTCGATTTCATATTCGGTGTGAAAGCACAGTTTGTTGGTGATTCGTTTTGTATTATCACATCACATTTAATGTTGAAGGACCTTAATGCTGAAAGTGAGCACACTGAAACTGACAAAGTTTATTAGTCTATAAGACTTGTGTAGCAATACCTTCTGAAAATTAACTATGGTTATACTATAAACAAAACCCCCTAAAAACATGAGGTGCTTTTCAATCAGCTCCCTTGTCTAAGAGTCAGCCATTTTAAGTGCTGTCTCAATCACAAAATTCTTCCAGTGCATTGAATTTTTCGCTTCCTTAAAAGTCCCACAATGCATTGTGGAAATCAGGGACCATCGATGCTCAATATCAGATGGTTCCACTTGGAAGTGCTCATCCCTATGCCCTAATCCCTTCAAAGGGTTTACCCCATGGAGTGACATCTTCGAAGAGATTAGGGCATAGGGATGAGCCCTTCTGAATGGAACGCATTGTGCGACAATTCAACTTCTCTGTACAAAGTATTACGGGAGCCCGAAGTGTCCATCAGTTGAAGACTTTGAAATCTTTCATTCCGAAGGGCCCTTCAGTTTTGAGCACTTCGGTTTGGAATGACAATTCAATATGGTGGCCATGATTGTTTTCACTCCGAAGTGCCCTTCAGAGGGAGATATTACCTGTTTGAAACACTCTGTATGTTCCCTTAACAGATATTCTGAAGCATGAAACATGAATTACGTCAATCAACTTACTCACATGCAACACGCGAGAGAAGTTTTTCAAAGAAACTGTTATATTTATTTATATTTAACCATAAACGAAAATAGTAAGACAGATACAGAACAATTTTAATAACAGAGCGGTTATAATTGATTAATGGTTGAAATGTTACCGGGTTATGAAAGAATCAACTTTTTTATTTTTAACATACTTTAAAAAAAGCTTTATAAAATGATTATGTGAAAAATATCAGATCTGCTTGTTCTCCAAAATCCATGTTGTACAATGAGGGTGTTCTCACGCCACAATCAGTGTCCCAATGTGTACTACTAAACCAGTGCCTGAATTGGTGTACGGCACTTATTGATTCGTGACTTTGGGAGCTAGGAACTGATTGAAACACACTCATGGTTATGGTTAACAATGGTAAACACAAACTAAGCATGGTTTTGCTATAATAATCACACTTTAACCGTGGTTATATAAATGGTAATCAATCCACCAAAACGCATGATTAATGAATTTTTACCATAATAAAAACACTTATATTTCCTGAGTGACATGAAAACACTTCAAAGTCGTGTCTCTCAGCTATAAAACTCTTTTTGTCTTTCATAGAATAAAGTCATACTGGTTTGGTATGACTTAAGGGGGTGTAAATAATGACAGAATGTTCATTTGTTGGGGAAATCATGCCTTTAAGCTGTAAACTGTGAAACGGCCTCTTAAACATCCATTCCTCCATAAGCTTTTTATTTGCAGCTGTCGTCCTTAGTCACCCACAGTAACAAATAATGTGTAATAAAGCTGAGAACAGTGCATTTCTGTACTACCACAGGCTATAGTGTGACAATTCTTTATCAGACGGAGATGACTGCTGCCTGGCATTTAGAAAACCATGAACCCAAACAACCATCTGAAAGAAAGCTCAAGCAATCAGAATGTTCATTTCTGGCCCTGGCTCTTCATACTGGTCATAATAGTGTTAGATATTTAGACTGTTGAGTGACTAAGCTGAGTCATTTGTAGTTTAGTCATGTTTAATGATAATAATAACCGTATTAATATTGACGTTATTACTTTTTTTTTTAAATAAAATTTCTGTAATTAGTATTAATATAAGAATTGGCCGAACTGGTGTTGTTTGTTCAAAAGTTTAGGGTTAGTAATTTTTTTCCAATAAATATTTCTATTAAAATAAATGCTAAATCGTTCTATTACAAGAATATTTTCAAATGTATTCTGTTTTATATAAAAAATTAAGCAACACACTTTTTCCATCAGGAAATGTTTGAGCACCACAATCTGATATTATATAGTTTAAGGTAGATTTTTATTTTATTTGATCTTTTTAGTCATATTCACATTTAAGAGGTCAAACTATTTGAATATAATAATATTCAATATAAGACATATATTAAATATAAATGATTATATTGTGACATATTAGACACATATTATAGAAGTGTTTTGTACTGTGATAAATTGCAATTAAACTTCATATTTCATAATTAATTTATTTTAGTTTACTGTGGTAAAATAATTGTATACCCTAATTCTTAATTTGCTAATGAATGAACCATAACGAATTTAAATACCAAGGAAATTCACAATTCTCAAAAGAATAAATTAGCCTAAATTGTATAAATCTCAAACATTAGTAACAGTTAATAATAACATAAGAATAAATAAATATGATGCAAATAAATTTTACTTCTGAGTATCAAAGATTGAGGTCTCAGATATTTTAATATAAATATGTATCAGTAAATGTACACAAATAGAAGACTGTTTAATAAATTGTACAAATATTTTGTTGTTTGTTATGTACAAATATTTTGTTGTAAAATGTTATTGTTTTGTACTGTATTTCGGGCATGTAAATGTAGTCTGTGAGCAAATGTGGAGACTTTTAAACAAAACAAAACTTTCAAACAACAAAATGAATCTTACCAGAGCCAAACCTTTGCACAGTATACTACAGTACTGCAGCAAATCGTAAATATGCCAGAAAGTGAGAGCTTGTTCAAATGTGATATGATTTCTCAGCAGGATAACTATTGTTTCATGGATGCCTGGATTTATGCTTCTCCCGCCATGCATTAAAAGCAGATTTGTCTTGCTGTAACAAGATTTTTAAATGGCCAAGAAGAGTGTGTTTATCTGTAGGCTGTGTGCTCCTTATAGAAAGTAGTTGAAAGTAGTTCTTATCTGAGTTCCTGATTGTGTGGTGGTGGATGAGGAGATCCCCCCATTGTGTAAAGCGCTTTGAGTGTCTAGAAAAGCGCTATATAAATGTAAGGAATTATTATTATTATTATTATTAATTGTAAATCTTGGGGGGAGTTAAGTCTCTGGAGAATGACGAGGTGGGACCCTTTCTTATCACCAAAGAGAAAAATGCTGTATATCCCAGGACAGGAAGTGATGTGGTCATAACGTCCTTTGTTTATATACAGAAGCACTGGGAATCATGAAATAACACAACATTGTGTGCTATTTGTAGTGTAACAACATCGACAGTTGGTTTTTTATATGGTATTTTAGATTGCAGTGCTTTCTCTGACGTTTGTTTATATCAAAATGTAACATACATCTGGATTATATTACAAGCATTAACACAAGGAATAGTCATAAGTAACGTAAATTACCGCACTGTCAGCAATGAAATAGATCTCTGTAAAACATGCATGTTTTATCCTAATTTTTTTCTATGTTGTACACATTTTCTAACTCAAACAGGAAACGTGTTTTATGTTACTCTCACATTTCTACATTTTGAATGTGTTGGTCTGCTGTTTCTTGACCCCTTTGTGCATTGATCAGTTGTGGGTGGCCATGGTATTTTTCTTGCATAGCTAATTATGTGCATGTTTTCTTCATATATGATTTATGTCAGGGCAAAATCAGATGCTGATAGAGTAATTACAGATCCTGAGTCGACGGATTCATGATTGGCGTTCTTCTCTCTTATCACAGCGCAGTCATTCAAGGAATTCTCCCAGCTGCTGAACACGGTGGAGGAGGAAAGACGGCGGCTTGTAAGTTTGCTTTGTTTGTTTTTGTTCAAAGAAATTGGTGTCGGTTCATTTGAACTCCTATTCTGTCCATGGCTGCATACATTTGGGCATAACTATTTTGAAATGGTTTTACAATTTAAAATAACCGTTTGCTCTTTTGATATATTTAAAATCAATATATATTTCTGTGATTCAAAGCTGAGTTTTCAGTATTATTGCTCCAGTGTCATATGATCCTTCAGAAATCATTATAATATGATGATCTGGTGCTACGGAAACATTTTATATTTTATAAATCAGTGGTAACAACATTTGTGCATATTTGTATATTTTAAGTTGGTGTTTAGTTGTCCATAAAATGCATAGTTCGGCTCGATACGACACAGTCGTGTCATGTTCCGTACTTTTTCAATAGACCATTTCAATGTGGTGATGTCATTGGCCCATGAATATTTCCTGCTTGTTATTAAACTATTTCATAACTGTAACAAGAGGCAACTCAATAATAACTTAATGATAAAACAGCTATCATAACATTATTTATAAATATGTGGCTTTTTTGGATTCTTGAAAGCTGTAGATGTAAAAAATGTAAAACAGGAAATGCATTGGGACCATTGTTTTTGTTTACATCCCTCAAAATGGTCTATATAGCAAAAAGAACAAAATTTATCCCAATTCACGTACCTTTTTGCGATCTTCTCTTCTCTCTTTATCTTTCTCCAACTCAGCTTCCTGTCCAGCTACTGTCCTATCCTATTAAAGACAAAAAAATAACGAGTCACTGAAAAAGTCTGAATGATTCACTTGCAAAACTCATTCAAACGAATAAACCGTTCATTCTTCAAACAACTTACCACAAAAGGAAAGCGAATCAAACAGCAATGTAATTGTTCATTTTGGAGTGGACTGTTTCTTTGGGTTACATTGAGTTTAATATCTCAGTGATGGTCGTAAACACTCCACATGATGTGGTCTAGTTCAAAAGTGCCACAGATGTTGGTAATGAAGTAGCCATGGCGGTTGTTTGCTTTTGTAGCCGTTGTCTCTTTATTTCTTCTTTCATGTGGTTTTGTTCACACATACTTAAAGCTTCTAGATTAGTGGTTTAGCGCTATTTTGAGTAAGCGGTTTATTTATTATGAGAAACAGGCCGTCTACCGAAAGATGCTTTCTGTAGACCACCACATTTTTTGGAGGAAAGGAAATGAGATCAGAAAATGCTAATGAAATATTACTCATTCTGCTCCTATGAAATATCAATGGCAGCAGAAGAGCATCTTCATTGCCATCAGCTACAGTTGCTAATAGGCAGTTTTATTGGCATTATGCGCAAGGCAGTGTGTTACCAGGGAATATTCCTGGCATTCGCTGCTGCAGCTGGTGGATCATTAGTCATAATATAGCAGTGAAAGACCTCGCTGGACAAACAAAGCTCCTCTGTGCTTCTGCCCACATGTCAACAAACACTGACTTGTGTTTCTTTTAGAGATGCAGTGGTGTCACAGCCACTTAGATATAGCTGCAGATTGTTTGATCAAATTTTTTAAATAAATAAATATAACAGGCTGTGTGTGAAGGCACTGAATTGTATTATATATTTTGCTTAAGCCAGCCTTTTCCTCAGGGTCACATTATGAAATACTTGCCAGATCACAACTAAATCTGTGTAAAACATACTTTGTAGATAATTATTATATTATATTATATTATATTATATTATATTATATTATATTATATTATATTATATTATATTATATTATAATGTTGGTCTTTTGGATTTCAAATTGATCCAATCCATGTTCAGTGAAAATGTTTTGTCAATTATTCAAATAAGAGACATTTTTCTAAATATTGGAATCAAAATTCTATCTGTTATTTCCAAGTTTCTTTATTTGATATTTTGCTTAATAGTTCTTTAGAAAACATTCTACTTTTTTCTGGATTCTTTGATGAACAAAAGTTCATTTACAATTACTGCATTTATATGATATAGAAATACTCTATGAAATTATAAATATGTTTACTGTCATTTGATAAATTTAATGCACCTTTCCTGAACAAAACTATTAATTCCTTCTTATTGACCCAAACTCTTCAACACCACTTTACATATTTGTACCTGTTGATGGCCACAGTCAGCCATATATGATATTTAAATACATACAAATAATGTTCAAGTTGTCTTATAATTAGAGATGGTCGGTGAGCAAAACCTTTTTCATAAACAAGTAAAGAAGTTTGCTACACCTGTACATTTAAAAGATTCCAAGATTTCAAAGAAATTTCACAATTCCTAATTCAATCAAGAACAGTGAGTGATTTTCTACTTGTCTTTTGTTTTTTGATTATTAATGAGCACTGTCACTTTAAGAGCTGCACAGTTTCGATTTACGTTTGCACTATACTTTTCATTCTTAACCTTTTATGTTAAGAATGAATAATTATTATTATAAAACAAAAAAGGGTTTATGTAAATAATCACTAAGCACTGTTTTGACACATTTTTTATATGTATTTGAGTATTTAGGTGCAGCTTAAGCTAAAAGATGACTTAATATGTCAGTGTTTTGCTTGTTTTTGAGGCTGGACACATGCACAGAACAGCTCGCACATTCTCTTTCGTGTTTTAAATAATGTGATTGAAACTAATACACTTCAATAAAGCGAGCATGTCCCATGCTGCGAGTCACGTTACATGATACACAGTGAAACTCAGCTTTGCAGATGAAAGAATGCAGACTTCTGTAAAGAGGGTGGTATATGACACTATAATTGTTTAATCTTGATTAATGTTTATTTTACATAATCGTTGAAAGCCAAAAGTTTGCAGTTTAGTCATGTTTAATTATAATAATCATAATTTTTATGTTAAAATTTATGTAATTACTCAATGTACAAAAACCTAGCCTTAGCCTTAGTTATCATAAGTTATATATCATGATTTTTTTGATCAACATTTTGTTCAGCATAACCAAATCTACAACTAAAGTCTTATAAAAGCGAAACCCAGTTATTAGCTGTGACTGTAGGACAGCAGCCTCTATTGTAGCAGAGACAATCAGCTCTATTGTGTCTTCTGGGCTTGTGTCTGAATGTCTAATAAAAACGCTGAGGTCAAACCTTAGGTCATCCACTCATGACACATTGTGTTGTTTGGCTCATACCTTCTGTTGATTGCTGTTCCAGTCTCTACATCACAACATTGTTTCCTTTCTCAGCGCAAGACCTGAGTAATGCGTCCTTGCGCAATAAGTGTCATGGTGACTCAGTCCAGCTTTACACATTCATGTCCTCAAGTTAATCTTAAAGACAGGTATTTTTGCTTTACAACACAATCCATTCAACCTTTAAGGCCGAATTTAGTTTTTTTCAATAGTTTGTTTGTTCTGAGAGTTTCTTTGTGTGTGCTGTTGCATAAATATCTTGCTTGTATTCACACATTATAAAACTCAGATTACAGCAGATTAAATTAAAGAGACAAGAGGAGATTAAATTGTCAAGACCTTATCAAACTTAGATCTATAATTAATGACTTAATCTACCAGGAAGTGACATCATGGACCAACAACAAAAACAAACATTCTGTGATTTGTTGTGGTTGTTGGTTGGATTTATTGTACATTAAGCCATCAAGTTTAATAAAATTATAGAAATGTACACTGTAAAAGATGCTGGGTTCCACATGATTTCTTCATGTTGTCCCAATACAAATCGATTAAGTTAATATAATCATTTTTATGAATATAAGAAAAAGTGGATTGAACATAAAACAATGAAGTTGGTTTTATTCTTTTGGGTTCATTTATTGTCCCATAGTTCATCCAGTTTGATAAAATTACAGAAATTTGTAATATTATAAAAATTTTATGATATTGTTGAACAAATTAAAGGATCAGTAGCTACATTTCCATCCACATGTTTGTATGCTAATTTGTGAATATCGCAAAAAAAAAAAAAAATGCTTAATGTAATCTCCAAGATTAATTAATTAATTACTTTTCCTCAGTAAAATTTTATCCGATAAGAAAAATGTGCAGAAACTACGGTGGAATCACATTTACTGAATAAGTTCCAGCATTCAAAAGGGCAAGATGGGATGCATTAATGGACAAACCAGTGGATTGGCTACATTGCACAACATCTGAAATGTTGTTTTGGCCATTTCTAAAATCCCTTAGCCGAAGTCTATTATTACCTTCCAGAACTGTCTTGAGCAGCTACACTTCCAAATTTTTTTGAAAAAAATAATAATAATAATAATAATTCTATAAGAAAAAAGGCCCACAATGGCTTCTAACACAACAAATGCCATTTTTCTTGTTGATATTTGGCGTCAGTTTATCAGGAAGTGATGATTTCATTCTCTATTGCTCATTTGATTGAAACAGTGCTTTATCTTGCAATATTCCAGTTTTGTGCATACATCTAATTGGATTTGGATTGGATGGAAACATAGCCAGTGAGACTTTACACTATATTTCAAGTATGTTATGTTAGGTATCCTGATCTTTGTTGCATTTGTTGATTTGATTTATTTATCAGTAGTCCATGTAGTTTAAGAAAAGTATAAAAACCTGTCATTTATTATCAATAATGTCATAATATAGTTGAATAAGTGAAACGATATGTTTCAAATGGTTAATTAAACTTTTAATTTTCATCCTGTAACCATATAGCATTCTCTAGATGATCAAATTATAATTAACTAATAAAGGTTTGAGTTGTAACCTTTTCTGTAAACACCCCCAGCGTATTCACTTCAGAGATACAAAGTTCAAAATATGCATAACTATAAGCGACCCTAAAAGTGGATTACATTCATAATGTGACAAAACCCAAAGGAAAGACTATTAGCTTTGACATGGAAACACTTGATTTGCACAAGAGGATATTAAATATGTTGTGCTGGCCTCCAGATCCTGCGTCCAGACTTCAATTTGAGTCGCGTCCATTGTTCATTGGAGAAAGCGGAGCGGGTCTGTGGAGCTGTGTGAAGACCCTCAGGGGGAGAATTAGCCAGCAGCCTCCTACAGTTTCTTTACTTCCTGCAGACCGTGGCCGTGTTACGCTTCAGTCTCACAGGCTCCTGCACCGGGCCTCTCAGGATGACAAACACCTCCGTCAAGCTGAGAAAGTGCCCGAGGGCCTTTTCATTCACAGACATACAATAACAGAGCCGAGGGGTGAATAACTCCCAGTAAATGCATTGCCCTCCCACGGGGCCGCAGATGGGAAGTGCTGTGTGTTACTGGAGCATCGTGGCAAGACAGTGAGGTTTACAATTTGTGGCTCACGTAACGGTGAGTCACTGTGTAAACACAACTGCCGTATTTATTGAACGTCTGCCATTGCATTCTGCCAGATCAGTAGACTGTCTCGTATCCAGTGGTACTTTGATCTTAGGCGCTCTGCCATTGCGATCTGCTTTAAGTGGGAGGCATTTTCCCACATGATGGATTGGACTGATGTAAGAAGCGAGTTTCCTCTTTGGCTAAAAAAAGGGCCATGGGAAGTTTTGACGGGAGAAACTCTTGAGCAAATAGAGCGTCTGTCTGCACCCAGCGGAGTGATCTGAAGTGCTGAAAAGTGTTTTGTTTTAATCAGTGCTTTTTTTTTTGTGGAACTGTAGTTTAGTTTATTGATGTGTTGCTTTTTTGTAGTTGGTTCATGTAGAAGTACATTAAAAATACAGGTAGTTCATGCAATAATTCATCTCTTTTATTATTGCTGTGGTTTTGGGAACCAAACATTGCCAGTGATGCAGTTAAAATCATTGCTGTTCTCTAATATAAGAATTTTGTTTTAATAATCAATATTTAAGACAAGAAAATGAAATGGGAAATGGATTGTGTTGAAACTAGGGCTACAATTAACAATTATTTTGATAATCGATTTGTTGGGCGATTATTTTTAGATTAATCAGATTTTTAAAATTATGCTTTTATTTATGTGACATTTTGCATATTACAACAATTCATTAGTTTTCATTCATTTTCTTTTCGGCTTAGTCCCTTTATTAATCTGGGGTCCCCACAGCAAAATGAACCGCCAACTTATCTAGCATATGTTTTACGCAGCGGATGCCCTTCCAGCTGCAACCCATCACTGGGAAACATCCATTCACACACATACACTACGGACAATTTAGCCTACCCAATTCACCTATACCACATGTCTTTGGACTTGTGGGGGAAACCGGAGCACCCAGTGGAAACCCACGCGAACACGGGGAGAACATGCAAGCTCCACACAGAAACACCAACTGACCCACCGTGCAGCCCTATTACAACAATAAAAAAATCATAATTTAGGGTATTATGTATAATTTTGACATTTTAAATGAAAATCAAAGATTGTTTTTGAACAGTAAAACTTCTCTAAATATACGAAATATAAATAAACCAAAAAAGCAAAGCAAGTGTTGTACTATATTCACATTATGAAATTAGGACATAAACAAGCTGACAATAAGATATTATATATTCTATTATATAGAAACTATTATAAGTAAACAACAAATATTTATTTTTGGAACAGGTAGAAATCAGAACAACAGGCAAACTTTCACTGCTCAGTGCACAAATGTAACGTTATTAGTGTTTGCTGAAAACCACAACATTGACAAATTTTCTACTGCTGCTGCTGTTGGGTACTGATTTTGAACATGTGGTGTCTCACTCTATTCACACTGTTTAATTTAAGCTGATCTAACGTAGCTCCATTTAATTGATCATCACTATAGCTCGTGAGGTGATTGCGCAATGTGATGCTCGCGAGTCGCAACTGAACTGATCTTTCATGAATGTCCCGAAGTTAGCAAACCGTTTAAACAAAAACACTTAAAATACTTTACTGTTGTCGGTGCCAATGGCGTAGTGGAAAGTGCATCGACACATGCACTCCGGTGCTAAATGGCGACTCGAGTTCGATTCCTGCCTCAAGGTCCTATACCGATCCTTCCCCTCTCTCTGCTCCCCACACTTTCCTGTCAATTCTCTCTACTGTCCTATCCAATAAAAGGTGAAAACCCCAAAAAAATTATTATAAAAAAATATTATA
Source organism: Danio jaintianensis (assembly GCA_903798115.1). NCBI lineage: Eukaryota > Metazoa > Chordata > Actinopteri > Cypriniformes > Danionidae > Danio > Danio jaintianensis. The sequence continues at coordinate 12,247,159 of CAIGQV010018106.1, read as the reverse complement.
CCATTTGACATGATAAAGATGACTGTGATAGGCTACTTTCATGCCATGAAAGCTCAGTCTTGCATAGCAGGCAGGTTACAGTCTTCTTAGAGGCATTTAATGTAAAATTCTCCCATGCCTTGGAGGGTTAGGTACCAAATGAATGAATTCTTATTAATATTGATTATAAATGTATTTCACAACTATATTAAAGGGATAGTTTATCCAAAAATCTCAATTTGTCATCATTTACTCACAGTTTGAGTTTTTACCCGATTTGTAGTTCTAAACGAATTCATGTCCAATGCGCAATGCATTGAGGGCAATATTAGCCGTTGGATTACGCACAGATCTGCACTTTGAATTTATTATCTGAATCAGAAATAATAGACCATCTTGGTAACCTTGGAATACTCATTTCAACATACTATGACTTACGACACACTAATTCTGTTTTCAAATACTATTTAGGATGGATACTATAGTATACAGATTGAGATGCAGAAATTGACTTCCATAGTCATTTTTTTTCCTATTATTAATGGGTGGGTCCCAGCAACCAGCATTCATCAAAATATTTGTCTTATGTGTTCAACAGAAGAAATAAAGTCATATAGGTATTAAAACCACACGAGGGAAAGTAAACTATGAGGTAATTTTCAGTTTTGAGTGAACTATTCCTTTAATGTGGCCACTTATACGTCACATGCAGCTCATCTGTCTAATGCTTATAAGCCTGTCATGTATGTTTGTGTAAGACAAGCTTGTTTGACTTGCTCTGTGCATTGCAATAACAATGTTACAGTTTAAAATGAAAGTCCAGCATTTAACGTATATCATGCATGCAGTAAACCGAGCTCCAGTTTAGTCTAAATATGCTGTTGGTTTAAGCTATACAGCAAGACTCAGCTGTGCACCATGAGCTCAACAGGAAATGCACTCATATCTTAAAAATGAAGTTCTCACCCACACCCTTTCAAAGCCTGCAGTGTACATCTGGACCTGCTCGAAGTCTGTACATTTCTATTATTTGGAAGTGCAAATTCCATTAATGTTGATGTGGGTGGAAGGAGCTCGTAGAGACAGACGGTGAGTGCAGGCAAGCATGTGGAATTGATTTTGCCCAATTCTCCAGCGAGACATGAAGTCCTCCACGCTGCGCCTGGGAAAGTGTATAAAAGGAACTAGTGTATGTAATTGTGTGTTTTTCCAATCGGAGTGCCTACATGAAAATGGTACTAATTATAGCACTTTTATTTTACAGTAAATAAAAGTAATTCCCTTGGATGGTGCTGTTCGCCGGCTGTTTGCTATTAGCACAAACGCACTGATGTCGATGAGTTCACATATTGAGCTTCACAGTATTGAGTGTGGTTTTAACACTAGAGGTAGAAAGAGTATGTTAATTGTAAATAAATCGATTCACTTAACTTTTTGAATATCTAATTTTTTTTTTCCCGGAATCAACAGTTATTCAATCATTCATTTCTTTTCGGCTTAGTCCCTTTATTAATCTGGGTTCGCCACAGCAGAATGAACCGCCAACTTATCCAGCATATGTTTTACGCAGCGAATGCCCTTCCAGCCGCAACCCATCACTGGGAAACATACAGTTATTCATATTAAATAGTTTTATTTTACTTATTGTTGACAGAAACAAGGTATTTAATTCACTGTCTATTGGTGAATGTTAACATTTGCATGTATTTGATGTTCCTGGAATGAAAGATGTAGGACTGTTGTGCATTGTATTTTAATTTAATTTTAGTTTTGGCCTCCAACAAAAAATAATGAAAGAACAATAATCGAGACAAAGTGATTATTGCATCATATTTTGCCCCTTTCTTTATTATTTTTGCCCATTTGTTTCTCTGCAAACCCAATTTCATGTAGAAAGTGATTTCACGTTGAGAATGAAAAATGCATGTGTCTGTAAATCGCATCTGTGTGGCTCTTAAAGTGACAGCGTCCTATATTACTGCTGCTAACTGTGCTCAAACAATAAAAGACAAAAACAAAATATTTTTAATAAATAAATCTAAATAGTTTTGGTGATATGGCCCCACTAATAATTGTTTTAAATAGTCATGATTATAATATTGACCAAAATAATCTTGATAATTTGCTAGATACCGAAAGATGTCATTTTTATAAATATAACTCATACATCATGGATTTATCTTAATCAATTGGTCTAATTTTGTCTACAATGTCACATTTTATATTTTATAAATAACATTTTCAATCATCTATTAACCTTTTCTTTCTTTAATCAAAATATTTCAAACAATATTAAAAGTTTTTGTCAGTATCACACTCCATTCTGACATCTTTTTAATTTTTATAGGCTTTAACCTGTTTTTCATTGCAACTTTGTTCATCTTTTATTTCCTCTTTCATTAGCTTTATACTACAGAATACAGGCAGAATGTAATGAATGTATTTGTGTAGTTTATTTTTTTCCTAGTTTTAAATTTGATTTATTTGACATGATTTAAGGAATCATTATTTTGGTACAATAAATCTAATAAAACCTAACAAATCTAGAAAATTCAAAGAAACTGGGAATGTTCAAGTGTTTTCCATAACTGTATTTTATTTCAAGTTGGTTTTAGTATTAGTTTAAATACAACAACCCTCTTTCAGTCCATTTAATGCTGAGCAAACATTTCTCTCAAGCACCATTGAATATTCTGCAATGATTTATTACACAGCTAAAGCTTTTCCGTAAATTATTCATTGGTATTACATCATACATGACTGACCGGAGGCTTTTCTGTTGCCTTTTCAGATACAGAACGCCGATGACGTCTTGATCACACCGCTGGAGAAGTTTCGCAAAGAGCAGATCGGAGCGGCCAAAGTAAGTTCTTAGGGGCCCATTGTGGGTTAATGTTGTATGTGTCAGCGGAAAGTAATTTTTACCTACGCCGCGACAGGATCCTATACGGTCAGTATAGGTCTGTGAAACCCTGTAGGAAAGGGGGAAATTGCAAACACCTGTTGAAGACAAGAGCAGTCAAATTATAGCCAGATACTGTAATGGCACATTTAACAACATGAAACGGTCCGAGGGCATGTTTCTAAGCAGACTCTGGTTAAAGCTTGACTCTTTCGAGGAGATTAGCTTGTTGTGCTGCTGATCTGTGAATGTTACCCTTCAGCTGGAGTTCTGCCTGTTGAGGTCAAACATTCAGAGCAAGAAATGAAAAAGAAAAAAAGCACCCGATGCCTTATTTGGGTGTATTGGCCCAATGCTTTTTAGAAGGAACTCGCTCAACTTAGACATTGAGACGTGATGGAGGCCAAAGGGAACGGCAGTCTGGCTGTTCAACCTCCTGCAGATGTGTTCATGTGTGTTCAAAGCAAAACACTCAACGGCTCAGTCTCGCAGTCAGCTTCAAATCTGGAAATGTTAGAAATGATAAGCATATTTAGATATTGTAAATGTTTTAATGTTTTATAGTTTGTTTTTGAAAGAAGTATCTCTCCAAGGCTGAATTTATTTGATCAATAGGACACTATATAATAGTCACCTATTTCAACATTATTGCTTCAGTGTGACATGATCCAACTTTAAAAAATATTGTCAACTTAATATTTTTGTTTAATTGATGACATTTTTTCAAGATTCTTTGATAAATAGTATAGTTCAAAAGAATACAGTTTCATATCTGTTTGTAAAAGCCTTTGTCACATTTGATTAATTTTAGGTTTTGAATAAATGTAATATTTTAAATTTAATATAAATGAAATGCTGAATTGTAATATACATTATTTATGTATTCATTTATTACATAGTCTGTGTTTTATTTATTATTTATGATATAAATATTTAATCACTATTAATATGATCCCAATTCACCATGTAGGCTAAATCACTGTAAACAATCTTAACCCAATACAGCAGAAAAATCCAACAGATTTATTTAGCAATTTATTTATATATTTATAGGATGACTGAAAAAGCACATTGTGTCTCAAAGCAAGCAAAAGATTATTACATATACAGTGGTTACACGATTACAGAAATATGTATTCATTATAATCTTTTAAACAGTGTTTAATAAATGTGATTGAAAACAGTGCCATAGATACAGTATAATAAACATTTGTAACGCCATATTCATAAGGATTTATTTACAGTTTAGATGTTGTCAGTACATCAGTATTGTATATGTTTCAGTGTCTTGGAAAACGTAAGCAAATGTGCATTTGCTAGAACCACACTCCACTTAAAATACATAAAGATACTTTTAATGTCACTGTTGCACAATGACAATGACAATATATTAATATTCTATAACAGCTTTTGTCATTCAAAGATGGTATTTTCCCCAATAAGTGACTGTATATCCATCTTTTTAAAGGCCCTGAACAGAATTAGCACACATTCCTTGAGAGAATGATGTCATCTCCAGCCTGCAAATGTACACAGAAACTGGACTAAGCATGGCAGAATGAGATTCCTCCAGTTTGTTGTTTGGCAAATTTAGTCTGCGGTTCAGACGTGGTGTCCATTAGAGGGTCATGGGAAAGGTTGAGCTGATGTCAAACAGGAAAAACAAACAGCTTCAAACTGGTCTCATTTGCAGTCTCCAGAAAGCCATTCTCAGTGCTGGAGGTCTGCAGCGCAAAATAGTAAATGGCTGCCGTAAATGTGGCCACAGGAAGTGAGGGTTTGTCTACTGTAAACATCTTTTCTCAGCCTCATTTAGAGCCATAGGATGTTTCATAGAATTGGAAAACGTGCAGTGTTTGTTGTTTTGTCTTTATCTGTGGTTACATACTCAGAGTCATCAGCTTTGTCACGCTCAGGGATAATGGTACCGCTGTGACTAATGACGTGTGTATCTCTCACATGGGTCCCGCAGTGCTGTTTTTTTACTCATGTCATGTTCTGTTATTCTGATCATTCTTTTGGTTCCTCGTTCCCTCTGTCATCCATTTACTGGATCATCATAGATGGTCAAATTATGGTGAATGCAATGTTTTTCTAATGTTATAAAGATTGAAAATTATACAAAACATTAAAGCTCCACAGAAAATGTTTCAGATTGTTTCGTTTAAGTAAAACTAAAACGAATGAGCACATTGTTTTAAAATTATATTATATTAAAATGAATAAGTTATGACATTTTAATTTATTCTGTTCAATTAAATAATAAAAAATGTATATAACAAATTTTTTATTATATAATAATGTTAATACTACTACTACTACTAATAATAGTAATAGTAATAGTAATGGAATAATAATTTTCTCTGGATTTATGATGTGTAGTTTTGTTGGAATAAAAAAAACTAATCTGTGAACTACTGATGGCATATCTTTCAAATAAATAAAAAAATAGCCAGTTTTGCCATAAAAAATACTTTATCAGAGATAATAAATTGAAAAAAACATTTGTTATTTTGTAATTATTTGTTATAATTAAACAAATACTAACATTTTACTCAAATCCAGACCTAGTGAATACAGAGAAACTGAAAACTTTCAGGTGGTCTCTTTAATATTTTAATTTTTTAAATTATACATAAAACAGTTCTGAAAATGTGAAATACAGTAAAATAAAATACTTCACAGTTATGAGTTCAATAAAATAAATGGTATTCTGTAAACTCGAAATGGCATTAATTTAAATTTTATTTAAACCTAAATTTAGTGGAAGTACCCTGATTTTTAAAACATTAGTTGTTTTTTTTTGACCAATTGTCATTTTCAAACAATAAAAAAAACATCTCTACATAACAATTATTTTTATTAGAATTTTGGAAGAAAAAGTATCAGAACTTTATAGAATAAAACAAATATTAACATTTTATTCAAACCCATACCTAATAACTCCAGACAAAGAAATTAAAACTTTCAATTTGTTTCTTATTTTTTTAATATTAAAGATTATAGATGATAAAGATATTACATAATACAGTAAAATAAACCATCTGTATGGCTTTTTTAGCAAAACACTGCAAATATAAATTTTCTGGCAGTCGAAATATCACTTTAATTCTGGTGCCTTGAGAGTCAAATATGAGCCTGCCATCTACTGGTTATTACATTTCAGTATTTGTTTGTGTCCTATCAAATGAAAATAAACAAATTAAAGCTCTGCTGACCTTTCCATGAGACTCTCGCGTGGTGTTTGTTTACAAATCTAGCATTTTACATAACGTCTTATCTCTGCAGAAGCCATTTATCACCATAATTACAGTACAGGAAATTCCAACTCATATCACCTTCTTTTTTCTTTTTATTTGAAGGAAGGGAAGAAAAAATTTGACAAGGAGACAGAGAAGTATTACACCGTTTTGGAGAAGCACTTAAGCCTGTCTTCAAGAAAGAAAGAGCCACTTTTGCAAGAGGTAACATGAATGGTCATTCATTGCTATAAAATATTTTTAAAAAAACACCCAGAATATAACACTGTTCTTGAATGATTTTAGGCAGACACACAGATCAGTAAGGAAAGACAGGTCTTCTATGACGCCTCCCTCGAATACGTTTTCAAAATCCAAGAAGTACAAGAGAGGAAAAAGTTTGAGTTTGTTGAGCCGGTAAGATGCGCTTATTTATGATGAAATCAGAAATACAATGAAAGCTTCCTTATACTGAGAGAGAATTACTACTTCACTTTTTTTCCTTTTAATCTAATGGTACATCATGTAACATCAGCAATGTTGTTTCTCTAGAGAACATATAACGATTAAAAAAATGATAATAACAGCCACATCCTGCTGCTCCATCTAGATGATATTGCTTTTATATTAGAGCTGCACGATTCTGGATACATTGAGAATCACTATTTTCTTGTTTGGAATACAGATCATAATTCTCACACGGATTCTGATAGTCCATTGAACAAAATAAAAAATGTGAAAAAATGTATCTGCTGAAGTCTATTTTATTAAAAAATGTATAGAAATATGTATAAAATATATTAAGGATTCAATTCAAGTCATAAAGACTTGTTTGCCTTTTTTTCTTTACTAGATGAATCAGCATTTTTGAAAAATTTCTTAAATTATTCAATGACATACATGTTTTAATGGTTGCTTGTCACCACCTACTGGCGTAATGATGTAATTGATGCAATCTTTTTTAAATTAATTTCCAAGATTACAAAATTAAAACTTAATTTCAAAAATATAAAAAATCAGTAGTATGTTCTGAATTTTTCAGTACTGTAAATTCATATTGAAATTTGATAAGTGAAAAACAAGAAACAAAGGGCATCACACACAAATATAAAATTCTTTTATAAGAGTTTTGATTTTAAAAAAAACATTAACAAATTAACAATGGCATAATTTAGTCAAAATAAACTTTAAATCCCACTTAAACTGGAAGCTGCTGCAGACTTTTATATCACTATGATGAAGTATTTCCAACTGAAACTGAATATTAAGTAGGGGGCGGGCTTTTATTTTTTGCACTCCTCCTCTCATCTTTAAAAAAATCAAAGCAAACTAACATAACGCCCGAGACGTCATCACAGAAGGACTTCCGTTCCAGAGCGGAAGTAGAGGGTCAGATTTTGACTGAAGATTACCAAAACAAACTGTTTTATTTAGTGGATTAAAAGCATAGATTAATTGTTCACCTTTAGACTAAAAATGTGCCTAAAAAATATATATTTCATGCAGACTTTAAGGGCTGTTAGTTGCTTTCAGTCTGTGATTTTAATCCAAAAACTATAAACTATAAACATTTATACCAGTACTTCTGTGACGCTGTCAAAGGTTATAGTGCAAAACTAATAATACTGGTTCAAAAGATTAAATACTGAATTGCTCTCGCTGGGTCAAATACATGTTAATGTACCTCTGTGATCACAAAAGTTTTCAAATAAACAGTAGCACTTTAGTTTAAGTACCAATTCTCAGTATTAACTAGTAGCTTATTACCTTATAACCAATTATTAAGATATTGGCTGTTTATTAGTAGTTATAAAATGCAAATTCTGCACAATCTGCATCCCTAATCCTACCGAATACCTAAACCTACTACCTTAATAACTATTAATAAGCAGCAAATTAAAAGTCATAGTTAGTGGTTTATTAATAGCAAGAATTATACTTTAAAATAAAGTGTGACCAAATAAACATGCAAATCACGATAATTTATAATTAAGTTTAAATTGAGATCGCGGTCTTTTAAAGATTAATGGAGTGGCTCTATTTTCTATGACTCTGCAACCGGCCTGTGTGTTTCTCTCAGCTGCTGGCCTTCCTCCAGGGACTGTTCACTTTCTACCATGAGGGTTACGAACTGGCACACGAGTTTGAGCCATACAAGCAACAGCTCCAGTTCAACCTCCAGAATGTAAGAGCCATTAAATGACGTGGGTCTGTATGACAATGAGCCTTGTTTGTATTCGGCTGTTCTGCACTGTTGAGTAAACATGTAATACTGTTGATGATAGTGGGAATCAGTCATGTGGTATTTGTTGGAAGTGTTTATTGCTGCATGTGGAAGAAGCAAATGTCCCTGTTGAACCATTAGAATGTTGTTTTGATGTTCCTTCTGAAGACGAGAAATAACTTCGAGAGCACAAGACAGGAAGTGGAGAATCTGATGAGAAGGATAAGATCAGCAGAACAGGACTTTAAAGCACCTGGACAGTGGACGATGGAGGGCTTCCTCTATGTGCAGGAGAAACGTGAGTGACTTCCTGTGTCAGAGTATCTAAAAATATGTCTGTGTGTGTGTTATATTATATCTATAAATATTTGATTTAATTAATTACAAATAGATGTAAATATTTATGCAAATTAGTTTTTTAGAATATTCAATATACAAATATTATATTTTACATTATATTATATTATTTATTCATTCATTTTCTTTTCGGCTTAGTCCCTTTATTAATCAGGGGTCACCACAGCGGAATGAACCACCAACTTATCCAGCACATGTTTTACACAGCGGATGCCCTTCCAGCTGCAATCCATCACTGGGAAACCCCCATACACTCTCATTCACACACATACACTACGGACAATTTTTAGCTTACCCAATACACCTATAGCATATGTCTTTGGACTTGTGGGGGAAACCGGAGCACCCGGAGGAAACCCACGCAAACACGGGGAGAACATGCAAACTCCACACACTCCAACTGACCCAGCTGAGGCTCGAACCAGCGACCTTCTTGCTGTGAGGTGACAGCGCTACCCACTGTACCACCGCGCCGCCTATATTATATTATATTGTATTATATTATATTATATTATATTCATACTGTTAAAAAATGGAGCACTAAGCATTAGTATTGAAAAATTTTATTATTAATATAAACAAATAAATTATGCTGATTTGGTGATTAAGAAACATTACTTTTATTATTATCTATTCTGAATTAATTTGTGCTGCTTAATATATTTTGTCGGGGGGAAAAACTAAGAAATAGATAATTTCATAGATAATCAGAAATTGATAATTTCATTGTAACAAGACATTACTTTTAATATCAATCTGTTTAAAATACAGTTTTTGTCAGTATTAACTAATAAAAATCTTTCAATTTTTTTCTGGATTTGCAATATATAAATTCTAGTTCACTGTACATGTGCACTAATGAACATCTGTTTTCTGTTGAAGGACCTTTGGGTTGCACATGGACTCGTCATTACTGCACGTATGAGAAAGGGACCAAGATGTTTACCATGAGCAACTCTGAGCTCAAGACTGGAGGCAAACAGGTATTTTCAGGTATTTTACATGTGAAGCAATTTCTCATCATTGCCATACTGAACTACGGCTTGTGTTCTGTTGACAGAATGGACTGATCATGAGCCCCCCTGAGATGTTTAAGCTGAAGTCCTGCATCAGACGCAGGACTGACTCTATTGACAAGCGCTTCTGTTTCGACATCGAGGTGGTGGAAAGGTGTGTTGTGGTTTCACCTCATTGAGAGAAATTTGATTTGTGTTTATTGCCCTTTTCAGCCTGTCACTTTCAACGCACTTGTCTTCTTTCCTTCCATCTCCTCTTTTCTCTTCTCATAACTGTAGAGGTAACCCCTCTGAAGGGCCTCTGTTCAGTTATCTGCAATGTTTCTATAAAGCTCATCGGTATGTTATGCTTTCATCCAGAACTGCTAACTTTTCTGATTGTGTCAATTTTAATACAAAACTCCTTTTTTGTGCTGTGTTTTAGTTACATTTTAATGCTTTGTAACAGTTTCCTAAACAAACTAAACAAAAAGTTCTGGGTTTGTAACATTTTAATCATTAATAAAAAAAACAAAGTACTGATTTGTCATGCTTATTCACTGACTGAATGTTTCTACAGGTGGTTTGTCAAGCCCACTCACCTGTGTGAAGCACACTTCATAAATGCACAGTGTTATTTATTTATTTATTTTAGATATGGAGTGATTGTAAGAAAGTGTCTTGTGCAAAACTGGTGCAAGTGTCGGTTAAAGAGATGAAAGAGTGTGTTTTCTACAGGTGGTTTGTCAAGCCCACTCACCTATGCGAGGCACACTCAGAATTACATAGTGTTTTGAGGTTACCGTGTGGTGTGCTGGGGCATTGAGTAAAATAACTCAACATTTAATACAAAAGTCCTGAACCAGACACAATGCAACCTGTTTTACAGAATACAGAAGTCTTTAGCACATACACACTCATTTATTTTTCTCTGCTGTGCTGGAGATGATGAATAATGAATAAATAAGTGCTACATAGTTTGGCTAGTTCTATTGCTTGCATGAATCTGTTTCCTTTCTTCTTCAATGCAGCATCTGGATTCAGTTTGCCGCCTTTAGAAGCAACTTATGATCATTTGAGTTTTGATTCTGACACTTTGCACCAGTAGTTAAAAATTAAAGGGATAGTTCACCCTGAAAGTTAAATTCTATCATCATTTACTCATCCTCCACTTGTTTCAAACCTGTTTGAGGTTTTTTTTCTTCTAATGAAAACAAAAAGAAGATATACTGATGAAAAAAGCGTCTATTGACTTCAATAGTATTTGTTGTTCCTACTATTGATGTCAATGGCTGCTGCTTTTCAACATTCTTTAGAATATCAGAAGAACGAAATTCATAACATTTTTGAACCACCCGAGTATGAAAAAAATATGAGGGATTTTTTTTTTTTTTTTTTTTGTGCAAACTATCTCTTTAATATTCACCATCATCTGTCTTGCAGGCATGGCATCATCACCCTTCAAGCTCTCTCTGAATCCAACAGACGGCTGTGGATGGAGGCCATGGATGGAAAAGAGCCGGTAAGAACATTCTGATCAAAACGATACTGAGCTCGCTTTAATAAACACATGTCAGGTCATAGTGCAAAAACTTCACTCTAAAGAAAGACTTCTTGAAATTCTGATAAGATATTGGTTAAATAAATACTGATTAGTTGAACTAATATCATAGGACGGGGTGTAACTGTTTCGGCTGACTGATGACAGACAGGGAAACTCATTTGAATGGTCATTATTTTTCTTTTTATTCTTTAGTTTTCGGTCTCACTAACTCCCCTTTTCCCTTTTAGACGTGTAATTGTTAGTATAGTGGCTCTTTGAACTCCAGGCAGTGGAGATCATACACATGGACAGGAAAAAGATGACAGCTGAGAATTTGCACGTCTCTAATGACTCTTTGTTTTGACTCTCGGGCTGCCAGCTGAAGTTGATTGGCTTCAACTCGTTTGACCTTCATCCCACTGTTATTATTTAGCTGAGTTCGGCAATTTTTATACACAAAGGATTATCGGTGCATGTATGTTTATAGTCTGAAACTATAAATCGTGTTTTGTATACTCAGGGCATTAATTTATTTCCATCAGATGTGGATTATGCAATGTGTATATGTTTTAAAAGGCATACATTTTTGGTGTGCTATAAACACTTGCTGGTTTCTTCTAGATTTACACCCTTCCAGCACTTCTGAGCAAGAAAGAGGAAAGTGAGTTCAGGCCTCTCATCTGTCTAATTGTCTTTTAGGTGTACATACTGTACTGTAGGCTTATGTTTGTAATATTAAAACACTCTGTGTCCACAGCATTCCTGAATGAAGCAGGTTTTAATTTTGTGAGGAAGTGTATTGAGTCTGTGGAAGCCAGAGGTGAGTCTCTCTGCATACTTTTTATTTCATTGTACTCACGTGTAATTCTCACTGTTGTCTCACTTTGTGTCTGAGATTTTGCAGTTTATGACTTTTAAAGTTAATAATTGTAAAATTGATATAATCACACATTTTCTTCACAAAATATTCAGAAACTTTTCATTTTAATAAAGGTATCAATACTGGCGATCTTGGCCTTGATTGAATAAAAAATAAGCAGCCAGCCATTTCTTATTAGTTTATTATTATTGTTATCATTTTAAATTGATACCATTATTTAGCACCATGGCAGTGATGTAAATGCTGAAAGATTTATCTTGGTTTCCACAAAAATACAAAATATTATTTCAAAATGTATAATAATAAGGAATATTTCTTAAGCTCAAATTCAGCATATTTCAATGATTTCTGAAGGATCTTTTGACAATTAAGCCTAAGCAATGATTCCTAAAATTCAGCTGTTCTATCACAGGATTCTATTACATTTTTAAAAATATAGAAAACTGTTAATGTAAATTGTAAAAATCTCAAAATATTGCTGCGATTACTGTATTTTTTTTATCAAATAAAGGCAACCCAGTGAAGCAAAAGAACCAACTTTAGAAAAAACAACTAGATTTTTTCAAAAGCAAATTTTAAATTTAATATATATTTTTTTACCTTTGGGTCACTTTAGTTAAGTTTTATTATATAAATTAAATATTGCAGGGTTTCATTGCTGGAACTATAAGGATAGATTCATTGCTGAAATTTAGCCATGATAAATGTTTACTATTTACTTATTGAACAATATTTTTGTTGGTTAATAGAAAATATTTACATTTTTTATTACATTTAATTGTTTATAATATTAAAAAAATATTTTTTTTGTCATGTCTAGGTATCAACACATTGGGGCTGTACAGAATAGGTGGAGTAAACTCTAAAGTCCAGCGACTGATGACCTCAGTCTTTGGTAAAGTATCCTTCTTTTTTATGTAAAAGGCATTAAGATGGTATGTGCATTTTGTTAGTAAACTTTAAGGGTGTGTTCCCACTTGAAGTTTGGTTCTGTTTAATTTAGTTTAAAGTCTGCATAAAATCTAAATGTACAATGTTTATTTTGCTAGCGCATATTCTTATTATTCAGGTGAACAATTAATTCATGCAGGGTAATCTACTGAAAAAAATTGTTTTAGTAAACTTTAATGAAATTGTTCATTAAGTAATTGGATTGACGCCTCAGTCAGACTGAAAAGCATTTATGTAAACACCTTTTTCAATCCAATTAAGCACCAAATTAATGTTTTAAAGAAGAATTCCTCTTTCATACACGAATGAAGATGTGCTGCAAATAGATGAATTTCTGATGCCTGTATGGGCAATATTCTACATCAGCAACATTTTGCTGATGAGAAAAAAAAGGTTTTGTTGAGCATCCTGTTCTTATTGTGGTCTCATCTTGTGCGATCATATCCTGCTTTGGGTTTGGTTTTCATGTTTGTTCATGTTTCAGTTGTACCACAACAGAGCTTATTTGAAAACAGACTTAATTTCAGCATATTTTCAGCACTATCCGGTGTACACCAAGGTTAAGATGGCAGAATTTGCACTAATTCAAATAAACGGCACTAAGAAAACAGTCGCATTAGCTTCAACCAAACCAAAATTGCCAAGTGTGAACACATCCAAAAAATAGATGTCTGTTAGAAGTACACATTATTTGCATTAACCTTGAAGGGATAGCTCACCCAAAAATAAAAATTGTCAAATAATTCTATTTTCAAAAATGTTTATGATAGCCATTGAAATCCATAGTAGGAATAACTACTGTGGAAGTCAATGGTTTCCATCAACTGTTTCATAATTTGTTCAGCAGAAGAGAACAGCTCATACAGTGGATGAGTAATCGATAATGTCATTTTTGGGTGAACCGTCCTTTTTAAAGAGTGTTTGAAGTTAAATTCCATTTTAAATAAGTTCGCTTGACCCTTCCAGCGGCCAAAGCTCCTGCAGACTTGAACCTTGATCCAGACACCTGGGATAACAAGACCATCACCAGTGGCTTGAAGAATTACCTCAGGTTTTTAGCTAATGCTCAAAATTTTTACCTTTTAATAACAACATATTATCATTAGAAAAATGTAAGTTACTGTAAGTTATTCTGCTTCCTCCAGATGTCTGGCAGAACCTCTCATGACCTACAGACTCCATAAAGACTTCATCATGGCAGTCAGTGAGTTCTAGCATTATCCCCGCTCTGTTTACTCCTCATCACCTTTATCTGGGTCTTCTTTATTTAATAGTTGGATGCTCTTTTTGTATTTCTAGAATCTGATGATCAGAATTACAGGGTCTGTGCTGTTCATGCGCTCGTTCACAAACTTCCCGACAAGAATAAAGAGATGCTGGATCTTCTGATCAAACATCTACATGTGTATGTAGCTTTACTTCTTGAACATTGATCTAGAAATCTGGAATTAAAATGTGTTTTTGTTAATCCTCATATCTGATTTAAAGTTACTCATTGTTGATTTTGATAATTGCCTGTTCTGTTTTATATCTGATTTTCAATAATTGGCAGTTTTCTTTTAAAAGACACACTTTGGCATTGAATAAAATGCTATCAGAATAAATAAAAAGGTTACTTAATCCAATGCCAAGTGGACGATGTATTTTTGTTGTTGGAACACGGTACAACAGGTGTAAATAGTGACCGGCACGTTTGTTCATAAGTGCTCTTTAAATTCCACAATAGTGTGCAAACTATGGTATTTGAGGCTCTGTTTTGCTGTTTTTGACAGGGTTTCTACACATAGTCAGAAGAATCTGATGACCGTGTCTAACCTGGGTGTGATTTTTGGACCAACACTCATGCGCTCACAGGAGGAGACAGTCGCTGCCATGATGAACATCAAGTTCCAGAATATTGTGGTGGAGATCCTCATTGAAAACTATGACAAGGTGATTGGTTAAGTATGTTTTAATAGAATTAGAATATAGAATATTAGAAATAGAATAGTATTGTTTACCTACTGTAGCTGGAAGGTTTACCATTTACAAGGCTTTTAAACAGTACCAATGTTGATATTCTGACTCAGAACTCATTTATGTTACAGGCAAAAGCCACTTGTTATCACTATTGTTACAAAAAGATTTATATTCAAAATAATTTGCACCATAGTTTCCACAAAAGTATTAAGCAGCTCAGTTTTCTATGTTTATAATAACAACAAATATCATATTAGATTGATTTCTGAATGATCATGTGACAGAAGACTAGAGTAATGATGCTGACAATTTTGCTTTAAATCACAGTAATAAATTTCATATCACAAATATATAGTAATAGAAGACGATAAATGATTTATTTTTGAGCAGCCTTAATGAACAGAAAGAAATAAAATCTCACCATGCCCAAACTTTTTAATGTTAGTGTACATCCTGCAATAACCCATATGCAAAATATACATTGTATATGCCTATTTTTTTGTGTGTCTCCAATTATTATTGCTCATTCATTGCATATGTTCTTCATTGGATCAAAACTCTCTCATATTATCTTTTTGTTTTCTTCTTAGATATTTCATCAAGCCCCAGACCCTAACGTCCCCCTGCCACATCCTCAGTCTCACTCTCAGTCTCGTGGCAGTGCCCGACGCAGCAAAGCCATCTGTCTGTCGTCCGGCTCTCGCAAATCCAGAGGCCTGTACCCTCCTGCTCTGTGCCTGGCTGATGCTGACAGTGAGTGTCCACTAAACCACACGTATCCATCTCCTTGCTTGATGAGTCTGAAGTCAAACATCAGTTTCTGTATCCAAGCACTTTTTTCAGAAACCAAAGTTGAACAACAATAATACTAAAACATGCTCACAGTGTGCTGTATTACTAATTTCAGGAAGTCAGACAATGATATAATCGTTACTGATGTCTGAAATGCAGAGACTGTTGTGATCACTGTGATTTAATCGTAACATTTGCTTTAACACTAGAGAGGTGGCGATAAATTGTTTGGGATATCGATGCAGTATCAGAATTAATGAAAATGCATTGCTATTTATTCAATAATCGATTCTGAGCCTAGTTTTTAACAGCAGATGACACTGTAAACTTTACAAACACATTGTACTCTGCTTGCATCCAATTCCCTATGAATACCACTTGAGCCTAAAATAATCATTAATCAATTTTAAAAAGTTTACGCGAATATAAGTGTTCATAGTGAGCTGTGTACAATAATCTTGTGACATAAAAGCCAATTTACATGACTTGCTTTATGCACAAGTGATCTTTCATATGAGTGCTTGAGTGTACAATTAAAAACAAGTCTAGAGCGCCATCTGCTGTTAAAAAC
Organism: Danio jaintianensis; assembly: GCA_903798115.1. Classification (NCBI taxonomy): domain Eukaryota; kingdom Metazoa; phylum Chordata; class Actinopteri; order Cypriniformes; family Danionidae; genus Danio; species Danio jaintianensis. The sequence continues at coordinate 12,230,767 of CAIGQV010018106.1, read as the reverse complement.
TATAGATCAATGAATCTCAGAATCAATTCAAGAAAACAATAAGGATGTGTTTTGAAAATATCTGAATCTATTTCATGCCACAGTTCTATTTAACACAAACTGCCACAGGATCAAATTTACCAATGGCTGTTTTTCAAATGTACATCACAGATATTCAAGAAAATATGCAAGAAAATATGCAAGTCTCTTAGTTATTGACTTTTACTAATTTTGCTATTTACAACCCAATGTTGTTTAAAAATGTTGGTAAATCTAGTTTTTAAAAAAAACAGCACATTTATACCTATATAAGCGCCAACAGGTCAGATTTATTCATTAGATTTCTTAATTTTATAACTCTATTTTTTTTTTGCTAAAACTTATGTTTTAGCATTCAATGTTGCTTGGCAACATTTTTCACCCACTGAAACTGAACAGTTTAAATCACAGTAGATAAAAGAAAGTGATGCCAAACAGGTTTCAGGGCAATAAATGCCATGAGTGATGGTGAGTCTGATTGATGGTTATATGACATCATAGTTTAGTGTTGTTTCCTGAGTCGAGGCAGGATCACAGTTGATGACTAAAAATAATCATTTCATGACAGTGTCATAAAAAAGTGACGTATTATGTTTTTAGATATAGCAAAAACAAGTCATGTGCATGGGTAAATTTTACCCACTGGCAGGTTTAGGTATACAATGCTTCTAGTGTATTTGTGCAATATGACTAAACAGCGCTCTTAAACGGCTACTGAGATAGAATAATTAATTAGCGTAGCTGCTGTTCATAGATAGAGCTTTTTCAATTTCAGATGAGTAGAGGCTTAGATCCAGAAACAATATCCATACAGTACAACATAACTGGATTATATCTGTCAGTTTAACCCTTTGTCTCCGTCAGGCGACACGTTCAGCAGCAGTCCCAGCAGCACCCCTATGGGCAGCATGGAGTCTCTGTCATCCCACTCTTCAGAGCAGAACAGCTGCTCCAAAACGGGCTCTCCGTCTCGGAACAAACATAAGGCCTCGGGGACTCTGTGCTGGACTACTCCATCTCCCTCCTCCAATGGGCCAAAAAGCCCTGCATGCACCACGAGCCCCGATTCCAGCTCTAAAGAGGACGCCAACAAGACGGATGGAGAATGGGAAGAAGCGCTGAGTACAAGCCCAGGAGATCGCAGCTCTCTGTCCTCAGAGCTCCTGCACAGGACTCTGGGACAGACATCGGAGGATCGGCGCAGTCTATCCTCCTGTTCCTCGCTTACTTCACTGCACATTTCTGAGGGTAAGGAGGAGTACATTTTGAATGATGAAGGGGAAATTTTACTAGGAATTTTAACCCTTTGAATAAAACTATGTTATGTTTTCCTAAATGTATTTGTTTATTTAGTTCATTATTTGATTATTACAGTCAGAAACAACATTCATTTTGGTGCATTATTATGTTTTTGTGCAGTGTCAGATTAAAAAAGCAAAGCGACCTCACTTATATGAATATTAAATTAATTTAGCCTGCAGTGCTCAAAAGCAGAAAACTGGAAAAGCACCAGGGTGTCCGTGGGGTCTTAAAGTCTTTTAGCCCTTAAAAAGTCTTAAATTTACTGAAATATTACTGAAATATGTATAAGTCTTAAATAATTTTAAACTGGTCTTAATTTTCCTTTGTTTATGTAAAGCTACCCAATCGATCAAACACATATCCAATCACCAACAATACATCTCAATAAAACTTTTAGCAAATCTCTATTTAAAACTCATATTATAACAGTCTGTTGTGTATACATTTAAAGTTTTTTTTAGAGTATGTTGAAAAAATATATAGAATGTATACAACTAGGGTCTGGTTGTTTTGACACTATTAAAAAAAATATGCTGCTAAGAAATAACTAATTAGAATTAGTTTTTTGATAGGGTAAGTAAAAAAAAACGGGGCCATAAAAAAAATCCTTAGTGTTTAGCCCTATATAAGTCTGAATTTTCTTTCTTGATGGTCTTAAAAAGGTCTTTAAAAGTCTTGATGAAACCTGCAGAAACCCTAAGGAACAAATTTGCTCCAATAGCCAAAACTGAATAAATTGTTGAAACATTACTTTTTTTCTTTACAAAATATTTCAAATGCTTGCCCATGAAATAAATCTGTTCAAAGTAATTTATGACTTTTTCTTGCTAGGATGAAATTAGGCAATTTTATTGGGTCAACATTTATTTTAATTCAAGTAAAATGACATCTTTTTAGCCAACTATAATAAAACTGCATCCTAGTATCCCACAAAGCCTGTTGGCCTTGACACTGAAATGTTTAACAGTTTCTTGCAATATTTGGCTACAAAATTCAGGCTACATTTGAAACATAAAAAAATAACAAAAAAAACGCTTCCCAAGACCTTTTGGCACTTATGTTTGTTGCATTTCTAAGGTTTCAGAAGCTGTCATGGCTCCATCCAGAGTCTGGTGTCCCGCAGTCAGAGAGACAGTCTCAAATCCCTCCATCTGCCGGATCTTCCTCCCAAAGACTGCATGAGATTCAGAGACGATTCCTCCACCAGCAATGGCTACCAGAGACCGGGATCTGTGTAAGCAAGAGCCTTCCCAGAAATCCTCTCTCGTACTGTAAAATTTGAGTGTTACACTGATTCATATATCAAATGTGCCATGTTCTTTTCTTTCCTCCAGTGTGGCCTGCCGGGCAGGAATCTTTGAGTTTCCTGTGATTTCTCAGCCTACAACAGGAAGGTAAATGAGCCAGACTAAGTGCAACATTAAGTTTTATTTATGATTATTAGGATTATTTCTTATATACAGGTCTAAATGGAATCTGCAGATGGTTTTGTACAGTGTTTGTGCATACATTTCAGAGGCATAAAATGTCAGAATACTATAGAACATAAAAGACTACTGATAATACAACCATGATGAGATATTATTTATTCCCTATTATATAATTTTTTGTACCACTGTTTTTACTTTTTTTCCCTCCCTTATGTACTAACGTTCCAAGTTTTTGTACGTTCTGGGATTTTTTTTGTCTTTTTTCTGTGTGTTTTGCATAATGCTTGTACTGGACTTTCTCTGAAGTGCCATTAAACAATCTGAAGATAACACAGGGTTAACACATCCTGTTTAAATATGTTCACCTGGGTCCATTAAGCTGCATAATAATGTGTATAAACCTTATAAATAACATTTATATCACTAGATATCCAAATAAGCTAAAATTCATCATATTACATAATGAAGAAATCATCAAAAGCACAATCTTCTGATCATAACACAGAAAATACAGTGTGGTCAAAAACCTTCATAAGAAGTGATTTGTGGAGTTATTTAAAACGTACAGTTAGATTATGAGATATAATCTGATTATTGTGTGTGGAACGTTTCAATGTTTCTTGATATGGCCCAACAGCGCTGAAAGACAAGTGTGTGTTTGCTGTCGTCATTGTGTGTATATATCTATGGTGACACATGACAGTGAAAACCGGACGTGCCACCGGAAGTGTCACTACTCTTAGTGGCATGTGCCAGTGGCATCTGTACGTCAGATGTCGTGTCACTTCATGTTAAAACTGCTGCTGGTGGTTTCCTCAGTGACTGACTACCCCTGGTGTTTTTTTTACAGAGATGCGAAAGCCTTGTATTCCTGTCAAGCGGAGCACAGTCATGAGCTGAGTTTCCCCCAGGGGGCGCAATTCTCCAACGGTAAAAACTCACTCTTCACCCAAAATAAACATTTGCTCACCATTTAGTCACTCAGTTGGTTCTAAACTTTTATGGCGGTCTTTCTTCGTTTGAACACAAAACAAGATATTCTGAAGAACGCTGCCACAGACATCCATAGTAAGTTTTAGTCATAAAATACTATTGAAGTCTGTGGCTGCTGCTTTTCAAAATTCTTCGAAATATCTTCTTTGTGCTCAACACAAGAAAAATAGCTGCTTTTTTTTATGTTGCGCCTTATAAAGTTTGACGTTTATTTACTTTCCTGCATAACAATACTGAGAATGTTATTGCAGAAAATGTATGAATACATAAATACAAAATACCCCAATTGTAAAAACAATTAATCAAAACATATCCAACAAAATTACTTCAAATAATAAAATTGAAATGCATGTGAACATGCTGTCTATACATGTACATCAATACATACATACACACACAACCTATACACATTAACATCCAAAATTAAAATGTAGAAATATGCAACTTGCTAATGCTATTGTCTTTAAACGTCAACATTATTTTCATTTAATATTCTAATACCCAAAGGGATGGTGGATCTAGCTTAACATTTTGTCCTTGTTTTGTGTAACGTCAATCACTTTGCTTCTTAAGAAGTGGACCAGTTTATCAACAATCTTTCTGTGTAATATTTTCCATTCATTTATGACTCATTAATAATGACTCATTATAATGTCTCCTTTATCTGCGGTTGCTAATGACACAGTTTAGGCTGTACTTGTATGCAAACGCATAAAAGGCGTATATTGTGCACACATATTTGTTGCATTTAACACTTTTTGTGTATGTCTATGCAGTTTATTCCTCAGTTGAACCTGGTTGGCTCCAAGCTACATATGATGGCAAAACAGGACTCATCCCAGAGAATTATGTGGAGTATCTCTGATGGGGTCGGAAAAGTCAAAAACAAAGTCCATGGTATCCATGGTGTTCATTTCAGCACAAAAAGGGACCATTAATATGTACAGCCTTACTGTATGTAAATAGTGCATAACATTATAATCATATCATTAACCGCTGCATATGATTTAAGTTAATTCAGGATGTAAATATCACCTTATATGCATTGTAGATTTTTATTACCATACTAGGTACATGCGGACTGAAGACTGTATTGACTGTATTTATGCACACCCCATAATGCGAATGGGTTTGATGTTTTTAAACTGTAGACATGAGCTCATAACACTCTGATCAGTGTTGCGGTACGGCTCTGAAGGAAACTGTGGATTTTTATTATATTTAGAGGGAGAATTATATCTGTGCCTTATGCATTAATTAGCCACCATATTAAGTAGCAGAAGATACTGTATTTCCCAATGAGATGTTTGTGAAATCTTTGCTAGTGTTTTAGGGACTTTCTTTTCAGTGGCGCTCAAAGATCAGGTATGTTTGGTAGATGCAGGTCATCTTTCATTCCAGTAATCGGTGAGTGCTTTTGGTGAAATCATTTCATACGAGTTGGCATACAGTTTCAAAAGGTTAAAAACCTTTATTGGTACCCCTGAATAGAGTCTTATTTTCTGTCCATAACATTTTTTAATCGACTGACTTTGAGCCAAAGGTGTCTTATATGCTTCTGAATGTTGTTTGAATTATACTAATATACTGTCAGTTTGTGGCGATTGGTAAAATAGTGTAACAAAAAAGTGTTATTTGTGAATTTTTAGCTAATGCTGAGTATATTTGTTGTGTGTAATATAGTGGATTTTGTAATGAAGTACAATCAAGAAATGAGAAAATACTTCTGACAGTGTTCAATTTTGTAGTTTTTCAGTTGTAATTTGTAGTTTGTGCTCACAAAAATGCAGTTGTTCAATTATAGTTCTGCTGTATTTTATTTTACACTGGTTTAGCGTTTCTGTATGTTGAAATGAAGAAAAAACATTTATTAATGTCATTCACAGATTAACTTAATGTTTCGTGAAGCATTTTAACTATTAAAATGTCATTGTTTATTTACTGAATCTTTGGTTGGGTTCCTTTTGTGGGGTTTTTAACCTGATTTTATCTGCCTAGCACTCTCTTTACCACCTCAGGTACTGTATTTACTGGGGTTGGACAATGAAACTGAAATGCTGGCCAATTTAGTGTTGGTGGTTTCATGGCTAAATTTGACCAGCCTCGTGGCCAATCTTTATTGATTGTGTGTGGAGGTTTAATCTGCAGAGTAATAGCACAGTTTTGCTTAAAACATTGCAATGCACACAACATTATGTGTGACATATCAGGGTATGTTCAAAAGAGGACAAATTGTTGGTGTGCTGGCACATCTGTAACCAAGACAGCAAGTCTTTGTGATGTATCAAGAGCCACAGTATCCAGGTTAATGTCAGCATACCACCAAGAAGGACAAACCACATCCAACATGAACTGTGGACGTATGAGGAAGCTGTCTGAAAGGGATGTACAGGTGCTAACCTGGATTGTATCCAAAGAAACATAAAACCACAGCTGCCCAACTTACTGCAGAATTAAACATGCATCTCAACTCTCCTGTTTCCACCAAAACTGTTAGTCTGGAACTCAACAGGGTCAATATACATGGCCGAGCTGCTATAGCCAAACATTTGGTCACTTGTGCCAATGCCAAATGTGGATTTCAATGGTGCAGGCAGCAAAAAGCTGTGGACAATGTGAAACATGTATTTTTCACTGTCTTTCACACATTCGAGAGAGTTACGGTGTGGAGAAGCCCCAAAGAAGCTTACCACCCAGACTGTTGCATGCCCAGAGTGAAGCATGGGGGTGGATCAGTGATGGTTTGGGCTGCAATATATTCCCTAGGCCCAATATTTGTGCTAGATGGGCACGTCACTACCCAAGACTACAGAACCATTCTGGAGGACCATGTGTACACAATGCCTCAAACGTTGAATCCTGAAGGCAGTGCCTTGTATCAGGATGATAATACACCAATACACACAGCAAGACTGGTGACAAAGTGGTTTGATCATCTCCCATGGCCTGCATAGTCAACAGATCTAAATATTATTGAGCCACTTTGAAATGTTTTGGAGGAGTGAGTCAGGAAATGTTTTCCTCCACCAGCATCACGTAGTGACCTGGCCACTATTCTGCAAGAAGAATGGCTCAAAATCCCTCTGGCCACTGTGCAGGACTTGTGTATCCGTCGTTCCCAAGATAAATTGATGCTGTATTGGCCGCAAAAGGAGGCTCTACACTATAATTAAGAATTATTGTGGTCTAAAACCATGCATTTCAGTTTCATTGTCCAACTCCTGTGTATATATATATATCTATATAACTAATCTAAAAATGGCTGCTTGGCCAGGTTGCTTCTTGCAGTCTTTTTTTTTTACAATTTAAACTTTTTGTTCTTTAACATTTCAATAAACGGGATCGTAAACATTCTTCAAAAACATTTTTTCACAACAGCAATGTACTAAAACTGCAAAAATTTTCTTTTTGCATTAAGATGTTTTGTGTGACCATTTTTGCTAAACAATCCCTGTTCATACATCATAGAAACAACCACTGATTTATATAGAATGATACTCTCTATTAGGCCAGGCCAGTAGTTAGTGATAGTAGTAAAGAAATACTGTGTGCACATATAGGCTAGTGTGCACTTTTTACATGACACAATTTTCAACTAAACAGTTTTTTACGCATTTTGGCCATTAATTTACTTGACACTACTGAGAGCCTGCAAATTCAAACTTTTGTAAAACTGAAGACTAGATTTGCAGCCATAGGTCATGTTTACATTTGATATATTTTTAAGCTCCCAGCATCTATTTTACATTATAATTCTATGGTGTAATGCTTACACCAGGATTAACAGATGCTGTAAACTGTTTTCAAAAATGTTCTGAGCACTTTTAAATGGCAGCTTATATCGAAAAGTCAAAAAGTTATTTATGCATATTATGTACTATCCTGCGCCGCTTTGAAGTATAAATTGTGTATAGTGCATTCACTCCAAAAGTAAAAAAAAATAAAGTGCGCTTTGCCTTTATGACCACATTATGACACACATAGGGTTATCTAGCTTAAATTCCCTGACGTGTTGTAATTAAACTTCCCCTGTGGTATTATACATGTGTCAGAGGATTTTGTTCTTTGTACTATGTGCTGATCGCTGACATAATCATCTTCCTGCGATTCTTCAGTGTCTTTATTACTGAAAGGCCAGCAAAGAGATTTCCCAAACTGATGTACAATAACAGGGCATGACATCACATTACAACAGCTCCTAATAACCCTTTAAGTGTAACAACATATTAGCTTTTACAATCTTCCCAGGATTGAGACACAAGTTTTGTATTTTATTTAAACTGGGACAGGCTCTATCAAAAGGCTTGGGTTTGTTATACAAAGTTTTGCCAGCTCAGCAGCATGTGTTATTGGGCAGCCGAATCAAACAAAGCTCTCCTTTGACTCTGGAAGAGCTCTGCATTCTTCTGCAGTTTTCAGTTCTCTTCCGAGCATTTTCTGATTTTAAGCTCAGAGTTTTGTGATATTTTAAATCTGCATGCCGTAAATATTCCTCACAAGCTCAGCTTTACCGTGACCTTTTAAACAGAACTTCTCATGTTACACAAAAGAAGAATACACTGTGGAGGATATAAATAACGCAATATAGTTTTGGTACTGAGGGAATTTTTGCTTACATACAACATACATCTTAGTCAGTGTTAGTCACTGAAAGTCATCTGGAGCAAAAGATAATTGTTTTTCCAAAAAAGTGTACTGTTGAATTTTTTCAGATAAAAACAAAACTTATGACTGTCATACATTTTTTTTTTCCAATGATTTAGACAAAAAAACACAAAAAATGCCATTGTGTATTAATAATGTGTTACATATTTACATACATATATCTGCCACACACCAATTGGAACAATATTTCCCCCATATTTTGAGGATTTTATTATAATAAGTTATTGGAAACATTAAAGCAGACACTTTACTTGCACACATAATACATTAATGTACATAGTCAAAAAAGTCATTTGTTGCAGGCGCCTTATGTTTGAACCACATAAAATGTTAATTTAGTAAAAAAGAATGAGCGTATAATTAAATTTATAATTAAGATATCATAAAATATAATGGAATATTTTCACAAATTGTTTTACAGTAATTTTTTGTTTGTTTTTATTAATATGATGTGAATTTCATTCATTTGGTAACTGACATTATAATATGTGAATTAGATTATTATTATTATTTTTTTAAAGGTACCTACTACCGGAAATTCATCTGAACAGTCAACTGCATATGCATTATAGAAAAAACCTTTGTTCAATAATGTATCACCATTTCACAGTCATGAAAGCTCAATAGTTTGTTCTATTAAACCAGCAGGCTAAGGCAGAGAATCATGTGAAAACACATAGTCTTTGTGCAAAATATCTTGCTTGATAAAGAGTTGATTCTATGCCTCTGTAAATTAAAATACAAAACACAGCTGTCTGACTTCCTCAGTGAGACTTCATAACCAAGCAGTCCTGAGAGAGGTTTTTTTCAAGTGTCCTGACTAGCTTCGCCAGCTCCTCCATGTTGTGTGACTTTTCCTCCAGCAGTTCATAGCGAAGGCTTGAAATGTCCTGTTTGATCTCCTTCAGTTCACCTGCAACAAGTATTGTGAAATGTTTACATTGTTGCTGTTTATTCCACTTGAGAAATTTCCCCCAAGAATTCTATTGCTGCTGGTCCTCTTTGGGATTTTTATTTAGTGGGATACATAAATAGGAATAATATATTTTATATCACTCTATCTATTAATGGCTGTTAATAAAGAACCTGTAAATTTTGTGAATTATTTCTTAAATTCAGATACTCACCCTCGTTGACTTCATCACATTCCTTGTCATTTTGAGCCTTGATGATGTATCGCTTAACAAGACGCTTCATAATTTTCTGTGCAGATTAAAAACAGTGACTTCAAATTCTAATGCAAAACAGGAAATATGAACCATATCCACATCTATTAGAAACATGCAGTGTAGCAAATAAAAACTGAAGTAAACATGCCTGATATCGACTGGAGCGAGGAAGATTCTTGCCCTGGCAAGTTTTGCTCTGGCCCAACTGAATTGTGAACGAACGATCCAACAAACCACAAGACATGCATGAATGGGTTAGTTTATTGTGATTGTAAATGAATTAATTACTTTAAAGTCCACATGAACCGGAAGCTGCAACCATTTTTTTTTTCCTATTGTGACGCAGTTCCTAGAGAAATGGAATTTTAAATGAGAAAACAGTGGGCGTGGCTTATTTTTCTACTGCAGGCTGACTGGATGTAGCAAAGTAGGCATTTCATTCAGAAAGATCGAGAAAAGGATTTTATTTATAACAACCTAATAAGGTTTATAAGATTTATTACAACCTAACATACACCTCCTCCTCACCATTTCTGTTTGTTGTCAAAACTGACAGTTGTGGGGCGTGGTTAAGTATGTTAACTAATACTTAGTTATTAGTATTCTAATAATCTGAGAATTTAAATGAAAAACCAGGAAGTGCATTTTCAGATTTCAATTAAAGATTACAAGGGCAAACATTTTTTTTTCTTAATAACATGCACATGAATTTTTCACCACAAAACTAGCAATGTGAGTTAACAAAATCATATGGTTAGTTTTGATTTCATTTGTACTTTAAAGGTTTGGTGACATTTACCATCACTGAGCAAAATTGTGGGAGAAAGCCACTGAACTTCATGATTTGTAGTTTTGCAAGTGTGTGAAACCGTTTCACTCATTTTGAAATTGCTGCATTGACTCGTGTGAGCTGTACATCATATATATGTAGGCTATTGACATGACTAGACAATACAGATATTTTACAGCTGCAGTTTTGCTAATACGATCACAACTAATACTTACAACAGCTGGATTTTCATTTGAAAAATCCATCAAGTGGACAACACTAAATGCAGGTGCATAAGAGTCTAGTCAGATTTTGAGCTTTTCCATGTTCAACAACTTGCAGAGGTAATCGAAAATGGGATTGTTATGGTGTGTGTTGTGGGAAATGGCACTAAAACAAGCTATTTATATTTTGTCCATTGTGCCAAAAGAAAGCTGCTTGTTTTGAAAGTGATTTCTGTGTGTGCTTCATACATCTCTGACCATCCACTATGGATTTTTAGCTTCAATTTGGCTAATGTGACTATACCTTAATGGAAAAGAGGAGTGGATTTGCCTCACCTCACTGAGTTCAGACCCCTTTATTATGGCTTTTTGCCTGACAGAAAGCTCCCGCAGGAGACCCTTGACCCCCATAACCAGACTAAGAACTGATTTGGGACTGGGAATCAAGTTAAAAGGCACAGGGAGAGTCCTGCCCTCCTCGAAGTAGGTGAACCAGAGCTTGGCACGGGCAAACTTCCACTCCACATCTGCGTCATCCTGGAAAATTATAGAAAATGTTGATGCTTTGAATTCTTGAAGCAACTTCTCAATCAATATAAAGATGTAGAGGAAAGAAAACAGTTTGATTCAATTTAAAACTTGCTAAGCAGTCAAACTAATTATCCCATCTTGAAGAGATAAGGTTGTTTTCTTGTAGTCTGCAAAAACCGCTACAATGGGTTTATCAGCACAAAGATTTTCTAAACCCTCAAGATTTATCATGTCAGCAGCTCTCGGAGAGAAATATTAAGAGATGCAAAACTGAGAAGTACCTCAATCTCCTGAAAGGAGTTGTTAATCATGGCAATGAGCATGTTGAGTAGGACGATGACCACTGTGACATTGTAAACTCCATAGAGAACGTATCCAATGTTCTCTATGAACTTGTGTCCATTGTTCACCACTACTGATTTGACCTCAGAAAGGCCAAATATTGCCCAAAACAATGTTTTGAAGCTTTCTTCCACACTGCGGAGATAGAGAGAGAAAAGATATGTGTATTTCAGCTGAGCTCATTTCCTGTTCTTAAAAGTGGTGTATAAGAGGTCATCCTTATACTTACCTACTTTTCAAAAATCTGTCAATTTGTACATACTGCTTGGCTGGCATACTGTATTTTAAATACTATATAGTAGGGAATTGTGTGTTGTTACATTGTGTTTGGGTTATATTATATAAGTTATAATAGAAAATAGCGGTATTCGGCTTGTATTCTTCCTATTTAAGAATTTACTACCAATATGTAATACCAATAAGATTATCTATTGTATTTGATGCTTAGCATGTCACATTTTCAAGTAAAGCCAAACATTTTATTTAACTTTAGGCACATATTTGCCTCATATTTTTCTCTTTCAACCAAAAACCCAGCAAAACCATTTTTAGTTATCAAAATTTGTTGAAATAGTGTTCTGTAGGCACTGAGGTCTACCCTGTTTCACCAAGGTCCACTCACTTAAAAAAACTATGCCCTTGCCACTGTGGACACTTCTAATAGATCATAATTTCAACTCACGTGGTGAAAGCTTCGTTCTGTTTTGCACCCCGATAATATGAGTAGAGGTTAAACATTCCAATCATGAAGGCCAGAAAGACTAGGATGAAGATAACCATGAACTTGAAGATGTCCTTCACAGTTCGTCCCAAAGATATCTGCAGAGGTCCGAAGCTCTCATTTGCTGGCAGGATATAGGCAATTCGAGAAAAGCTCAGCACCACTGCAATGGCATACAAGCCCTCTGAGACTAACTGCGGATCTGATGGGAGCCAGTCAATCCGAGCTGGAACACAAATAAAAAAATCATTTTGCTTCCTTATTGATTTGAAGGGTGATTTGTGACTTGTCAGGACATTCACTCACCCCGCTGGAAGTATCCCACCTCAAAAGGTAATATTACATTGGTTAGATCTGTGTAGTGCTCATCAACATAGTGTTGTGCTGCACTTGCATGCCAGAAAGCCATTATCCTTGAGATGAAGGATGCCACAAAAATGGCCAACATTCCAAAGTCTAGCAAGTTCCAAGGCTCAAGCAGATATTCTCTTGGACCTTGGGACCAGATCTCCTTGCACTCTGCCCAAATCATCCCTGAGAGATTGACATGAAAACAGAGAAATGAATGTTGCATCAGGAGGTTTGTTCTAGGACATGCAAATGAACTGCACATTTTGTTCTGTAAATACAGATTATAGTAAAGTAGTAACCTTTGACAAGTTAAAAATCAGCCAGAAACAAACCTATGACCCAGGAAATGATGAGCATTTCCATCCACGTGAAGGGAGTTGTTTTCATACGAAACAGCTGCGTCGGATAGTCGTGAATGGTCATATTTGGAAGAAGCTTTGTCCCATCAAAGCGGTCGGCAGCGTTCATGACCAAAAGGCCAAGGAAAATAGTGAAGGAGGCCGCGTGTGCCACAAACTTAAGGAAAGGGCCACGCATGATCTTTCCCATCTGTTGGTAACAGCATTTTATACTGATTGTGGCGTGATTAACAAAATACTGCATTCTTCTATTGTGTTTTTATCAGCCTGATATGTTTATCAACATTATTATGACTCATATGATACGGTGGATATTTTAAGCACTGCTATAATTTACAACCATGGGAACAGTCAAACTGAGCAAAGACTTCAGTGGATGATTGACGTTAAAGTCATTGCTTAATTCTTTAGCCATGTACTGTGTGTTTGCTTTTTTTTACAAGTGTTACAAAGTAAACTGCATACATTTGTGTACATACCTTGCTGCATGGTGCCACCCAATACACCATTGCTAGAAAAGGAAGTCCCATCGAAACACCTAAAACTACTAGGAACTTAATAGCTGTGGTTTGCTGCCTGAGTCCAGGTAAGTGTTCGTACCATATTGACAAGAGCTGTTGTTGACAGTTAGGATGGGCCACAAACTGTTTGGGACAAATACATTAAAATGAGTATTAAAACAGAATTAGTATGCAGGTTGTGAGATTTTTGTTGAGATTTACCTTTTTAAGTTCATACTTTATTGCCAGTTTTAAACGAATGAGACTCGGTCGGCCAGGTATTTCTAAAGTATCATCCTCTTCTCCACTCAAAATGGCTTCCACTTCCTCAGTGCTCCGACACAGGTCCAGAAGACCCACCACAAAGTCTTTGCATTGCATAGAAAGTTTCCTGTATTCATTCTGAAGAAGACAGCCATTACGAAGAAGTCATTACAAATAAAATACAATCCGTTAATGTAATTGTTTTTAGGTGGTATACAAAAAATAGGAATGCTGATGAATGTACTGCCCATCGAAACAAAAGTTCAACCATAACTTCTATATGTCAAGATCTATATGTTTACACAAATTAAACGTTCCCTCTAGTAAGGAGAACATTGCTCCGATGCTCCTTTTTAGGTTGTCTTTCAGTTGTTACAAACCTCCCTGCAACATTCTGGGAAGGTGAGTTTTTGGTTGCCAAACAAACCTATAGAGAGCGTTCTTATTTGGTTCCCATGTGGGAGCATTAGGGGAACATTCTGTGTTTGCTGAAGATGAGCAAGCAATCACGAGAGTTTCATTTTGAATGAACTGTCTCTTTAAAAAATCTTCTTTCTGTCAAAGTGAGTGCTTGCTTGTATACCTTAAATTCCTTTTCAATATTGGCCAAGGATGCGAGCTCATTGCTGAGCTCCAGGGCCGCCAACACTGGATCCTCATTGGACAGAGAGAGGTAAGCCGGACTGGCCAATCCTCTGTAAGCATTGATCCTCGAGCGGGAGTGACAGAAGGAATCGTACTTTTGATGATAATTACAGGTGTCGCAGGCACAGAAGTAGTCGTGAGGCTGCTCAATGCGCGCACCCTTTCCCAAAAGTATGTGCACGATCTCGTACTCGTGACAGTGAGATGCTAGAATGATTGGAGTGACGTCATGAGAAAAGCGCGTGCCATCTTCGTCATAGGCGAAGAAGTCATCGTGCATCGGGGCCTGGCTGGGGCTCGCGGTAAGTCTCCTGGAGTCCGCGAAAGCTTTGTGGCTTAAAATGGCTTCTACAATCCTGGTGTAACCTTTGCTTATGGCCAACAAAAGAGCATCCCCGATACGCGACAGGTTGTCTTTTTTTAACAAGAGCTCTGTCACCTCCAGGTGCTCGTTGGCCACCGCGAGCTGCAGTGCATTCTGGCCCATGTAGTCCACACAGTTGACGTCCAGCTCAGGCAGCTCCTCCAGCATCCTGCGCACCACCGGGATGTTCCCATACTCGGCAGCATCGAGGAAGCGCTCCTCCAGCGGGGTCAGGCTGTTCGGGTGGGCGTTGAACATGTAAGCCGCTCCTCGCACCGCCTGCCTGCGGCTCTTGGGTAGCGCCTGACGGGCCACGTTCTCACTGCGATTAAAAACACATTAGCACATTGTACTTTGGCCACCGTTTGCTTAAAGGTTTTCGACTCCGATCAGTTATCGAAAATAACTACATCACTTATTATTGTATTTAATTAAAGAGTATATATATTTAAATATTATATAATGGTGGCTTTATTTTTACATCTAATAAAATGTTGGCATAAATATTAAATTATTAAATGAATTAATTATATCAAAATATCCAATTATATTACAGATAAAAATATAACAAAACATGTATTTATGGCCATTTTAGTCAAATTTTTATTAACTAATAAATATTAACTAGCTATTACTGTATAAAATATTACTTTTTATTTATTGAAAATGTACATAGTGAAATATTACTATATTAACTATTATATTCTATTATGGTATTACATTATAGGATCATACATCATAATTATGGTATATATAATCTGCATTATAAATGCATTACGTAATTATTATCTAAAAATAAAGAAAATGGCTACTGTTTACAGCAATTCACTTAGAAATGCAAATAATTTCAAACATATTGCCATTTAGTTGGATTAAACAACTAAAACAAGTTATTTACACACATTAATACCAGTGATTTATGCATGAAAAGCTTTTGAACAGGCATTGCTGGTTTCTAATACGCTGTAAAACACTGACATTTTAATGAGCAAATCAATTCACAAATGTTCATCGAACACTGAGTGACAGTTTCAGGTCAAGGCATTGAACTTCAGATCATCTCATAAAGTGCTGTAAACTAAACACACAGTACACACAGAACCTCGAGCAACTCACCCATGGTAGTTTCCATAACTGCCATAACAGTCCTCGCCAAAGTGTTCGTTCATCAGTAGATTGTCTTTACTTCTGTTCCTCTTTTCGATCGAGTGATACTTTGATTGATTTTTATCCTCAAGAACAGGTCTTCTTTGATTCATCCTTTCAGCTGAGGCCGTTCATGTCCGAAATGTGAATCCACCAAAGCTTAACACGTCCTGTTATCCAAACATCCAGCTGTGAGTGATTGAGTGCGTGCTACACACTGGCAAGTCACCATCTTCTACGATGCTTTGTTATGTTCCCGTTTAAGTCTTGAGATTGTGCAGAGCACCGAGGAATTCTGACTGTTCTTTTCCACTCATTGCCTATAAATGAGGAATATAACAATCTTCATGCTCACAAAAGCTAAAAAAAATCTGTCGTTTGTTTCCCTGCTCACTTCACTTGTTCAAACTGCTAAGACGCTGAAAACATTTAGTCCTCATTTCAGCATCAGACAGATAAAGGAATCCATTAATATTTTTGATTAGTAACATTTTCACCAGGATGATTTCACTATGAAGTCTCTCACCTTTCAAAACAAGTCTTTCACTGGATATTCTTTTTATATTAGGAACGTTGATTAAAATCTGCTTCCAGAAATTAAAAGCCAAGTCCCGGAGTGCAGATGTAGAATCCCTTTGGGTGTATTTCTGCATTCCCAATAAACCTCTACATCCTGTGTGTTCACTGCAAACTTCCAGCTTTCTGTAAACTGTGGGAAACCGCTTCAATGGAATTCCGGACTGACCAATCGGCATGTACATTGAGCGGCGACATCACACTTTTGATTCTCATTTATTTTGCCTCTCTCTGGCATTCTTGCTCCCACAGTTTCACATCTGTGTGTGTCTACAGTATACCACATGACTACATGTGTACGTGCTGCAGTGGTCAAGATACTGCCCGCAAAAATCTATCTGAGTACATGAGCCAAACTGATGGGTCAAACGTTAACCCACACAGTGGGTCATGGGAAGTCACTGTCTTGCTTCAATTCTCATGTTGATAGAGCCTGATACTGACGACTATTATTAGACTTTTTTTATTAATTCCAGGAACATGTTAACTAACTGCCCCAGGCTTGCTGTGATGCAACATTGAAGATCATAGAAACATTTTTCATCTAATAAGTAGTTGGATGTTTTTTTGGTTATTAATTCAAATATACATATTTTCTGTTAATTTCCTTACCATCAGATTGTACCCGTTGGTCAGCAGGTTTAAAATCATTTAAATTATAGAATGAGAACTTACAGTTTACTTCTTTTTTTTAATTATTATTATTATTTTGAGGTGGCGCCGCAGTGGGTAGCGCTGTCGCCTCACAGCAAGAAGGTCGCTGGTTCGAGCCTCGGCTGGGTCAGTTGGCGTTTCTGTGTGGAGTTTGCATGTTCTCCCCGTGTACGCGTGGGTTTCCTCCAGGTGCTCCAGTTTCCCCCACAAGTCCAAAGACATGCGCTATAGGTGAATTGGGTACGCTAAATTGTGCATAGTGTATGTGTGTGAATGGGAGTGTATGGGTGTTTCTCAGTGATGGGTTGCAGCTGGAAGGGCATCCGCTGCATAAAACATATGCTGGATAAGTTGGCGGTTCTTTCCGCTGTGGCTACCCCAGATTAATAAAGGGACTAAGCCAAAAAAGAAAA
This sequence comes from Danio jaintianensis, assembly GCA_903798115.1. Classification (NCBI taxonomy): domain Eukaryota; kingdom Metazoa; phylum Chordata; class Actinopteri; order Cypriniformes; family Danionidae; genus Danio; species Danio jaintianensis. The sequence goes on along the minus strand of CAIGQV010018106.1, from coordinate 12,213,331 downwards.
TTAATTAATGAGTTAATTTGAGGTACTGCTTAGTACTATTTGAAGCTACCCTAAGGGGAGTAAAAAGCAGTTTTAGGCCATCATTTATGAGTTACATATTTGAAAGCAGAAAAAAAAAAGAAAACAAAACACAGAACACTTTTAGATTCTCCCAGTTAATTGTGTTAATCTGAAACCTGCAATTTTCTTAATTATCTGACAAACCCTTTTTAAATGGCAGCCAAACTTAGTTTTCACAGGACTTTACATGAGTGAGAGGAGCTGTGTGAGACTAGTGATGTGTTGTTAAAGAGTAGTGAAATCTGTGAGAAATTAGTGAAGTATATAAGATATTGGTGATGTCCCTGTGAGATTTTTTGTGCATTTTTAGTCAGAATCAGAATCAGAAAGAGCTTTATTGCCAGGTATGTTCACACATACGAGGAATTTGTTTTCGTGACAGAGCTTCTACAGTGCAACAGAATTACAGAGACAGGACAAAAAACAGATAATAAATATATTTAAAAAATGAAAGTTGTAGTGAATGCAAATATACAAATTGACAAGTGTATGTACAGGAATATTACTATATACAACAGCAGCTGTTATGTGCAAATTAGCATGTAAAATATGTTGTTAAATAAGTGTTTATGTGTATAAAAAGTGTATAGCAGTAGTGATGTTTGTTCCATAATTACTATCATCAAGTGTTCATGAGATGGATTGCCTGAGGGAAGAAACTGTTTCTGTGTCTGGCTGTTCTGGTACACAGTGCTCTGTAGCGTCGACCAGAAGGTAAAAGTTCAAAGAGGCAGTGTGCTGGGTGTGAGGGGTCCAGAGTGATTTTGGCAGCCCTTCTGCTTGCTCTGGATAAGTACAGTTCTTGGAGAGTAGGGAGGATTGTACCAGTGATTCGCTCAGCAGTCCGAACTATTCGACGTAGTCTTCGGAGGTCGGATTTCGTAGCTGAGCTAAACCAGACAGTTATTGAAGTGCAGAGGACTGATTCAATGATGGAGGTGTAGAACTGTTTCAGCAGCTCCTTTGGAAGGTTGAACTTCCTCAGCTGACGAAGGAAGTACAACCTCTGTTAAGCTTTTTTGACAATGGAGTCAATGTGAGTGTCCCACTTCAGATCCTGAGAGATGGTGGTGCCCAGGAACCTGAATGACTCCACTGCTGCCACAATGCTGTCCATGATGCTCAGTGGGGGGAGAGCAGGGGGGTTTCTCCTGAAGTCCACTATCATCTCCACTGTTTTGAGCGTGTTCAGCTCCAGGTTGTTGTGACTTCACCAGACAGCCAGCTCCTTAACCTCCTGTCTGTAAGCAGACTCGTCACCGTCCTGAATGAGGCCGATAAGTGTGGTGTCGTCTGCAAACTTCAAGATTTTGACAGAGGCGTCCTTTGAGGTGCAGTCATTTGTGTACAGTGAGAAGAGCAGAGGGGAGAGGACACACCCCTGGGGGGCGCCAGTGCTGATTGTGCGGGTACTGGATGAGAATTTTCCCAGCTTCACCAGCTGCTGCCTGTCCGTTAGGAAGCTGTTGATCCACTGACAGACAGAGTTGGGCACGGAGAGCTGAGTTAATTTGGGCAGGAGAAGTTTTGGGATGATAGTGTTGAAAGCCGAGCTGAAGTCAACAAACAAGATCCTCACATAGGTCCCTGGTCTGTCTAGGTGTTGCAGAACATAATGCAGTCCCATATTGACTGCATCATCCACAGACCTGTTTGCTCTGTAGGCAAACTGAAGAGAGTCCAGTGAGGGTTCAGTGATGTCCTTCAGGTGGGCCAGCACCAGTTTTTCAAAAGACTTCATGACCACAGATGTTAGCGCCACCGGTCTGTAGTCATTAAGTCCTGTAAGTTTGGGTTTCTTTGGGATGGGGATGATGGTGGAGCGTTTAAAGCAGGAGGGCACTTCACACAGCTCCAGTGATCTGTTGAAGATCAGGGTGAAGATGGGGGCCAGTTGGTCAGCACAGGATTTTAGACAGGCTGGTGTTACAAAATCTGGGCCTGGTGCTTTTTTCCTCTTCTGTTTTTGGAAGACCTGGCGCACATCATCTTCACTGAACTGAAGTGTTGGGGAGACGGGTGTGGTGGAGGTGTTGATGGTGGTGTGAAGAGCAGTTCAGAGTGGGTGTGGGGTGTTTTCTCAAACCTGCAGTAAAACTCATTCAGGTCGTTTGCAAGTCGTTCGTTGTCTACAGTGCTGGGGGATGGTTTCTTGTAGTTTGTGATGTTTTTCAAACTTTTCCACACGGATGCTGAGTCGCTGGAAGAGAACTGACTCCTTAGTTTCTCAGAATAGTTCCTTTTTGCCACTCTGATCTCCTTTTCCAGTGTGTATTTGGCCTGTTTATACAAGGCCCTCTCCCCATTCCTGTAAGCAACCTCCTTGGCCTGACGCAGCTGTCTGAGTTTTACAGTGAACCACGGTTTGTCATTGTTGTATGTGAGTTGAGTCCTGGTAGGAATGCACATGTCTTCACAGAAACTGATATAAGATGTTACAGTTTCTGTGAGCTCATCTAGATCGTTTGCAGCAGCTTCAAAAACACTCCAGTCAGTGAGGTCGAAACAGGATTGTAGATCCCTCTCTGTTTCGGTAGTCCATCTTTTCACAGATCTTAATACAGGTTTGGCTGTTTTCAGTTTCTGCCTGTAGGTTGGTATGAGATGAATCGAGTAGAAGACGAGTAGAAAGGCTTACAGTTAATAAACAGTGCTTCTAGGTCGGGACAGCACATCTTCTTTAAAACTGTTACATCTGTACACCACCTTTCATTGATGTAAAAGCATGTCCCACCACCGCGCGATTTCCGCGTTGATTCTCTGTCGCGATCCGCTCTGAACAGCTGATAGCCCGGTAGATGAAGCGCGTTGTCCGGTATGGCGTCGTTCAGCCAGGTTTCCGTGAAACACAGAGCAGCAGAATGCAAAAAATCCCTGTTTGTCTGAGAGAGCAGAGTGAGTTCGTCTATTTTGTTGGGTAGAGAGCGGAGATTCGCCAGATGGATGCTGGGCAACGCAGTTCGAAACCCGCGCTGTCTGAGTTTCACAAGCGCGCCTGCTCGCTTCCCTCGTCTGCGCGCCCGACAGCGTTTGAGCAGCACCGCGGCTCCGCCGACAACAATGTCCAACAAAACATCACATAAGTCCAAGTCTGGAAAAACATTTGGTGGTGTATGTGTCCGAATGTCCAACAATTCGTCTCTGGTGAAACTAATTGTAGGAATGTGACTCAAGACGGGACAAACTAACAAAAACATAAAAACAACAGCAGAGCTCAACACGGAGGCGGCCATCTTCGTCGGCGCCATCTGATGAAATCCAAGTGTATTTAAAATCCAAAATTGTATTTGATGCAAAAACCAAAAAGGGGACGAGGCATAATATACAAGCTGTATTTGCTACTGTGACTTTTTGAAACCTATACATAAACGATCTCTGTTATGATTGGCAAACCGCAAACCAAACCACAGTGTTCAAATTGTCATCCATCAGTGTGGCCGAATACTGAATAGACATTGATGTATTAATGTGGACACAGGTTATTATTGTCATACCCATTCAAAAATGAGCAAAATGAATGTTAGATGGTAGCTTTAACACAACAAGAAATGTTTCTTGAGCAGCAAATCAGTATATTAGAAAGATTACTGAAGACTCATGTCACATCGAAGAACAGTCAAAATTCAGTTTTGTTATCACAGGCATAAACTACAATGTATTCATATATTAACATAAAAACGCGTACTTTCATATTTTACAACATTACAGATTTACTGTTTTCGTTAAATAAATATAGCCCCAGTAATCATACACGAAAACCCAAATTTGAGTAAAATATAGACGAACCCAACCAATGGAATAAATAAATAAACAACATTTGGTTCAAGGTGTATTTTTAACCCAATCCTTGAGTTTGTCCATATTTTACAACATATTGTATACATATATGTTTACGATGTTTAAAAAAATATATAAAAAGAATAAAGGACAAATTACTTATTCACTTGTCACGTTAAAACAGACATTTCGCACTTTCCGTACATTTTCACTTTCTTTTAAATGAAAATCTTGTCATGCAAACTGAAAAATGTATGACTAATCTAACAAACTTCACACATAGGGCGGCACTGTGGCCAGCACTGTCGCCTCACAGCAATTTGTGTAGATTTTGCATGTTCTCCCCATGTTTGCGTGGGTTTCCTCCGGGTGCTCCGGTTTCCCCCACAGTCTAAAGAGATGCTGTATAAATGAATTGGGTAAACAAAATTGGCCTTAGTGTATGTGTGTGTGTGAATTCGAGAGTGTGTGGGTGTTTCCCAGTACTGGGTTGCGGCTGGAAGGGCATCCACTGTGTAAAACATATGCCGGAATAGTTGGCGGTTCATTCTGCTGTGGCGACCTCTGATAAATAAGGGACTAAGCCGAAGGAAATTGGATGGAAGGACTTCACACGTACAAGTTATGTTTTTACAATCTTTATTTTTTCCTTGCATATAAAAAGAAAAAGAGTAGATGCATGATGCCTTGTTTATACAGTTGTTATGACATGATTTCTTCAGAATGAGCCACTTTTTCCCACCAGTTTTGATAAATGCATGGGTGCATGGGTGCTTCTAATAGTTTTATGTGTGAGTAAGCCATTTCAAATAATCTCAATTGTGCTGTAAATACCAGATTCTTGTGGTCATATCCTGGTGTTCAATGTTATCTGTTTCCCTCCACTCTCTCATGGTGACTCCCACATTGGTATAAGGGCGAAACGAACCCCTTCAGCACAATTGGACTTTTTGTTTAGTCTTTGGCAAGACAAAATTTGGCAGGATTCTTTGCTGTAAATAGACATAGTACAGATGGTTTAACATATACACAAACATAACGACTGACATATTTACCAAAGGACAGCGATGCTAATAGCAGGGCCACACACTACGCAGCTTATTTTAGGCGTGTTAATTATCTCTGTCCTGCCAACAAATCAGGACAAACAACTGGCCACCCACGTCAATGGCGACTGAGCTATTTGCCCTTATTTCAAAATGCCTGGTCACTTAAAAGACTTTCATTGTCAGGACGTCATAAAACCTTCTTCATTAAACGTAATGCATGCAGTCTACAAAGTGCGCCCATGACAGTGAATACATCACATAGGAGTACATCTCCTGTCAGCAAACTGTCTATTATAATAATGATTTGTGTGTCTACTGTACAGCCAATGATGTGAATTTACAACTGTGCTTTTGTTTCTGTCATTTTATACATTAAATCTCAAAAGTTGGCTTTATATGTTGCAACGTGACTTCATACTTTAAATAGCAACTTTAGTTCTTGTAATTGTGACTAGATGAATTATCTTACTGTAAAAAATACTTTTAGCCTTTTATTTTTAAGTTCACCCTTATGAGTCATTATGAGAGTGTATGGGTGTTTCCCAGTACTGGGTTGCGGCTGGAAGGGCATCTGCTGCATAAAACATGTCGGAATAGTTGGCGGTTCATTCTGCTGTGGCGACCCCTGATAAATAAGGGACTAAGCCGAAGAAAAATGAATGAGTCATTTTAAGTTAAACTATATTAAACTGACTTAAAACAGCTTGTGTAACAAAATTAAGTTAGTAAACATGATTAACTTAGTTATAATTAACGTTTACATAACATGTCATGACCTATTGATGATATAATATTTACAGTGACAATGTGAAAGAAACAAGTTCTTATTATATTGTACTTCAAACTTTATCTCACTACTGTTTTGGCTTTGAGTGTTTTGAATAAAATCTACTGTCTCAGGCAAACTAAGTCCAACAGTCAACTGATAAAGTGCTTCTGAGAATTTCAATTGCTTGTCAGTTGCTTTCAGACTGAATTATTTGGTTTAATCTAGCAGCGTTCCATGTAAACAAAACATGTTAGTAATAACACATTTTCTTTTATTCATAACAATCGAAAGATTAGTATGTATATTTTGGACAGTGACCCAGGATTAAAAAGCATGGTGGACTAAATCAGAATGCCAAAAGGTTTATTCTCATTCGTTACTTTTTTTTTTAAACCTCAAAAGTGCATAAATATTTCATAAATCAATATTACATATTTTGGTCTTTGGAAACCTGGGATGTATATCTTTCATGGATTGAACTATAAACAGCTGGATAAAACTGTAAATGTATGTTATTAATAATTAATAATAAGTAATAAAATAAAGCACATTTTGTAATTGTTTGGAGCCTAGAAGTCATTCATTCATTTTCCTTCGGCTTAGTCCCTTTATTCATCAGGGGTTGCCACAGTGGAATGAACTGCCAACTAATCCAGCATATGTTTTACACAGCAGATGCCCTTCCAGCTGCAACCCAATACTGGGAAACATCCATACACACTCATTCACACACATACACTACGGCCAATTTAGTTTATTTAATTCACCTGTACGGCATGTCTTTGGATTGTGAGGGAAACCGGAGCACCCGGAGGAAACCCATGCGAACACGGTGAGAACATGCAAACTCCACACAGAAATGCCAACTGACCCAGCTGGGACTCGAACCAGCTACCTTCTTGCTGTGAGGCGACAGTGCTAACCACTGAGCCACCGTGCAGCCCGAACCTAGAAGTGTGTTTTAAAAAGCTTCACCGCCATTATCACTTACATTCCGATATGCATTGAGATGTGTTCACATTTGTGCTGTTTTCTTGGTTCATTTTGTTTGGGCCAAAAAAAGATTTTTACTTTTTTACTAGTCCTGATTTACTTTTCATTTTACTAAATTACTGTCATTTAAAAAAAAAAAATGCAGAACCTAAAGATACACACACTCAAGTAATATTTTTATGAACAAGTTGAACATTCAAAATAATACTATGTGCTGGGCTAAATGTGCTCATCTATAATGATTATGATTTATTTATTTATTATCATTTTCTTTTCATCATTTTAGTGATTATGAAGAGCAAAAACAGCAGGAATTCCTGTGTTACACACAAATGAAGAGGTGCTGCAAGGTATTTATAAAGCCTGCTTTGAACTATAATGGGTAACACTGTGCCAAGGATGCTTGAGCACATTTTGACTTTTACCAAGAACCACATTTTCATAATTCTCGGTCTGCTTGTTTGGTGTGGATCAAGGTTTAGATGTCAAAATGTACAATTATTCACATAAACTACACTAACAAATCAATTGCACCAGAGCTTGTTTTAAACAAATAAAAAGAAAACGTCCAAGTGTGAACAAACCCTTAATTTTGAAAACATTTTCATTATCATCAATATTAATATGTTTGCTGACAGCTAACACAAAAATTACAAAAAAACGTTTTGCATATTTTTGCATGCAATATTTGTCATATTTTCATAGTTCATAATGAATGAACAGAAGATGGAAGTTTAAGTCTCGGAATGAATGAAGATGAAGTTATTGGAGAGTGTCCTGGGTCATGTTTCAAAAAAGTAAAAAAAAGGGCACAAGTACAAGTTCTAGGGTAACTTCAAAAAACAACTTGTTCCATTTCAATGCATCTTTCCAGATGCTTTAGTAATTCATTTTAAATTCGGGATCTCCACTCTTCTGATCTTCATAGTCACTGATTTGATTTTGACAAGTGTGCCATTTTTGGTCCAGGTGTCCCAGTGGATATTTGAATGGGTGGAAAAATCCTGTTCCATTGGCGAGCCATTCAAATTTGCCTTTCCACACTGGTTAAACCACCATCCAGTGTTGTTCTGGTTCACACTGCAGCTCTCAACAGCTTTATCTCCAAAAGTGCAGAATGGAGAACAGCCATCGTTGTCCACGTCAGAGGTACTGAAAGGGGCCGTGTCTTGATTCTGCTCTTGGTCATACCCTCGGAAAGCATCTCCTGCAGAAAGAGAAACAGATTCGAATTTCAGTGGGCTTCTAGACAGTGCCACCTGTAAATTTCTCTTCAGCAGACTCAGAAGGAATTTGTGGACATTGCACTTTCCATGCTGATTTGATGGAAAAAGCAGCGTAGTATTTGCAATTGGCTAACCTGCACTACCCGCATATCTGCCAAGGTGAATTGCAAAGAATTTGGTTTCGTCTTCAAGCCAGAAACTATCATATGAAGCATAGGCCGTGGATTCATCTTGTGAGATCAGAGACACGTGCAGCTGGAAACGTGTGTTTCTCTGATTCACAATACTGAAGATCTTTCTCAAACCCAACCAGTGTTCACCTGCAGTGTTTTAAAGAGAAAGTACACAACACATAATTTGTATACTGAAAGACAATTCCGAACTGCCAAAACAAGTCATCAGCAATTGCAGATTTGCGTCACTTCTGATATCATGCAACCAATGGAGTTTCAGGTTGATAAACCATTTCTTCCAGTGTATCACCATTGAAATTAATTTTGTCATTACTGTCCTACAGTGTTTACTAAGTGAGAACTGAAACAACAAGTTAAAATTCTAAAGAGGTAATTAGTGTTTTATATCCAGCACACTCTGTAAGTGGTAGACCAATCACATCATCTGACCAACCAGAGCAGAATAGGCTCTTGGAAATGAGAGCCTAGAAGTGACAAAGGAGGTGATGTTAATTTTATTATGAGAATAGTGTTGTTTTTTTACCTTTGCATGCACACCTATGGACCCTTTTCACAAGACACATTTAACAGTCATCAGCATGTTAAATCCTTAAAAGTTTTTAATATATATATTTTTTTTAATTTCAGCAAATAGGATTGTAAAAAAAGTATTTGTTGTACTCTCCCATTCACTGTGCTCTTAGGTTTACCCAAATATGACGACTTCCGCTACTGAGAAACCTGGAAATGTGAAAAACCTTTAACATATTGATTTTGAATACTATACCTGGTAAGTGTCCAAATCCATCCAAGTAGTGTGACCACATTCGTTTAAAGTCAGTGAGACCGTCTATCCGCCTCTGTATCACTGTCCATCCGCCCTCCATGTCGTCCATCTCACAAAACGCCTATTAAATGGCCAGTTCAAGACACCTCATTTTTCATGTTTGATTTGCTTTTAGATTAAAATAACCGTGGTCGGAAATTTCTAAACAAAACTAAAAGGAGGTACTTTCCTCAAACGAAACATCTGTGTTTTCTGGCTGAATTATGTAAATTCCACTTGGGATTTTTGGAGAAACGGCACCTAGTGTTTCTTTGATGTCACTGCAGTCTTTCCCTGTGAAACGAGGGAATTCACTGCGAGGATATTAAGATAATAAACATTTTGAGGAACGTTTGGCAGCATGTTAATCATTTTACCGTGGGACTCCATGGGCTTCACGGAAAAGATGTCGCTGTTGCTTCTCTGTACATCTGAACTGAGCGTGTTCACTTTGGCCATAAGATCGATTATCTAATCAAATTAAAATGTTTAGAATGCAGAAATGAAAAGTTTGAAATTTTTTAGAGTATTTTTTCACCTGGCTTGATAGGAATTCCAAAGCCTTCTGCTGTTCCTCAATGAGATCTCTAATCAGCTTCCTCGTGTTTCTTGTATATGACACCATGGTATGCTGGAGGTTTGCTAAGAGTTGTTTAGTGAACAGAAAGGGTCAAATCAACAGACTGACAAAGCAAAAATACATGCAAAATCTGTGTAACTTATTAAAAACATGCAAACACCAACTGCACAAGGAGTGTTTCTCATCACGCATTAGCTTTGCAGTCATTTCACATGGCATGGTGCATTTGTCTTTGCTTGGGTCTTTGTGATAATATAGTTTTTGCTCTTGAGGAGAAACATCCTCCGACTCCTCAGTTAACGTAGCCACTGTGTTGCCATTCTGTTAAGAAAAACAAAATATACCATATTATAACATTTAAAAAAATGCATTTTATGAGACCAGTCCTAAATTGTAAATCATTACATGTAATCTGGAATATTAGATTCCAAAAATGCAGATAATTGAATTACATTTAAAATGCTATTATATATTAATATTATTTAGAATTTATTTGTTCTCTGTAATAGTTGTCTTACTACTACTAATAGACAGCTGTCTTACTGACATGCAGTTAAACAAATATATTATATAAAAATTGAGAAGTTGAAATTTTGTTTTCATTATAAAAGAATTCATTTTAATTGTAGCCTGTTTTCTAATACTTTTAATTAAACACTCTCTATTAATCAGTTAATTATTTGCTTTTCATCAGCTCATAAAACCCTTGCAATTCTTCTTTTGCAAAAAAACTCAGATGCAATTAAATATTTAATTAATTTTATAATTAAATTTCTGTGTTGATGACAAAGAAATTTATATATTTAATTCCTCTTTGGTTAAGAAAGCTATGCTTTAAACAAGTTAGGACAAAAGTAATCTAAAGTAATCCAAAAGTAGTCAGAATGCATTACTAAAATAGATTACAATTTTCATCATCTAATTTGTAATCAGGTATGATCAGGGACGTAGCAACCGGCGGGGACGGGGGAGATACGTCTGCCTCACTTTTAGAGCCAGACCATTTAGAAACAGGTGATTAATAATTATATGAACGTAAACTTTTAGATCTCATGTATATATATATACATTAAACATAGTGTTATTTTACATGAAACTCAATTGTTTTATCTCTTTTTACCAGTTAGAGTTATTTAAGTACCAGTTATGTAAGCACCCTTACCATTTTTTTTTATCAACATTCATACAATATGTATTTTATTAAAGTATAAGAAAACAATATCAGATATTGCAAGCATCTCATTTAATGACTAAAATATTCAAGATTTAAAGACAATTCATCAATTAATTAACTAATTACACCCGACAGGAAACATTTACAGCACTCACCACAGTTAATGATGCAAGAAGAGGCAGAAATAAAGTGATCCAGATCATTCTGGTGTATGTAGCAATCCCACATGTGACAGTGTGCAGACGTGCACTTTCCTAAGAGACGGACGTCGTCTTCTGTGTTGTCTTGTGGGCTGGTCTGCCTGGACAGAAAAAAAGAAAAGAAAAAGAAATGAAACCTCATAAAAAAGACAAACAACAGTTCTCACCTGAACAAAAAGTGTCCAGACCAATTCTGTCTCAATTCTAAAGTACTGTTGCTTTATTGCATTTCAACAACATCCTGTATTGGCTATGAAAACCAGATGCTGAAATGTGACACTTCTTTTGGTTGAGGTGGGAATCAACAGGACCCGAAGCAGCATACGTAAATAAAATTCCTTCCAGAAACACAGTCAGATCCTGGACCTGACAGCAGGAAAACTTAGATGAATTACCTTCAAAATACTAGGACTGGCAAAATATATTTTTCTTTGTAATGAGCCATTTGTTCAATTTGCTAATTTGCTCCCTGTAGCTTAACTTGTGAAGAATGGCACTAGCAAAGCCTTATGGGTTTGATTCCCATCAATCAAACACTGGTTAAAAAACCAGGCTACTGTAAAGCACAGCAAGTTGCTTTAGGTACAATCCCAAATGTATAACCACACAAGTGATTTGGACTGTACATTTAGCATGCTTTGGAGAATTATTTGGTCATGGTGAGAAGGGATTCAATGTCCTTCAGCTCGAACACATCTGTTAGATATTAGACAGTTCTGTTGAGTATGCAATAGGCCTATTATAAAACACTGGATGGCCAAAACATAAATGACTGCTTGTTGTGTATTGCACAGGTAAAGAGATAGGCTGGGTGTTCATATTCATTTTAAATGATAATTTCACTATTTTCTAATAAATATGAAAAAGACATATGACTATGTCGTCACACATTTTAGCCCACTGTATAATTCTCTAAGTCTATTTTTGAAATACAATATGTTTACAAAGTCCACAAAACTTTTTTTTTTAAATCATGAACACGTACGAATTATTTCAAAATCATAAAAGTACAAAAATAAATAAAAGTAACCTAAAAATTATCTAAAATAGCTCATAAGAGACACATAATCTGGCTGATAAAATAGCACACGTAATGTCTGTCGGATTTACAGAGAAGTCAAATGTCACACGTGACAAAGGCACAAGCGTCTCTCTAAGCCTAAAAACGTTTAAAATGTTTTTGCTTGTTGGACATTTCTTCTCCTTCAGATGTCATTTTCTAACCGTGAGAGAGACTCTTTCTAGTTGTCATGGTAACCCGTGGACAACAGGGAACCGGCATCATGGCGGAGGAGAAACTTTCATTTGAACAAACGTTTAACTTTAATTTGCTTTCCACCAAAAGCTTTAATTTTCAGCAAGTTCCTACAACATCACGACTTTTGATGAAATGGTAAGAGTGTGATATGTTTGTACAGTTTAACTAAATTCACTCTGTAACCGGTGATTAACAAGACGTTTTTAATTATGTGCCTATTGACATGTTTGTTAATCTGTGGCGTCGCAGTTCTTCTCAATATTTTATAAACGTGAATGTAAACAGATTAGCAGTACCATATGGACACTTTATTGATGGGAAGGAAATTTGGTAAGATAACGACATAAACATGTTCATCCGTTACAAAAAGCTAGAAATGTACAACTTATCTCAGAATGAGCCTTTTAAAATTGACTAAATGAAATAAAAATAAAAACATTTGCCTCCCACAAACCATGTATCTAGCCTATTTAGAAAAATATAGTCATATAATATAGTTCTACTTTAACAGCTTACTATTGTACAGAAAAAAAGCAGTATTTTTTGCTTCAAATATACATTTATAAACATTGTTCACATAATTAGTCGATAAAATGTGCTTAACATAACACATATATTGTAGTTGGTGTAGGTGTTTTGAGTCATCAAATTGGTACCGTAAGGTACTTTCCTGTGTATTTTTTTAAATGTCAATTGGTTTAACCAAAATTTGGTTTACTATTACAGGTAATTTACTCACCCACCTCAGGCCATCCAAGATTCGGGTGTTGCTGTTTTTTTCTTCAGTAGGGCATTAAAAAAAGATTTAAAAAAATGGTTCTTGGTGATTTATAAAATCAGGTCAATGGTTACAGGGCATTAAGGATCAAACTCCTATTCAGATGAAACAGCATTAACTCCTATGACTCCTGAAATGACTTTTAAAGCAAAATGATTGGTCTGTGCAAGAATCTACATTCATTCCATTTATTGGTGAGTGGAGCTAAGCACGTTCATGACAGTCTAGACTGCAAGCTACTTTACCTGTTGCATAACATTGTATATGGAATGTTGGGAATCTGTTTTCCATTGATCAGGCACAAAAGTAATATTATGTCTTTTTATTTAGAGATTGCAACCTCCAGAACAAGTACATGTAAATACAATTTTGATGAACAATACACATATCATCCATATTGGTTGAATACAGTTTGCATCTGCGCATATGTCATTATGTGTGAGGAAGTTCACACTCCATACTGTTATGAATGCATTCAGGACCATTTGTAGTTGCTGTGGATTAAAGGTAATAATATTGTAAATAACATTTAAATTTTGCACAGACCATAAGTTTTGCTTTGTAAGACCTCAGAGTATAACAAGGATTAATACTTATATAGTTTTGTATGTTTTTTAACTTGCATTTTATGATTCAGCAAGAACCAGGTTTCAGATAAAATTCATCTTAATGTTCTACTATTAAAATATATTTTGTACATTTAAATGCTACTGAAGCTTGAGTATTTCATCAGCATTCAAATATCTTGCAGAAACTGCAATAATAAAAGTAATCGCCTTTTCTCTTATAAAATAGTCAATAACAAATTTTAAAAGAAGATCTAAGTCATCTTTTTGTGAGGTTGCTTTTTTTGTTAATTATGTTTCCAATTGCCTTTTAGGTCCATGCTGGGTCGAATTACAGCACAAGCCTTCAACTTTGACCAATCTTTCCAGCCTTATAGAAGCAATGACTTTGCCTGGGTAAATAGTCACACAATAAAGGCATAGTTGACCCAAAAATGAACCACAGCATTAAATAGCACATGTGTACATTACTTCTTTTAGAATTTCTTTCGAGATCCATGCGTGAAGAACAATTTAAAGGTCCTTGATCACTCTGGATCATGGACCCTGCTGGGTATGTTATTACGTAGTTCTTATAAAGTATACTCACATTGGAATTTATTTTCAATGTTTTATGTTAACTTCTTATAGTTCAATAAAGCCTAATAATCTATTTTTACCCATTTACAGGAGACATAACACATGTAAATGTTGAAGTTGTCCCATGTACAAAAGTTTCAGTGGATATATTCGATCCAATTTACTCAAATGGAATATTGCGTCCCTCCGGACACATTGTCAAATGTTACCATGAAATATACCCTGACTTTGATGAGCTACGGATGGTATGGATTATTTTATCTTTAAATATTTTTATACAAGCTATACAAGGTTATTTTAGTAAACGAAAACTATTAGAGAAGTACATGTAGATGGTTGTTACAATCTGCTCCTTTTCTAGGGGTTCAGAGACAAGGTAACAAAATAAAAAAAAACAATCAAATTAAATTTGTAAGATTAAAAAGTAATAATAATAATAATAAACTAATATTTCATAAATGCATGGAGAAATCTCCTTTTCCTCTATTCCAGCCTCACAACAACCTTTCACTCTACTTAAAAAATATAAGGGAAAAACTAGAGAAACTGAGATAAAGATTTCAGAAGAATGTAGCTTTTATTTACGGCTTAGCAAAGCCAGTCTTTTTAATTGAAAGAGTTTAAACAATACTTAAATAGCCAAATCGTCAGGAGAGGGTTTGACATTTGTCCGAATTCTACATCATTTTTACTTTTATTTGTTTGTTACATTTGTGTGGTTTTGCGTTTAGTGTCTGGTCAAACTATTATTTTTTGTTATTAAAAGGTTTGAACGAGTTCATTTAAACTGCACAAACACTAAACTTAGCTATGGTCGACAATTGGTGTGTCCTGTTTACTCTGTTAAACTAAAATTACTAAAACTATAAATAAATAAATCTATATTTTCTGGCTTGGTTTCGGCAGCTTTTGCTTGAAGAAGACTCTGAAAAGGATCATATAATCAGCCCCAGTGATCGTCAAGAGTTTTTGTTCAGGCTGTTCAAACATATGGTCTTGGGTGGTGAACTTTGCCAATATGAGGATGTCATCGATCCTTACATTGAGACTACGAAAATAATGTACAAAGACTTGGTCAGGTAAGAAACTGATGTTGCATTTTTGTAGTTCATATTAATGTGATTTAAAAAGAAATAAAAAAAAACTAAATATATTATAATAATATATAAGCAAAATAGGGGCATCATGGTGGCGCAGTGGGTAGAACGATCGCCTCACAGCAAGAAGGTCGCTGGTTAGAGCCTCGGCTGGGTCAGTTGGCATTTCTGTGTGGAGTTTGCATGTTCTCACCGTGTTGGCATGGGTTTCCTCTGGGTGCTCCGGTTTCCTCCACAAGTCCAAAGACATGCGCTATAGGTGAATGGGGTAAGCTAAATTGTCCGTAGTGTATGTGTGTGAATGAGTGTGTATGGATGTTTCCCAGTGATGGGTTGCAGCTGGAAGGGCATCCGCTGTGTAAAACATATGCTGGATAAATTGGCGGTTCATTCCGCTGTGGCTACCCCAGATAAATAAAGGGACTATGCCGAAAAAGAAAACGAATGAATGAATGAATAAGCAAAATATTTAATGGAGATATTTTGGCCTTGGGGCAACACGGTGGCTCAGTGGTTAGCACTGTCTCCTCACAGCAAGAAGGTCATTGGTTCGAGTCCCGGCTGGGTCAGTTGGCATTTCTGTGTGGAGTTTGCATGTTCTCCCCGTGTTCGCGTGGGTTTCCCCCGGGTGTTCCAGTTTCCCCCACAGTCCAAAGACATGCGGTATAGGTGAATTGAATAAACTAAATTGGCCGTAGTGTATGTGTGTGAATGAGTGTGTATGGATGTTTCCCAGTACTGGGTTGCAGCTGGAAGGGTATCCGCTGTGCAAAACATATGCTGGATAAGTTGGCGGTTCTTTCCGCTGTGGTGACCTCTGACGAATAAAGGGACTAAGTTGAAGGAAAATGAATGAATGAATTTTGGCCTTGCATGATACCTTATCAGTTAGTCACATAATGATCATCTGATTTGTGTCTTCCACAGTGTTCAGAAGGAAACTGATACAAAAGAGATCAATGTGGTCACAACAATTTTAAAAGTTTCAGCTTATGTATGTACCTTAATTCTTTTCATGTGCAGTTAACTTTAAAGATGCAGTCAGCATTTTTCCCCTATTAATGACATCTTTCTTTTTTTTAGGATCACAGTGGATTGTGCTACCCATCTGCTACAGAAAATGAGCAGACATTTTCTTACCTCTGTATTGATCCTTGTAAAAGGCATGTATATGTTTTGTACCATTCATTTGGTGTAGGGGATATTTCAGGAAATTGAGCGCCCTCAGTCTAGATCTATATAAAACACTGACATTATAATTAGACAGTACTCCTTTTCCATGTATATGTAATAACCAATCAAGTGGTAGGAGAACATTTATTAAAAATTAATGGTTCAAATCAAAATTAAAATTTGGTCATCATGTTGTTTCTAGAATAAGAATATAATTTAGCAAGCTCGGTTCTGTTTTGTTTAATATGCTTGAAACAATAAAGTGTTCAATTCTTTTCAAGTGGTCAATTTAGCCAGCTTTCTATGTGATTGATATGGGTCAAAGATGGAGAAAAAAAAAGGAAAACATTTTAATTGTTCACCTCTGTTTGTATATGTCCTGTGTGATTTGACTTGATTGTTTTTGGTATATATTTTTGTTCCATAATTTACAGAAGACACTCAAATGTATTTAACAACAATTTGTATACCAAGACTTCCAGGCATATTTAGAACAAGAATTATTTGATGACATTAAAAGACTTCTTTTTTTGGGGATCAAAGTGCATCCACAAAATACTTGTCCATTTAGATCTGTCCTTCAAAACACTTCAAGTTTTACCCATTTGTTAGCCCTAAGTGGTAATCAAAAATGTAATAACTGTATGTTGTCACTTATTCTTTGATGTATCTTATGAGTCAGAATAAAGGTTTTCATTTTTACATAAATGTCTCACTGAAATTTAGTGTGACATATTTTTCCACACAAATTTTAATAAAGGATATTTGGGGCACTTTACTTACCTTAGTATGACAGACACATGCTATAAGCGCGCCTATGTAATGGTCGCTCCATATACTACACTACATTTTCAATTGAATTTCCTTATCACTATTGGGCTAACTGCGTTTCCCACAGTATAACCATGTATCTGGTTCTCTTCCAGAGCTTACTATTAAGTGCCTTTCTAGCATGGATAAATATGTAATAACAATTATATTAGGAATATTCTAACTGCAGATAAAAGTGTTCTTCCAATAGCAATGGTTAAATGGAAACAAGCATTCCCTTTATTCTTTTTTTCTCCTTAAAAATCTGGTCAGATATTACAAAATACATAATAATAAAATACAATACATCCTAATAAAGTAAAAGAAACTAATTTTAAAATATTACATAGATATTATCCATGCAATGATTTTATTAGTAAGTTTAAGGAAGGTTTTTCACCCTTGTGTTGTTTTTGTCAAATGGAGCCGGAAACAATTCTCCATTTATTTTTCAATTGTAGTTACACAAAGTGGTTTTGGTCCCAAGTTTTCTTATTACTTTATGAAGTGTATAATAAATTTATCAATATAACTGATCAAATGTTTTTATTTATGGATTGTAACTCTGGATTATCGGAAATGGACAAAATAACAAAAATTCTTGTTTTATTTGGAAAGTACCACATCCACAAAACAAAATGTATGCTGCCTGTACCAAATTGTAAACTATTTTTCATTGATCAATTTTTTTATGATTCTCTGACTTCTATGTAGAGTTATCCCAAAGCTCTTAAGACATCCCAACTGCTGAAAAAAATAATGTACATGATTAATTTTTGCTGTTAATTCCCTTGTATACTGTTTTATGTATAATTCTGTACTCCCCTGTTTAATCAATAAAAAAAACTGCGTTTCCCAGAAGTCATTGCGGAAGTCACTCGCTGGAAAGTACCAGATTCTCCACGTAGTTTAATCTTACGAAAATAACGCCTTCTAGTCATACTAGAGAAACATATTGATGAATCTGCCTTACATTTGGATGATTTTCTGCCTTCGTCTTTACTGGTGAGTAAAAAAATACCATTCATTTTAGACTTTTTCTAACTAGGAGGCACTGTCAATAACATACCGGAGCTTTAGGCAAACAGTAACAGTCATGTATACGTTTCCATACTCAACTTAAATATGCTCTCCAAAGTGTTAATTGGCAACTTTTACTAATTTTTGTTTGTTGTCACTGGTTATGATCACGGGAGTGGGACAAACGAGACAACTACTAAGACAAGGAGAGGTCGTTTTTCATATTTCAATTATACTTAATTTATTAATGTAACTTAAACCTTACTTTAGTTCTTTATGTAGGATAGTTCTTTATGCTGTGGTGTTTCCCTGAAACTGGTTGGTTATTTAAAAGAGAAAAAAAACACACTGACAATACATTTTATTGTTTGGAAATATTTCACTATGTGAAAATTCTGTAGTAAAAATCTAATCTTTTTTTCTACATACTATTTAATGAAACATCCCGTAATTAACTATGGTTTATTTATGATAAAAGCGTAGTAAACATTTTCTGGTTATATTGATTACCATTTGTTCCCTTTCAGTCACCGACTCCGAGTTATAACAGAGACGACATTAGGGAAGGGCGTCACGGTGGCGCAGTGGGTAGCACGTTCGCCTCACAACAAGAAGGTCGCTGGTTCGAGCCTCGGCTGGGTCAGTTGGCGTTTCTGTGTGGAGTTTGCATGTTCTCCCCGTGTTCGCGTGGGTTTCCTCCGGGTGCTCCGGTTTATAGGTGAATTGGGTAGGTTAAATTGTCCGTAGTGTATGTGTGTGAATGAGTGTGTGTATGGGTTGCAGCTGGTAGGGCATCCGCTGTGTAAAACATATGCTGGATAAGTTGGCGGTTCATTCTGCTGTGGCGACCCCAGATTAATAAAAGGACTAAGCCGAAAAGAAAATGAATAAATGAATGACATTAGAGAATTCACTTAAGCCGCTTTTCCACTGCACACGACATTGTATGGGTTAGTTAAACAACGTATTTATGTGCTTTTGCAAGCTTCAAAATAAAAGCCACTATCCAACACCATTATAAAGCATGGAAAAACCAGGATAAAATTTTAGGGCTCTATTTTTACGATCTGAGCAAAAAGTCTAAAGCGCATGGCGCAAAAGCATTAGGGGAATTTTGCTATTTTAAGGACGGAAAAATATGGTTTGCTCCCCAGTGCATGGTCCAACAGGGTTGTGCTTATTCTCTTAATGAGTTATGGGTGTGTTTTGAGCACAACGTGCATTAAATCAGAGTCTTGTCTCCCATTCCCTTTAAGAGTCAGTTGCATCGCACCATGGCACATTTGCTATTTACATGGCGGACTTTGTAAGTGGAAAAACTGAACGCTTCACTGGTGAGAAAACAGTTACCTGGAGCATGAGGATGAATAATAATGAAGTGTGGTCAAAAAAAAGTTATATCCAAACACACGTCCTATTCTTATGCCCCATATGGTGATGAACTTTAGACCAGCCTTTAGTTGGTTAATAGTGTGGTCTATTTCAGTTCCTCAAAATAGCCAAGCGCCAACAATCCGCCTTAACACACCTCCTTTTGAGCCCAGCACACCCATGAGTCCACAAAGTGGTGCAAATGTATTTGCTATTTAAACAATGTGAAAATAGCAACAAATCGAGCCATACACATCTTGCACCTTAGTGCACCGGGTGTATGATAGGTACTCAAAGTGTTTATGCACTTCATAATCTTGATGGAAGTAGTAGGTCATCCGGGTACTTCTCACATACTGTTTTTCGAATTCTATGAATTTGGACACTACTCGACTCACATACTGTTTTTAGCATATTATATAGTATGGAAGTATGCAATTTCAGATGCAGCCATACTTGCGAGGTAGCACAGCCACCAACCCTGATATGTACCTCTCAAAAAGTGTAACTACACATCCCAAAGACCCGAGCTCCAGATGGATACTTTTTGTTTTTTTTGTTTATTTTATGATTAAAGTTGTTACATGTCCCGTCTCTGAATGAGCGAGTTTGAGCTACTTGTACACTAAGTTAGCATTAGAGGTATTCCCGGTATAAACAAAACACCCACGAAGAAACTCGACACAGAGGAACATAGAAACTCCACTGGCTGCTAGCGTTTTGGAAGTGTTATTGTCAGAGCAACACAAACAGAACGCAGAAGTATAAATGCACGGCTACGTGCAAGGTTTGCATTGTGTGTTATGGCTATCACTTGACACAAAAGTATAATTCAGCCTTGAGAGGTGAAGAAAGAGATGTCCCAGCAGTGTAAAGGCCAATACAGAAAGCACAGACAAACGGCAACATACAGACAAACAAGTTGGCTATTTTATTTAAAATGTTGTGAAAAAAACATGTTCACACTGCCCCAACAGTGACAAACAATTGTCACACACAATAATTACAGCAGTTAATTAATTAGTTGGGTGAAATCAATCTCTGACTATCAGCAACAGATGATGACAGGAGTAACAAACTGACCCAACAAACTCCAACAGACTTGTTGGCATTTGTCTGTGTGGTGCAGTGGCAATGCTACATAAGGGCCAGGGTGGCACTGCCCCACTCAGACTGAAGGCTGATCCACCCAGACAAAAATATGGAAAAGCAAACAAATTCTTCATTGAAAATATGTAAAGAGTATAAAGTGGATTATGAATGTAATACTCGATTTTACAGCAGCTCTGAAGATGAAAATGAAGCAGCTCTGCACAGCTGACTATTCAAATTTTCTTCTTCCTCTCAGAGGTGTATGAGGAGGTCACACGGGCATGGAAGGCACCTTTTACTCCCCGAACCTCAAGCTCCTCTGCCCCACCATCCTTGAGGGCAGGCACCCATCCCGGAGTAGCAGGACTATTGTTCACAGAGCATCTCCACCTGAGGACTTTGCCCAGGAGTTCTCAGTAGTAAAGGAGCAGCCTAGGAAGTGGAACTCATCAACCAGGCTTGAAAAGTACTGCTAAGCTACACATTGGCAGGTTGTGCCCCACTAAAGGTGTACAATTTTGGTGTCTACACATGCATCGTCATCGGCCCACTTGCCATTTGGAGCTTGCCTCAGGAAGGTGCTGTCACTCCCACTTGCTGCCCCACCACTGGTGCGTCAATGATTGCTTCACTGGTGCTACCTGTATGTGCTCTGCCAGCTTGGTTAGTGCTACTCAGGCCGTCTCACTGGCCTACACGGACAATACAACTAGGATATGCAATGTAGTTTGCCAGATGACTTTCCAATTTTAGGGGTGTGTATTTTTACTGTGCTAACTAAAGCTGACCCTGTTTTGCAAGAGGAGATTGCTATTCCTCCGGCAAAGAAAGCAATCGAGCCGGTCCCATATTCTAGTAATTGAGACGTTGGATGGTTACAATTTTGGTGGTGCTCACACTCTCTGCTTGGCATACATTGCCCAAATGCATAACACAGGGCTGTCAAACTCAATTCCTGGAGGGCTTCAGCCCTGCATCAACACACCTGTAGGTTTCAAACAAGCTTGAAGGACTCAGTTTGATCAGGTGTGTTTAAAATAGGGTTAAAGCTATGCAGGGCTATGGCCCTCCAGGAACTGAGTTTGACACCTGTGGCATAACAGATTCAGCTGCTGTGGTGCTTTATATGCATATACCCGAATGTCATCTCATACATAACTGAAAGTGATGTTACGGATGCAACCGTTCCGTTCCATTCTGTGAATTGCCACACAAATGGTAAGCTGTGCTTGGCTCCTCAGCAATAAGCCTGATGCCATCTTGCACGTCACAGTCATATCACCCTGCAGCTGAAGACCAGTTGCTCCCTGAAGCTAAGCAGGGCTGAGCCTGGTTAGTACCTGGATAGAAGACACACAAGGGAAAACTGGGTTTCTGTTGGAAGTGGTGTTAGTGAGGCCAGCAGGGGGTGCTGTGTGCGTCCTAATGCCCCAGTATAATGATGGGAACAATGACACTATGGTGCCAGCTAAATTCCATCCCTCGGCCCTTACCATCATGGTCTCTCAATCATCCCCATTCACTGAACTGGCTCTATCATTGTCTCTACTCTTCGCCTGCAGCTGGTGTGTGGTGAGCGAACTGGCGCCATTGTCCTGTGGCTGCCGTCGCATCATTCAGGTGGATGCTTTGGGTGCATGGCAATACACAATAAATGCACTATATAAATGCACATTACTTGCTTGTAATTGCAGATTTCACCAATTTCACAGACATTTCATTGGCCCGTTGTTATACAAATCAGAGTGATTGGTCTTCTAAGCAAATGCCCTAATAACTACTTTGTGACAAGCAGAAAAACACAGTTTTAGTTGTTTCTAGCCTAATTACAAGCTGTCCTAACTTATTTAGTCTCAGTGCATCATACTTTGACTGCCAAAAACGTAGAGGTATCCGTGTTTAAAAAGATTGTGTCAGTGTATTCCTACTATAAATTAGGGCTGAACGATAAATCCCATGCGTTTGTCATGCGCATTATTCTATAAAGCTAGTTCTTTAATCAGCTGCGAATCCCCGGCACCTGTGTTTAGCTGGAGCAGCGTTTACTGTACTAAGACAGAGGCTGCGTCCGAAACCGCATACTTCCATACTATATAGTACGCTAAAATCAGTATGCGAGCCGAGTAGTATAGAATTCGAAAAACAGTATGCGAGAAGTACTCGGATGACCTACTACTTCCAGCGAGATTCTGAAGTGCGCATCCCATGCACGCTGCACTATCCCATGATGCCCTGCGAGAGAATTCATGAATGGGAGTGAAGCGACGCAACTTAAGCGGGTAGGTTACGTGATCATGACAAAATGGCAGATGTAGTACGTCTGAATTCCATTCATACTACTCACATTCATACTGTATAGAACGTACTTTTCTAACGGCAGAGTAGTACATTTGAATTCAAATACAGTACCTACTGAGTAGTAGGCGGTTTCGGACGCAGCCAGAGTTCTCTGCCAAACTATGCAAAATATCCATGCGATAGTCAAATCGCAAATAATCATTCTGCGATATTGTTTGCATAGCTTCTTGGTGAACTACGGCCCTTTGAAGAAAATGTTGCTCATCTTAAACTTGAAAGCATGTGCAAATATATATATATGTGTGTTTTTTGCTCAAAACTTACTTCATAGTTTGTCAAGTGTTTGAATTAAGTCCTTTGTGAAATGTTGCGGCTTCTTACACAGAACAAACATATTTCATCGTAGCATTCTAAGCAGTGATTATCTGATAAATTATAATAATAAAAACTCAGATAAAACATATGTTGTCATGGTCATAAATTTGTTGAATCAAATGAAAGCAGTTATATCTTATTTATCCTACGTTATTTATTGGTTTTCTTCGGGGCATATGTTTTTTACCGTGCGACTCACCCGCGAGAGAGTAAGAGAGAGACAGCGCCCTCTGGCCTTCGGAGGAAATTTACCACTGATCAGATCACCGTATTTTACTCATATGATGTGCAAGACAATCGCAGCTTTTGCTAAATCGCAAATGCAATTTTATGTTGATATATAGTTCAGCCTTACTAAAAATATTACTGTTAATCTATGGTTAATGTTGCAAAACCATGGTTAATTTGTAGTTACCAAGGTTTAAAGGCCATATGAATTCAAAAGTGTCAAATGAGGTCACAGTGTTCTTCTTGAAAAAGATATTCTAATGAACAACTGCTAGCATTACATCAAATTTGCAGCTTTAAAATTCTTTGGAAGGATATACTGTGTTCCTTCTCTGATGACACCAGTTTGACAGAATATACATTACCATTCTTCTCTCCAGCTGTTAGTTTGCTTACAGTGAGAGATGGGGAGGAGTTAAAAAATATTTGATATACAACATGGAATATTTAGCAGGAAATAGCTGTAGAAACTACCAGTCCACATTCATTCATTTTCTTTTCAGCTTAGTCCCTTTATTAATTATCGGGTCGCCACGGCGGAATGAACCGCCAACTTATCCAGCATATGTTTTACGCAGTGGATGCCCTTCCAGCTGCAACCCATCACTGGGAAACACCCATACACTCCCATTCACACACATACACTACGGACAATTTAGCTTACCCAATTCACCTATAGCACATGTCTTTGGAAACCCACGCCAACACGGGGAGAACATGCAAACTCCACAGATAAATGCCAACTGACCCAGCCGAGGCTCAAACCAGCGACCTTCTTGCTGTGAGGCGACACCACTACCCACTGCGCCACCGCGCTGCCCCCACCAGTCCACACGTAGCTGTAAAAACTTTAATATTCTTACGGGATGATTTACTATAAAGAACCCTAAAAAATATTAAAATCTGTTAAATTAAATGTTATGTTCTTCATATTTGGAATATAACACACAAGTCAGTCTTGATCCCTCTGTCTAGTCCAAACAGCAGCATCTGCATTTTTTTCTGTCTTTTTGAGATCATATGGGTTTAGATCAATATCAAGGTGAATGATCGGCCTTCAGCAATGTCATTTGCATTATACTGAACTGAGCTAAACTGAACTTCAACTGCTGTTTCCATCCACCTATTTTTATGCGCTATTTGTATATGCGCATAAAAAATGTTTGATGGAAACTCCAAGATACGCATAAATTTTGATGCACAACTGAGTAGGATAAACTTTTTATTTAATAAGAAAAAATGCGCCTAAACTACAATGGAAACACTTTTACTGAACAACAGTATGTGCATTAAAATAAGTCATGTGATTTTGTTGTAAGAGATCATGTGGTGATAAAAATGTGTGTGCATGGACTAACAAGCAGGCTGACCACATTGTAAAAAATCTGAAATGTCTAAACCGCCTCAACCATTTCAGTATTAGTGTTATTATATTACTAATTACCTCCAGAATTGGCAATAGCGTCTGTGCTCCACGTCTCACATTGTCTTCTGAGGTGCAAGTATTTATTAAATAAAGAAAAGATTCACGCAGCTTCTCCTACCGCAGCAAATTCCGTTTTTACTTTTCATATTTGGCGCCAGTTAATCAGGAAGTGGCGATTTTGTTCTCTTTGACTCGTTGGATGGAAACGCCCCTTTATTCGCACGTCTTATATGTGATGTTCCAGTTTTGCGCAGAAATTTAATTTGCATCTTTGTATGGAAACAGGATGAACGATATTTATACCAAACTGAACTGAAGCAGTTTACTAGTGTAACTACACCAGCATTCTACACTACCCATTTTCCTGCCTGAATAAAAAAGTGCTATAGAAATAAAGATGAATTGAATACATGACATTACTTTTAAGTTACATTAATGGTGTTGTTTTATGAGTAGCCTATCCCGGACGGCGCCACCTTTATCACCACCCACGTACTTACACACAGTGGTGGAAAGAGTACTGAAAAATCATACTCAAGTAAAAGTACCATTACTTGTCTAAAAATGTAGTGCGAGTAAAAGTATCTATTGTAAATATTACTCAAAGTATGAGTAAAAAGTAGACATTTCAAAAGTACTCAAGAGTAGTGAGTATTACGCTGTAAAAAGCTGATGTGTTTACATGTGATTTGTGCATGTGTGTGTAAACAAAACATTCTGTAGTGCATTTAGTTATTGCCCAGCAGGCACACAACGTCATAAGACATAAATATTAGGTTAGATTTAGGTTGTGAGTCAGGTGACCAAAATTCAATGTCTAGCCAGCGTCTAAGGACAACGTTATTTTGATGTCCAATAATGACGTCAAATTACGTTAATATTTGGTTGATTTTAGGTTGTTAGAAAGTGACCAAAATCCAACGTCATATTGACATCAAATACTAACATTTATTCATCAGGTATGGCAACCAAAATCCAACGTCTGATAGACGTCATAGTGGTAACGTCCACACAACGTCAAACTGTAACATCATTAGACGTTGATATTTGGTTGGTTTTAGGTTGGACGTTGGTCTGACTTTGAGTTCTCAACCCAATTTTCATTTCCAAATAAAATGCAACTTCCATGACGTTAGGGTACAACGTCAATCTGACGTTATGTTGATGTCTTGTGCCTGCTGGTCGTTTAAGGCCATTTTGGTCATCATACAGTAAACATCCGTCATCTTTTCATCAGTGACATGCATCTAAACAGTCTCTGGGTCTTTGCATGTAAAGATTTTGGACATCTTCTTGGACACTTTTAATGCTTCCAAACACTTTGCTGCAATTATAAAGCGCAAATGTCTTGAGGTAGTTCATTATGATGCAATTTACCTTCTATGTGCGATTTGATTGGACAGGAATCACAAGACTGATTTTTCTAATCCCCATAGACATACAATAAAATAAAGTAGTGATTGCAGGTTGAAGGAAAGTAGTGAAGTATAAGTTCTGATACAGCACTAAAAATGTACTCAAGGGAAAGTAAAAGTACACATAAAACTACTTAGTAAATTACAATTCCTGAGAAAAACTACTCAATTACAGTAGTTTGAGTATTTGTAATTAGTTACTTTACACCACTGCTTACACATCTTAAACATGACTAATAATGGACTACATAGAAACCCCAACTCTCTCCCTCTCTTCCGTTCTTTCTCTCAAAATTGCTCTTTTCCAGGGCGCAAACTGCACCTGTTTCGTTTTTGAGAAAAGGTCTCACCGGTCTCACCCGTCATTAAAAAAAAAAACAGGCAAACATAAGATCCAATGTTTCTGTGGCATTTCCTTTTAAAAAATTGAAATATGTTCATTTCCCCATTATAATCAGATTACTCGATACCTTAATCGAGTTCTCAATGTTAAGGTTTTTCCCTTTATAATTTATATCCCGTACATGAATTCGATCCAGTTCATTGCCATAAATATTTATATCAATAATTTATCTTTTGTTGTTTTAGTTTACATCAAACTATACGGAGTTGCAATAGCCTACTTCTCCTCAATAAAATACAACAAATGTATGCGTCCACATATAAAAACAAGTTAATAAATGACGTGACGTCATTTCCGTTTGGATCGAACAGAAGAAAGGACATTTTGTGCTGTTGAACAAAATGCGTTTTTGTTCTTAGCGTAGGTGAGTCGATAGTTTTGTAACATTCTGATATTAGAAGGCACGTTTTAATTGCAGTTTCCGGGTTGCAGGTCTTGCTTTTTGACATCTAACGTTAAACAGAATAACTGGTTGTCTGATGCAACACCCAAAGTCCTCAGTAGAAAATGGCAGTGCTTCTAACGTTACTGTCGGTTCACTGCAAAATAGGGGATTTTACCAGCGGTTCCCACTCATGTCAAACTCGTGGTCTGCATGCAGATAGAATGACTCATATTGATGATATTCAAATTTTAAACTCGGTAAATAGACACAAAATACCAGAACAAAGGCTGGAAACTTATGCCTGTCATTTGAATCATCGTCATCATCGTTTAGCGGAAATGCTTCACATTGTTGTGTTTGTTTTTTATTATTCATAGAATATTGATTTGTTTTTTAAGTTTTGCTGTGCCATTTGTTTTATTGTCGTAAATAACTTTGGTCAACTTCGGTTGTAATAAGGTGCTATGTAAATAAAGGTTAAAGTATAAAGAAAAGAGCGCAGTGTTTTAAATGTTGTCTGGTTTCCGGGATTGAAATTGCATAGGGAAAATCTACGTGTACATTAATTCGTTGAAGGAATGAGGAAGTGAGACCTAAAACAGGAAAAAAGACTTGCCTAAAGTTACAAAGATAAAGAGTTAAAATAGTAGGGAGTGTAACACCAGTGTATTTTAAACCTGATTTTAAACCACACTTGTTCAGTTATGACTAATAATGTCATATGTGTACCTTTAATAATTTTTTTACATGGTAATTAGGTAGAGTGATTCTAAAAGTTAACCTAATCGATTTGAAGAGTAATTCTCAGCCTCAGCGAAATCCAAATTGATAATTATTATGGAAATATTGTAGTGTTTATTGTAAATGATTTATCAATGCACATTTAAAAAAAATTTATTTACCCTTGTAATTTTGTTAATAATAATAATAATACAAATCACTAATCAGAAAGTAAAAAAAAAACACTAATCTAAATGCACTTACTCAAAGGACAAAAATGAGTTCTGTCCTTGTTTAGTTAAAAAAGACATTTTTCAACAGGAAAAATGTTTGTGAAATTCACTTCAAAAAAATATTTAATTTATTATATTTTCAATAATGATTTGCGGTCTCTTGATGACTCTTACATACATGTTGAGAAAAAAAGGACATCAGTTTAGATTTGTGTATTTAACATATAACTCTGTTATTTCCAGATTCCTGCATCATAGGGGAAGGAAGCACATACCTCCCACGTCAGTGTGCTGTTTGTTCAAGATTTCATTCAATTTTTTTAATAAGATTATGTATTCTACCATGGACGACTAGACCCCATTCAGGGGATGTCCAGCAGAGAGAAAGATTTGAATGAATTCACCCTGTGGTCACATTTTTTGTGTATATTAGAGTTCTTATTAATATGTTATGTTTCAAAAAAGTCACTCTTTCACTTTTAAAAATGTGTTTTGTTTTGTGTAGTATTGGTGTATTTCTCAGCGATAAAGGTTGAGCTTCCAGAGCCTCTGGAATGATCCTCTAAACGTCATCGTGTTCATCTAACCCAGCTTTTGTTTGCTGAGGCTTACGTTATGCATCACATTATGTTCATGCAGTTTTAGTTCAGGGCACATGTCACCAGTTCTGTGATGAAACCCAGTTAGGCCACTGTTTTGTAATCCAGGCGTGTTGTAAGAACATTAAGTGGAATAATTTTTTCGTTAGTGTTTTCAAAGCTTGTGTGATCCAGTTTGTCTTACACAGTTCATTGACATCTATACGCACACACATACACACGCACAGGGTATGACAATCAAGCCTTTCTCTCTGCTGGCTATCCCCTTTCCCATTTCTTTTTCTCTAATGGAAATATTACAAAACAGTGCTTTCTTACGAGGCTTGTGTCGTACTAGTGGTCCTGCAGATTTACAGTATGATAATTCCTCTGAACTCTTTCGTATATCAACATATGCTAAGTTCCCCACCACCGCAGCAGTGACAGAGAGAAGTCTTGCACGAGCTGGCTTTTATTACACTGGACTGGGTGATCGTGTCCAGTGTTTCCGCTGCAATGTGACAGCCGACAACTGGCAGTCCGGTGACTGTCCCGCAGAGCGCCACAAACAGCTATCCCCCAACTGCAGCTTCATCCAGAGTTTACCTGCCACCGCAAACCTCCTGTCCTCCTCTCACTCTGCCTTTTCCCCACTTCGCAATGTAGCTGTCCTGCAGCTGTCTGCGCCTGCGACTGCAGCCCTGTCAACCACTGCCCCATCATCTTCTGGACAAACAGAGGAGCAAGTGGGTTACCTAAACATGGGATTCACTAACCTGGCTCCCTCCAGTCCTATTTCATCTCGTGGAGTGGAGGATATATCCCACCAACGGCCTTCCGCTTGTCACAATCCTGGTATGCGTCGGGAACAGGAGCGCCTTGACACTTTTCAGAATTGGACTCTTGCCACAGTTACTCCAGCTGAGCTTGCCAAAGCTGGTTTGTACTACCTTGGCCAGGGTGACAGAGTGGCGTGTTTCAGTTGTGGTGGCCAGCTTAGCAGTTGGGAACCGGGAGATCGAGCGGTATCAGAGCATCAGAGACATTACCCCAACTGCCGATTCGTACGAGGTGATCGTGCTGATAACATCCCATTATCTGGTGGCGGACTTTCTAATGTTTCCAACTCAGCCATGCAACAGTGTGAAGAAAGGCTACTCACATTTGTCAACTGGCCTTCCAGAATACCTGTTCGGCCAGATCAGTTGGCTAAAGCTGGTTTTTACTATGTTGGTAAGGGCCTCGGACACATCAGGTTACTCAAGTTCTAAAGTTTGTTTATGCTCATGAGTATTCAATTCTGTTTTGGTAGGTCGTAATGATGATGTGAAGTGCTTTTGCTGTGATGGTGGACTCAGATGTTGGGAGTCTGGTGATGATCCATGGGTGGAACATGCCAAGTGGTTTCCAAGGTAATTAAGAGGGGCTTTTGGAGTCATTTTATATTCTATGATGACATTGTGTGAACATGCCTTTATTTTCTACTAGATGTGAATACCTGTTGCAAGAAAAGGGCCAAGAGTTTGTTCACCAGATTCAAGCAAGATTTCCGAGACTATTTGAACAGGTACGTTAAAAATAGGGATGCACTGATATGGCATTTTTGACAGATACCAATAACTCTTTAGATTTGGAGGCCGTTTTAGCCGAAAATTTATTTCTTTAGGACTGCAAAAACTAAAGGCAATTAATAGTGAACAACTGATTTTATTTTAAAACCCTAACTTAAGAAAAGTTTGAACTGATCTCTGAACTCTTTTTGTATGGCCATGTATAAATAAAATTTACTACCTGACAATAAAAAGCATTTAAAAAAAGCAACCGACATTACCCAAAACCAAACTACCAGTAAAATAAATAAATGAGGCAGCAAGCGTGTAAAGTGGTTCAACCTGTGGAAAAATACATAATTTATCAGCTTAAAGATATTAGGCTTATTTTGTCATCAGACTGATAATGACAACATTAAAAATAGCATTTATCAACCGATAATGTTATGGCCACTGATACATTGCGCGTCCCTAATTAAAAACTTTATTGTCGGTTGTTATTTAATCACTGTGATCGACTTCTCACCAGTTTTACCTGTCTTACAGCTCTTAACAAATGGAGACAGCAACTCTAGAGAATTTGTTGATCCACCTGGTAAGTCGTTTTCCACTGAGTCAACCTACATATCTAAAAGAATCTGTTCAGCCCAATGGAATGAGACTTTTTGTTAACTTCATATTTAGTTGTACACCTGGGTCCTGGAGAAGACCGTTCAGAAGATGCAGTGATGATGAACAACCCTGTGGTGAAGTCTGCTTTAGAGATGGGATTTGAACGTGGCCTGGTGAAGCAGACCGTTCAGAGCAAAATCCTTACAAGCGGAGAGAATTACAAAACTGTTCAGGAACTGGTGTCTGATTTACTAAGCGCAGAAGATGAGAAGAGAGAGGAGGAGAGAGAGCTGCTTGCTGAAGAAATGGCTTCAGGTATTTCCCCAAATGAAGACCGCAGCACTTAACTCAAACGTTTGACTTTAAACGTTAAATCGAACTCTTCTTGTGTTTCTTTACAGATGGTTTTACTTTTCTTAAGAAACATCATGCTGCCTTGAGTCAGCGTCTAAAAAGTGTCCAGAGCTTAATGGATCATCTTCTGGAGGAAAATGTCATCTCACAGAAGGAATATGACAATATTCGCAACTGTACTTCAGTCAAGCAGCAGACAGGCCAGCTTATTGATTTAGTGCTTTCAAAAGGAAACGCAGCAGCAGAGGTTTTCCGCAACTGGATCAAGAAGAATGATGTGTACCTGCTGAGAGAACTGATGGGTATGTTATATGTGAGGAAAAAAATGTCTGTAAATTTTCAGTGTTACATGTTGTTAGTCTGTGTCAGTGTGAAATTACAAGGCCAGTAGCTAGGAAGACTTGAATCACTTAAAACAAGGTGATGCCTTTTATAAACGCCCTGAAATCAGCAGGGAGAAATCCACAACAAACCTAAATCACAACATATAATTTTTACTTTTTGTTCTTACTGCAATTTCAGCCCAGACAAATGAAGCTGCATCACCGAGTCAAGATCTTTCAGGTATATTCAACACGAGAAAAGGTTTTCTTTTGATTTTGCCCCTTTTTATCTCTAGCCATCACACTAAGGGAATCAGTTAGATCCCACTCTGGAACCGAGAGCTTGTATGAAGTGACCGATGATGTTCATTGTGTTCACAGACTTGCCTATGGAGGAACAGTTGAGAAGACTTCAAGAGGAGCGCACATGCAAAGTTTGCATGGACAAGGAGGTCAACATAGTCTTCATCCCTTGTGGTCACCTAGTGGTATGCAAAGAGTGTGCACCTTCTCTGCGCAAGTGCCCCATATGTAGAGGAATGGTCAAAGGCACTGTCCGTACTTTCCTATCTTAAAAGAATTAAAGTTTAAATGATTAAAGAAAATGTTTAATGTTTGATCTTTTTAATTCATAAACATCTTTTTTGGATAAAATACAGAACTATTTAGCATTTCAAGTTTTGCACACATTGCACTTCTTAATTCATAGAGTTTAATTTCAGATTAAAAACATGCCTATAAATAAAACAGTTAGTGTTTTAATTCATTAATGTAAACCATGATTGCTAGTTGATCTGTAAACTGCAGAAGAGTAAAATAAACCTTTATATGTCCAGGTCTTCAAGGTTACCCCAGCTTGGCCCTACTTTAATTTTTACTCTGAGCTTCACATATAATTTAACAACACACTCCATTTCTCGCTTCACAATTTGTGCAACCTGTGGAAATGATCAAATTACATTTGTCACTGTTGTACTCCTTTATATTGTCTGCTAAAAGTAACATCCAGAAAGAATTTTCTTCCCAATTACCTGAATGACATCTTCCTCTGCGACCTCATAGATGAGTTCATCGTGCAGTTGAAGTATAAAGTAGCCTCCTCGAAGGGGTCTAAACTGATTTCGGTGTCGACCACCTGAACAAAACATTAAATATTAAATACACATCCCACATTTAAAAGTTCAAATCTGGAAATAATGTCATACCTAATCTGATTGGAGGGTGTTGGTGTGATGTGGGCACTCCAGGAAATGCTTCTTCTATTCTGCGCTGGATGTTGATGGTTGCTAATTTCACAATGTCAGCAGCAGAGCCCTGAACAGTTGTGTTCACTGCCTGTCTCTCTGCCTAAAAAAAAAGAGATCAAATTAAACTTATTCCACACCAGATATTTTCTTATGGAGGGCTCATATAGACTTACGTGAGACTTGATGTACACATTTGAGTCTTTTATTCCAGGCAAGAAACGCTTCCTGCCGAGTAATGTCTTTACATAACCGTTTTTCCCACACTTCTGCACAGTTTCACGCAGAAAGTTCTGTATGCCTTGATGAAAAGAAAGTCAACACTGTAATGTCATCTTTCTTGTGAATTTAAAGTACTAACCATATTTATTTTGTTAGCTCACATTGCTAGTTTTGTGGTGAACAATTCAACCGTTCATGTCAAAAAAATAGTTTGCTCTTGTAATCTTTAATTAAAATCTGAAAATGCACTTCCTGTTTGTTATTAGTTAAATTGGGCATTAGGGCATGGTTACCCCCCTCCAACTGTCAGTTTTTACAGCGCAATGATAGCCAACAGAAATGGCGAGGAGGAGGTGTCTGTTAGGTTGTGATAGCCCATTTCCCAATCTTTCTGAATAAAATGCCTACTTTACTACATCCAATCAGCTCACGGTAGAAAAAAACAGCCTTGCCCACTCAGTTAATCATGCCCACTGTTTTCTCATTTAATATTACGTTTCTCTAGGAACGGTCACAAAATGGAGAAAAGAAAAATGGTCACAGCTTCCGGTTCATGCGAACTTTATATGTAAATTGTCACTTACCATTGTATCTGGATTTGAATGTCTCAATGTAACAGGCAGCATCATTCTCCTCAATGCCCATTTGCTCTCCGAGTGACTTTGCACCCATACCATAGATTATTCCATAACAAATCTGTTGATTTACAAAAAAATTAATATAAAAATATCACGAAGTAGATGCAAATGATACTAACAATATCTAATATTTTACATTAAAAAATTGGTACTTAAAAAAATCCTACTGGTTCAAAGTCTATGTACATCAATAGCCAGTTTTCCATCCTAACACAAAGGGAATCTTTTTAAAGTTTGCAGAGAAAAAGAAAAAAAATCCCAAATGCAAATTAGGTGCATTTCCATCAAGTTGCTGGTCAAAATGTTCAAATGTAGCAAACCTGTTTGGCCTGCTGCCTCATGTTATCATCAACTGAAGCAGGGTCCACCATTTTCCACTCAGCTGCTATGCTTTTGAACACATCTGCACCACTGTTGAGCACATGAAGGAGTCTTCTGTCCCGGGACAGATGAGCTAAGATGCGGAGCTCCAACTGTGAGTAGTCAACAGCTAAAATCAGACCTCCTGGGAGATGATATCAAAAAGGAGTTAAGTGTTAATGTGGCATAAATAATGTTTAAATAGATTCAGATCACTCAATGTGGACGTTTCATACCTGAAAAGGGAACAAAAGCATGCCTCATGCTGACAGAAAATTGCATCCCTTTGTCTGGTGATTTGTCTGAAGCTTTTAAAAGGGGTGCCAACTGTCGGTTTATCTTTGTTCGTTTAAACCTGAAATAAACATAATTGTGTATATATAAATGACTAATTTTGTTAGAATAAAAAGAGAAAAAAACTATACAGAAATGTACCACGTCTTGCTTCCACCATTCTGTGATGACTGACTTTCTTCTATAAGTGTTGGCATCTGAATTTCAAAATCTTTTGGGACATTTTGAATGTTTGGTTCAGTGAAGCTCACACGTCCTACGTGAGAAAAACATCACAACGTTGAAAATCTCAAGATAATGCTGACATAAAACTTAAAGGATTTTCATTATGCTCCACACCTGTGGCAGTGTGCGTCTGTGAGATTGGATGTATTCTGTCCATCTTCAGATGCGAGTGCCACTTTTTCTCTCGTTGCAAGGGGAAAACCACTTTTGTCAATGCATTTGTGATTCTTCTCCACTCAAGAATAACACCTGGTAAAGGATGTAATGGCTTGAGCTTTTCTAAAACATCCTGATGAAACAACAAAAGAGTGCATTTAGGAAGTGCATTTCTTAGGTTTTAATGAAAATCAAAAGACTGGAACATACCTTGGTTGTGCTAAACTGTTTAGAAAGTTTTATACGGGCTCCTGCTCTCCTAGTGTAGCCCAGTGTCTTCTTATTCTTTGGAGCATTTAAATCTCCATTTGGAGGCAGCTTCAACTCAAGAAACAACACCTGTGATTGTTGAGATGGATTATAGAGGTTTTTAGGATAATTAATTTCTGTATCATTATTTTAAATAGTGTGAAGTATACCTCTGCTACTTCCTCTGGACTGGTCAGGGAGAAGCTGTGTCCTGCTAGCTGATAAGCTTGAGTTTCAAGAGCACTTAGCTTGGCTTGCATGACATGTTTTTGAGCCTCACATTCGGCAATGCTAAAGCCAATTCCATTCAGCTCTAACAATGCCAGGCAGTACTGTGTTGGCATCTCTACTTTCTTGAAAACATCTACAAAAAAAAGTGAAATTAATAAAATGCTCCATGTTCAATCCTGTTCATGGAGGGCATATATACCATTTAGTTCTGCTCCAATAAAATATTTAAACCAGCTAATCAAAGTTCTCAGAATATCTTGAAATTTCCAGGCAAGTGTGGTAGGGGTGGCAGGACACTGGCCTTTTATGAGCAGGATTGTACATAACTGGTATGGTCAAGAGGTATGATGTTTGCTACCTAAGAAATCATCCTTTTCTAGAAGACAGTTGAGTTGGGTCATGACCCTGAAGACCAGAACAGACTCAATAGCAGCTCTGTAGCGTCCAGGTTGACTGGCTTCTCCATAGATTCCTAAACTCTGCACACCCTGCCCGGCACTAATTCCCTCCAACATTGGGAGGTCCTCAGTTGCAAAACTGGTCACCATGTTGTGGAGTGTACGCTCTTTGGAGCTTGAATCCAAAAGCCAACATGCAATCTATAGAAGAACAAAGAATTGAATGAAGTTGGACATCATACCTCATCAGATTCCAGATGGAAACATTTGTATCAAACCTTTGGGTCTTCAAATGTGCCATGCACAGTAAGATCACATGCCAGCAGAAGTATCTTGTAAAGGTGAATGAAGTCATAAGTGACTGTCACACTTGATTCTTTTTGCAAGCAGGACTGAATCTGCCTCAGCCGGTCCTCAACCGTAAGCGTCTCATCAAGAGGCGGTGGTGCTAAACTGGCACTTATATCTGTTTGTGGATAGACAAGAATTTAATTGAATTCATTGAATGGAACAGGTTTGCAAAAGTTGGTCCATTCGACCAAGTTTATTAGATTTAGTCATCAGTCAACAATTTAACAGTAGCTATGTTTCCATCCAACAATTTTACATGCATTTTGGAATATCGCATAAAAATGCTTAATGAACAGCAAGATGAACATACATTTTGAAAATGTAAATAGAAACCTATGCACGCAACTAGGATAGCAGTAGGATAACAAAATCATGATCATGTGACCACATTGTAAAATATCTGAAGTGCTGTTTTGCTCATTCTAAAATGCCCTAGCTAAAGACCATCATCAAAGTGGTTTGGTATTATTACCTCCTAGAATAGTCTTCAACGGCTACGCTTCCAAAGAGTCTCACCTCTAAAAGCCATCACATTTCACCTTATTCTTTTGAGAAACAAGTCATTTATTATAGTCTTATAATAAGACATTTATTATCTCCTACCACAGTAAATTCCATTTTTATTTTTGATATTTGGCACCAGTTTATAAGGGAGTGCAGATTTTGTTCACTTTCACTCATTGGAAGGAAGCGGTGCTTTATTCGCAAATGTTTCATGCAATATTCAAGTTTTGTGCATATATCTAATTCGCATCTTTGGAAACATAGCTAGTTTCAAGTTCCTACCTGTGTCTACAAGCTCCTGTTGTAGAGATACAAAATAAGCATCTTTTGCTTCCCAGCTTACAGATATGCCAATGACAACAAGATCCTCATATCCCTTCAGAAGGAAGCCATCTTTTCTTTTGTTCCTCATTGGGGTAGTAGCTTCAAAAAGAGTATTACGTCAAATTAATAAACTAGATGATAACTGAAAATTACAGTATATAGGACAATGTGTATAGAAAGAAAATGTCTTACGTTTTTTGAATTTTCCACCTATAACAGTTTCAGGTTGCACTGAGGTGCTGTCTGTCTTCTCACAGGCAACAGCAAGAGAAAATCTGTCTTTTGTTTTCCATTCTTTTACAAATGTTTCAAAAAGCCTTCTATTACTTGCCACGTCAATTATGGAAAACGTTTCTGGACTGCAGGAGTTAGAAGCAGGAAGTGAAGGACACTGAGAAAGTCTTGTAAAGTCCTCGTCAGCCAAAGATGCGTCTAACTCTGATGTTGAGTTTGTCCTCAGACAAGGTTGATGATCTCTCTGTGTACATGATTTGATATTTGGATCTAGTTCAGACCTCTGCTTTGTAACATTTTTAGGTGATTGTATAGCAGAGGTGGTCATTTTGACCCGTGGTGTGACTGGTTCTAAAACTTGTGTGGGAGGAACAAGGTCACTGGGAGTCACTTTCTTGGCCTGGACTATTACAAAATCTTCAGATCTTAAGACTTCTGGACCTTCCTTCTCAATCCCTTTGTTTTTTGTTAGGGAGACAGCTTCTTCAAGGAGAACAGCATTTGGTTCCACTAATGAATTTGACTGACCTGGTGCACTTGATACAGTTGAAAACTGATCAGACCATTTATCAAATATGTCCTGCATTCCTGGGCTGATATGAAACGATGAGCTATTTAATCGATGCCTTTCAGGTTTTTGCTGATGTTCATTGCTTTGTGACACATTCAGTTCAGACACTATGTCATCTGTATAACTGGGCTTCTCTGCACCCAATCTTGGGCCATCACAAGCCTTGCTCATTTTTTCAAGGTACTGCTCTCCAATGATGAGCGAATCTCCCCATTCTGAAAGATTAAAAGATGATTCCCCCCATTGGATTGCTTCCTGGTCCTCTGTTGGCAAAGACTCTCTCCTCTCTGGAATGAGTTCTGGTGAAGAGCCATTTGAATTAGCATTCACTTCAGCCTCCTGATCTTCCTTGTTGTCTTGATCTATTGCTGCCTCCTCCATGGCATCCAAGATTGAGTTGTCATAGAGACTGTCAAACAGAAAGCTGCTGCTCCGATTGAAACTGTTGTCGGTAACATGATCAGAGGACTCCTTATTTTCCCTTTGCTCAGCAGGTTTATTTGCACATTGTTCTTCTTCAGCAACTTGATTACTGTAATTTAAAATATTCTCTAACTGGCTGTCAGTAAGTGAAATGTTGTATTTTGGTTTGGCTTCAGTGGGCAGGACATTCTCATGGAGTGATAAACCTTCAAATGGGCCTTCGTTTTGCTCTTTAGATGCTCGATTGATGAAAGATGACTGATTGACAACTTTATCACTTGCAGAATCAACTTGATTGTCCTGTTTATTTTCTCTGACAACGTTTAATTCACCATTCCCATGTGAAAAATCATGCCCGTGAAGCATTTTCTCAGTCTGTGTATCAAGCTGAAAACTATCACCAAACTCTTCTAATCCATTTGTGTACAAGTCAGGAGAGCTAAGCTTCTCAGAATTACATACTAAATAATCTTTTACTCTAGTGTTCCTATGCAAGTCCCCTTCGTTCTGATCTCTGTTGCTGAATTTCCCATAAATTTCTGCAACCATTTCTTCCTTTTCAGTTTGAGTTTCATGATAAATGTCTGCATTTATATTTAAATGTTTCATTTTCGATATGCGCTTTTTTCCTTTACCAGAGGAAACCACACAGACATTTGTGACTTCCCCATTCGGCAGTGGAGCACATGAGCAAGAGTCTTTTTTTAACTCTGTGTCTTTGTTCAGTTTCATCTTGACTTGATCTCTTCTACAAAGCTCTTCAGGTTTTGACATTTCTTTATGGTCTTTTGCAAGTCCATTTTCACTTGCAATTCTCATCTTCCCTCCATTGACTGTGGGTCCTGCTTGTGCACCTGCAGCATCCATCCTTCTGCGTTTTGAAACTGGACTTACACAGTGTTGGTCACTGCCAGAGATGCAGGTATTAAGACATGAATTTTGCCTGATATTCCTCTGAAGTGATTCTGAAGAACAATCAGATGATGATTCAGCTGTTTGGTTATTATGACAGCCCTTTTCTTTTGCATTGATAGATTTGAGAACTTTATGCAGTGCACTTGATTGCGGTTCACATTTCTTATCAGGTTGGCATTCAGCAGATGATAAACCTGAGTCAACATCCATTGTTTTTTCCAAACTGGTAGTGGACTCTAATAGCCTCAAAGGGGGATGTAAATTATTGTCAGAATTCTTATCCAACAGTAACTTCTCTTCAGCCACATTTGACATTAAATCTTGACCCCCTTCATGTTCTGGGCCTCCTGACATGGACAGTTGTTCTGTGTTAAATGATTTCATAGTTGAACTGGTATCTGGCTGAGTCTTTGCTGAGAGGCAAGCTGGGTTCCATTCCACCCCTAGAAGAGCCAGATCTTTCTGGAGGAGCAGCTGGGCTTCAGCCACGATCTGCTGGGCAGCTTCTCTTTCAGTCAATGCCTTTTTCCCACTGACCCAGATACAGCGCATACTCTTGCGTTCTTGAGCCTCCACCTCGCTCTCATCTACTGCCTGTCTGGAGCTGCAAGATTCAAATTACCACTGTATGACTTAATATAATCTAGTAATGAATCAATATTAAAACTACACTTCATACAATAAGCCGATTTTCATGTAAACCAAATTGGCAAAGGTGTATAAATCTAAATATACTACCTGACCAATACTGATCATTTAAAACTCTACAATTTCAGCAAAGGACAACTATTAAATCATGCATCCTTAAAATGCATACATTCTGCAAATAATAAAGCAATTCAACCATTAGAAACTCATCAAATAACCTTTTTCATTACCTTTTGAAAGGAATAGCTTTCCTCAGGGCCTTCTCCACCTCCGTAACATCAGCTCTGGCCAACTCAGCTGCAGTGACAAACCCACAGCTGTAAAGTGTACGTGCTCTCTGGGCATTTAGTAAAGAAATTCGGACGAGATCACACAACTCCCTCTGGACTCCAAAACTGAGACGACTCTGGAACTGGGACAGAAGCAGCTCTAGGTTGTGCCATCCAAGCCGATTACAGAAAACCGTAACCATACCTGAAAACACAAGTATATACAATGTACATGCATACATACAAAAACTAAATACATGCATGCAGTGCCCAACATAAATAAGTACACCCCTTACAGATCTCTCTTTAAATTAATATTTTCTATATGATATTATACAATAAGATATTTGTGTATATACATTAAATTAGTCAGTACCAAAGCCAAGACTGGAACTAATTTAACAAAAAATAAATAAATAAGATTACAGTGCAAAATTTGTACACACTAATGAATATGTTAAAGAAAATATAAAATACAATTTTAATAAGAGAAAATAAAATCAAGAGAACCATAAAAAAAAATTACATTTCATTGAAATTTTGTAGTTAGCAATTTATTTTTTCGCAAGACCTCATTTGTATTTAAATGTATTATCTTTCTATTCTTAAAGATGTTAGGTGACCATACTCTAATTTTAATGAATATAATAAAACTGATTTGTTAAAATGCACCAAACCATATTGTCTATATTCACTGCAAAATAGATAAAAATATTAATTTTCAATGGGGGTGTACTCATTTATGCTGTGCACTGTATGTATGTATGTATGTCAATAACTTTTTACAACCCAAGTCAGAAACCAGTTTCATTAGATACATGATGAGATATCAGTGTACCTGCATATGTGGAAGCAGACTGCTGAAGTGACTGAAGCTGTCCTCGGCTACAGCTATACTTCTTTGCAACAGCTCCAAGTGGCTCTTCACTTACCAAGTCAAGAAGAACTAACGTTGTGAAAAAACTTCAAGAAAATAAGATAAAAAAAAAAAAGCATATACATCAACATGCTGCTACTTAGAAGCAAATTAAATGAAGCATTCTAAAATACTATAACACACTGTACCGTTTGTGAATTGCCATCTGCCTGCGTTGCTTCTCGGTTTTAGCAATTAATTTGCCACCAACCGAACGGGCCAGAAAACCTTCTTGAATACCGACCATCTCAGCCACCCGCTTCATTGCCGATGGTAGTTGCTCCCAAAGACAGAAGAACTGGTACCAGTCTATTGTCGTCCAGTCCACATACACAGGGGTTATCTTAAATATGTGGCATGATTTTGTTAAAAACCTATATAAAAAATACATTTAAAACTGAATAACAGTCTGCTTTGTCTACCTG
The DNA here is from genome assembly GCA_903798115.1 of Danio jaintianensis. Lineage (NCBI taxonomy): Eukaryota > Metazoa > Chordata > Actinopteri > Cypriniformes > Danionidae > Danio > Danio jaintianensis. The sequence continues at coordinate 12,172,263 of CAIGQV010018106.1, read as the reverse complement.
GTAGAGGATATGGAGATCATTTTCCAGCACAAATCCTTTCATTGCTCTCTGAAGATCTGCAAAAATCCCCAGTGCTTCCGGAGGTGATAAAGATGAAGACAACGTCGCAGAACCCAGATGTGTAGGACAGTACCTCTCCACTGAGAGACACACAATTATCAAAATGTTATCATCACATGCCACACAAAATTACTGCAAATTTTTTTTTTGCATTTATATTTATACGTGTATTTGTCTTATGGTGTCTTACCATCTCCCTCTTTCTGTATATGGATGAACTCATTGTCCATCAGCCACTCGATGCAGGCTTCAATAGCGCCTTTATTTCGATCTTCTGATTCGCTTCCATCCTGATGTGCTTCTTCAGCTGCCATACTGGCCGCCAGCAGAGTGCAAGCCGCATACATTCTCACATCCTGTGGTGAGCTGGCAACTCCTCCAACAATGATCTTAAATGACATAAAATCTTGAACATACTCCTCCAATACAGTATCATGCAACAGAGTATTTATAGCAAGACATTTATACCTCCAGGATGGCCCTTAGCATGCTGGTAGTGACGCCCTCTCCCTCTCGCTTCACCAGGCAGCTGCTGATAGGCTTAAGCGAGCCCTGGATGAGGCTCATCCCCTTCACACGTTCAGCCTCTTTACAGACCAACACACTCTCACCTGAGTCAACACAGATTATTATATTGCTGGAAAAAAGATATTACAGTATGTACAGTGTACAAGTGTATATATATATATATATATATATATATATATATATATATATATTTATCATACACACTGTCATAAATTTTAGGTTTGTATTCACCACACACAATATCCTCCCAGTATTTTAACTTTAAGCACTGCTCTGCTGCACCCCAATACACAGCTGTCAGTTTGTTGTTAGAAAGACAACAGGTTCAAAATGACAAAATGAGTCAGTGACAGTCAAATTCTAGTATGCATGATGAATTTGTATGAATTTGATATATATATAATTTTACATTTACTTATTTGTTTATTTTTTTATATTTATATAATATATTATTTATTCCGTAAAAGCTTATGCCAAACCCTCTTTTTGCATTTAAAATATATATTGTTAGTGTTACTAAAAGCATAAAATAAACATCTTGCAACAAGACAAGAACAGTCCTTTTGAAACTGAATTTACTGGTATTTTACAGAATTATGTAACATCCCAAAAAATCATTTTAACTCCTTTTTTGCTTGACACAGCTGCAATAACCTGAATGCAGTGTAGAAAGGAAAGGTGGTAGAAGGAAAACAATATTCTTCACTTGTGTTCATTTGATTTTTGAACATATCAAATTGCCAAAACATATGATTTTTATTTTGCATTGCCCTAGGTAGACTGCATTAGTAGCCATAACATGCTTTCAAAACCCGCAGCACTCACCCATAGTGTCCACGCCTTTACGGCCTGCCCGTCCCACCATCTGCTTATAGGTCAGGATGTCCAACAAATGACCATTAAAAACAGGAGTCCTGATAATTACACGTCGAGCGGGCAGATTTACACCAGAAGACAAGGTAGAGGTGGCAGCTAACACCCTAATGTAGCCTTGACGGAAAGCACCTTCAAGAATATCCCGCTCATCAAACGTCAAACCTGGAACAAGTTTTTCAAAAATAAATTGATATAATGAATAAATGTTGTTAACGGTTAATAAAGATTTATAAAAATGTAATTACTCCAAAATCAAGAATTTAACAACAAAACGCACATACCTGCATGATGGAAAGCAACACCCCAAGGAACAGTCCTCTGAAGCACATGGTCTAATCCTGCGGGTGTACGTTTCAGCTGAGCTAATACATCTAGGAGACCTTCCTGATTTAGAGATACGCTCTGCACTCCAGAGCCTGACTGCATTTCTGTAAGAGCAAGTAATGTTTTAGAGATCTGGATTGTAAAAATTTTGAAATAATTGGGTAACACTTTAGTTTATGTCACAATTCATGCTATAAACTACTGGCTTATTACCTGTTCATTAGTAGTTATAAAGCTTGATCTTATTCTGCATCCCTAATCCTACCTAAAACCTAAACCCAACTTCTATCTTGCTAACTATTAATAAACAGCTAATTAGTAGTTTATTAAGCTAGTAATGTTAGTTCATGTTTTATTAATACCATGAATTGTGACCTAAAATAAAGTGTTACCAATAATTGTAAAGTTAAACCTTTGTGATGAAGATTGTAAAACTCTCTTCCAATGCTATCTGCTAGTTTCTCACACCAGTTCTTTGAAGGGCAAAACAGCAGTGCAGAATGTCCGTCCTGCACGGTCTCAAAGCAGATGCTGACAATGTGATCATCGTCTCCCTAATGGGAATTTGATATGTAAACAATAGCAAGTTCAGTTTGTCATGGAAAAAAAACAAACTTGATTTTATTTTCTGATGCCAACAAATATGTCTCTGACCTTAACGGGAATAGCTGGGGTGAACTGTCTGACCAAATTCAGTGATCCGTCATAGATATTTGTGCCAATCTTGACCCACTCCATCAGTGGCACAGGGCGATAGTTCGTACTATACAGTTCAGCACTCAACCAGTGGGCAAGAAGATCCAAGTTTGGCAGCGTGGCACTCATACCAATAATCTGCACACCAGTAGAGGTACTCTGACCAGAGTTTCTTTAAATAGAAAAGATGTTAACTTCCACCATACATAATAAACATTATTGATTTAAAAATGACATCATAACATACCTTGTTGCATTTTTTTGGGCAATGTATTGGATTTTAGTCAGCAAAAGCTCTAACAGATATCCACGACCAGAGTCCCCAACCATGTGCAGTTCATCAACTACAACAATTCCTGCAGTTTGAGAAAGAATTTAGTTTTCTAAAAGTACATGACACAACATAATAAGAGGCCAACAAAATGTTGTAATTTTTACCAAGTAAATCCAGTTTGTCTTCTTCAATGAGTCTGTTGACAAGTCCGTTCGCTTTCTCTATTGTGCAAACAGCGACATCCAGAGCTGAAAATCCACCAGCTGCTGAAGTGCTCCCCATATAGCCCTCCACTCTGATCCCTGCCTCCTGAAATACATTCTGAGTAACAAAAAGTAAGTATAGTATATTAGTAAATTCCAAGATGTAGATTGACTGGTGTCAATAAAATTATTTATGTATAATTGTTCTATAATATCTAACCTGTAGATAAAACATCTTCTCTCTTGCCACAGACACGAAAGGAAGAATGAACATAGCTTTCTGCCTTGTTTCCAGCACTCTCTTTAAGATCAGCAACTCAGAAACCAATGTTTTTCCTGCACTGGTTGGAGCTAAAAAAAGAAAACAATACTTTTCAACTTTTTGATAAAATTACATAACTACACATATTCTAGAAACATATTGTACAATGAGTAGTCACGCATATACTGTTTGATCAGTTCTGTTTCCCAGACAAGATTAGAGATTAACACAATATTTGTGGCCAATAATGTGGTCTTTTTTTTACCAGAATATACCAGGTTCTGTCCCTCCAACACTTTGCCCAGAGTCAGACACTCAGCCTGCCACTCAAACATCCTGTGAACACCAAGACTCTGGTACTTCTCCAGAACAGGCTTAGGGAGACCCCAGCTGGAGAGCAAAAGCTTGTCCAACTGATCAGCAGGACGTCCCATGTGAATGCTTTGTGCTATTCAGGACAATAAAAAAACAAAACAATCAATATTTCAGCAAAAAAGGCTGATTTATAAAGCTTTAAAATCAGAAGTCATTTAAGAGTTTTATTTTAAAGAAAATACTTTAATTCAGTAATAAAGTTCTGACAAATAGCATCAGATCTACAGATTTGAATGATTTCTGAAGGAATGTCACACTTAAGATTCAAATATTTCTTGTGTGTGTGTATATATATATATATATATATATATATATATATATTTTTTTTTTTTTTTGGAAAAAAGTGTTTTTAAATTGCACATCGAAGAGTTAATTAGTTAAAATCATTTATGAACTTCTTCAAATAAGTGAATAAATAGGACTTTGCCAAGACAAAAATATAATATATACATATATATATACAAATAGTAATACATATACTCACAATCACATCATTCAAAAACCCATTAAAACCCATTAAAAATAGTGGAAAAGTTTACCTATACCTGCATCTGGTAGTGTAGCATCACCGAGGATGGTAAGATCTAGTCCAGGTGGAGGGGTCAACACAGACACTGACTGGTTTTTCAGTGATCTCTTCTGCTGCTGCAACACTGAACGCTCTTTAGCAGCAGCCATATGTGTTGGACTGAACAGAATGTAATCCTTGGAGTCATTTGGACTGGTGACTCCTCTAAAATTTAACTTCTGCTTGCTCTTTGCTACTTTAGATGTTTTTTTCATGGAGTTCTGGATCTTTTGAGGAGAAGAATAATCTCTGTCCTGTTTCAAATCATGGGTCCGTCCTACCACTTCAATCTTTTTGGTTTCGCTGAACAAAAGTTTTTGGGCTAAATCCTTCCAGTCACTCTCTTTTTTGGCTTGAGTTCTGGTTCTTTTGCTCTCTGATGGACTTGAAGCACTGATCATTTCAGCATTTTGTTGTTTTTGACCATTAGCATTTTTTGTCAAGTGACAGTTTTTCGTTAATGGTGCTGGTTCAGTTTGTTCAATCTTTTCATTTTTCTGGAATTTCAAGACCTCTGGACCAAGTTCATCAATGGCTTGTAAGATATCCTCATCCATAGCCAGAGTGGAGTCTCCTGGCATCAACTGCTTATTATGGATTTGCTTTTAAAAAAAATTACATTTGCTTTTAGTGTAACAAAGTTTACCAGTGGCTTAAAATGATATAAAATACATTTTAAAAACATACTTTTGGTGCATTACATCTTCTGTTCTGTGATACATCTTCATGACACAGGTGACTTGATTGTCTTTGTCCAAGTTTCTCATCTGCAAGACTTTATTTTACAAATGAAAAAAAAAAAAAAACTAGTTAAGACTACACTATTTTCATTCCATTTCAGACATAAAAACAAGGGGAAAAAATGCTAAACAAAGTCATCCTGTTAAAACAACTCACCCTGAAGGAACACTGTAAAAACCGCAATAGATAAAATGTGTTTGTGTGTATATATAGCTAATGTGTTTGTGTGTACTAATATATATATATATATATATATATATATATATATACATATATATAGCTTAGTTAGAATTACATATAATATGAAATCTATACGATATACTGTAAAAACGTTAAATGAAAGGTTACTTTCATATACCTTGATGATGACACAACTAAGAAACACAAATCTAGCTAATATTAAAAGTTAAGGCCAACAATAAACCAAGCCATTTTGATGACAGAAACGGTCTTTAAATAGTAATATAATAGTGAACAAAAATATGTCCAGTTTTTGAATATCAGTGAAAATCTTTTGGAGTTAATATATTATTGCTAATAAGCAGATTTTAAGACCTTTGCTCTCACTGGGACTTCACTAAAAAGCTCCATGTCAACCAAGTTTGTAAACATAACCATAGGTTAAAAATTAACAGTGAAGCATTAAAAGCTCCGTGTCAACCAGAGTTTGTAAACATAACTATGGGAACGTAAACAATCAAGAGAAGCACAACAGCGTTTCAGACAACTGACACATCTTACCCCCTTGTCTTCACAATACGATGTTGTCCCAAATAAATCTTTCTTGTCGTTGAAGTAGTCATCATCACAGTCAACGTTTTCGCATGCAATGCTCGATTGAGTAAAAATTAAACAGCACATTAACGTTAAAATGTTTTTCAAGGTAGTTGTTTTGTTGCTACCTCTCGTCGCTGCGCGTTAAAAGATATTAACGTTACTGACACTTTCATTCCAGCTAGCTGAGCTGACATTTCAGAATAAAGCTATTTACATTACACGATCGCAAACCCTGTGAATAATTTTACATTTAATTCTTGTAAATGTAGAAAAAAGTTTGTTTGTTTGTTTAAATGCATTTTTGCAAACAGTTCTAAGAACTCACGCTGGGTTAAAAGAAAACAAAAAATAAACAAATCAAAGAGCCCGCGGTGTTTGCATACAGTGGTCCCGGGGAAACCATGTTGATTTTGAAGGTTCCTCTTCAGTGATATTAACTTTCAAAATAGTTTAAAGAATAGTGAAATATCCTGCTGTTTTATAAGCAAGCAGATATTTAAAATACATCCATGTTTCACATCCGTTTTTGTAACTTGAATTTCTTATTTTAAAATTGCTGTAAAAGACCGTGTTTAAGTCACTGATTTATTGTGTTGAAAAACTTTTAATAGCGCACGAAAATAGCATGCGACCACCGGGTTTTAAACGGGTGCCCAACGGGAGTGCCAGCTAGGAGCCCAATGAGAGTAATTTAAAAATAATAAAAAATCATTTTTGTAATATAAGCACACACAAATTCGTAAGTAATCAAGTAATTATGTAACCGAACAAATAATATTTTACTCATAATATTTTATTTTCACAGTATAAAATGGGTTTTTATTACTGACAGTTTTATAGTTTATTAGTTTATTTTTGGCGATTCGAAAGATTTGATTTTCTGAATCAAAATCCCCGCAGGTGACATCACTCGCTCGGCAACACTGACACCTGCAGTACGAACAAGGCACAGCCCAGGGGAGGACATGATATGGTATCCTAACCACTCTGGCTATTAAACACATTTGTTTTACTTATTCAAACTTTAAACTATAAAAAGAAAATTCAAAGAAACTCATCTAAAAGAATTTTGATCTACACAGATAGCCGCAAATCATTTGTAGTCCTGTACGGGAGGTGGCGCTGTGCTCTCTGAGAAAGGAAAGAGAAAACCAACGAGGAAGAAACCCATCGTTCTTGTTTTGAAATACAAAGTTTGACTGTAGCTCAGTTTTTTCCCTATTGTTTTGGGATTTTTATGTTCTTTAGTGTAACCCATATTTACATATAGTCGTAAATAAAAACATATAAAGCAATTATACATTGGAATCCTTCGCAGAGCATAATGGTATTAGGGTCAGTTTTTATAAATCTTGTCAACAGTTTAAGCACTAATGAGCAGCACACGGGCTCTGGTGAGTTGCTCAATACTTTCACTTCAAGACTCCGGTTTTCTATATCCATGCTGCGAAGACTGTCTATCCAGATTAAACCTGGAAAGCAAACGGTATGTATGTAGTATGTTAATTTTCAAACCTAACTTTTCATACAGTTTCATTTAATTTCTGGTCTATTACGATTTTTTTTTGTTCAAAAGTATTTGGTGAAGGTGTATGTGTATACTTTTGCTATAACATAACTACTATTATCTGTATGTTCAGATTGTTTACCAGCAGGCAGCCATAAAGTGCTAACGTAAGGTCTGTGGATGTATTTGGAGAAAAAAGTAATAAAGTGTACAATAATTGAAAAAGATAAATGAAATATTATTAAGAAATAATGTAATTATTAACCAAATTAAAATAACCAAACGTTTTATTAGGATTAATAAATAAACAGCATGAAAGAAACAAACAAATGAAATTTGGATTAAAATGATCTAGTTAGTATAATATTTGTAAAATAATTAATTACAAAAATGTGATATTGAAATGTAAGATTACAAAAAACAATCAAAAATTTTGCTTAAAATAAACAATTGAATGAATGTATACAGTGCCGTGATGAGTAGGCTAATATGAATATGCTAATATTTTCCATAGAATTTTATAGACCCATTCACCTCACATGAGAATGATGTATTTGTGGATCTGTGGCATCTAAAAGACATAACCTCGCTGTATTAAGACTCAAACATGTAAAACAAAAATCTACAAACATTATGATTTATTGTATGTCTGAATCACTGTCTCTAGGGCTACATGTGGAAGGTGTGGATTCACATGTGACTCACAAAACGTGGACTACAGATACAGGCTGTCATTTAAAGTGTCCAGAAACCAAGATATATTTGGTGTGACAGTATTTGGTGGCTGTTTAAATCCTTTTTTTGGCATTACTGCTAGTGGCCTTCAAAGGTATGTTACTTGATTAAAGCATATTTTCAATCAATTTTTGTTGTAAATATTTTTGCATTCATTGCTGATATATAAAAAATTGTTGGTTCACAGATTTATTGGATTAGAGAAATGGGATGGCACGCATACTGTTCAAGAACTGCTCGTCAAAGCTCTAGAAGACTGCTTTATAGGAAGATCTGTTATTTTTGGGTTAAAGGTATGAAGCCTTTGTTCAATTAAAGAAAACTCTATTAAAAAACACTCCACTATTATTAGAAATATTTATTTTAACTCCTAGAATTAAAAAAAGTGGAGTTTTACCCTTTTTTTACCATGGCTGCAGCAGGTGCAATAATATTATGCCGCGCCTGAGAATAGTCCCCGGCTACTGTAAATAACTAGGTAGCAGCACTGTGTAATATCATTGCGCCTGCTGCAGCCATAGTACGGCAGCAATGTTCCTTGAATGAGAGAATTCTTTTCATTTTTTGTCTGTCTTAATACAAAATATAACTACATAAGTGTCTCAAGCTAACTCAATGATTTATGCTAAGCTAAATGTGCTCCTGCCAGACCAAGAGACTGGCTGAATAAATTAAAAAATGGTACTCAACTGTTTAACTTTAGGAGATTTGTAAAATTAGCCTATTTCCGAAAAAGTGGAGTGTTCCTTTAATACAGGGTGGGATGTTTAGATGATTCTTTTTATTAACTTTACTCTTTTCTTCCAAACAGGTTCCCCATAATAAAGCCAAGACATCTTCTCTGTCTGGACAGTTTGTGGCTTGCCAAATAGTTGCTCCATGTGAGTCCTTGATGGGATGTACAGTAATCGATTATTTTAAAACCCTCCTGCAAGCGAATTCAAATTCATGCCATTATGAGACTGCAAAAAATGTTTGTTTTTCACAACAGAAGAATTCACAGAGTTCACAAAAAAGTTTCGATTACACTCCTCCATCATGTGCACAGTTGGATTCTCAACCAAGCAGTCAAGAATTCACGATCTCAAGCATATGGCAAACACCTGGATTACACTTTCTTCCAGAAGAATTAAATAATGACTTTTTACAGCAGGCCAGAGTTTGTGATAATATTGCTTCACCAAAAAATAAAGAGACAAGAACAAGTAAATGCAGATCAAGCGAAACAAATCAGCCGAAGCATGAAGAACTGAAGGATGAAACACAGAACAGTCACAGAAAATCTTTTTCCTCAAGCTGTGACATGTTTGATTCATCAGCACATTTTAACATTTCTATTGCATGTAATGCTGTGGATCCACTGAGCACCTTTTTTAGCCCAAAAGATTATGAAGTAACTACATCCAGACAGCACCTTTTAAGAACTGTATCTGTAGAAAATCTCGATGCACCTGTTGATGAGAAATCACTTTATAGTCATTCTGGTCAGAATCTAAGTTTTAATTTAGAGAATGCACCTTTATCTGAAAGCTTACAAGATTTTGTTGAGCCTCCGATATCAGAGATCATTGACACAAAGGAGCGCAGTTCAGGTGAAAGAGATAAAATCACTCAAGAGCAAAACAGATGCTGTCAGATTGACAATTCAGTGAGTATACAAATGCCAGTTTGTGGAGAAAATTTGGACTCACCGATGTGCAGTGTGAACATCATTGAGCGAAAAGAGAATTGTGAAAATGACTGTTTTGAAAATCCTGAAACTACACTAAACAACTATGAAATTCCTCGGTTTCTCACAACCACTTCCTCAAGGCTAAAAGGGGTGCCTTTTAGTTCTACAAATAACAGAATGTCATTTTCTAACAAAACAGAACTTTGTTTAAAAAGAAAAATAACCAACAGCCCCTCTGTGGCTTTTTGTTCAGTAAACCATGAAAAGGGCAAATATTTCAGGCACTGCACACAAAGTGAGGTCCATTCTGTAAACTGCAAAGTCAAGCAGGAACTGATTGTGTTTGATGACCATGAGGATAAATACAATTGCTCTGTAGACTTGTTTGCTTCTGGTCAAAGCGG
>CAIGQV010018106.1:12143186-12157261 GCA_903798115.1 Danio jaintianensis | reverse complement strand
TATATATATATATATATATATATATATATATTATACAATTTCACACATAATTTTTGGTACTGTGAATATATTATGAATTAATAATTCAAAGGTGTACATTTTTAATAATTCACTTTTGTTCTGACCTACAAACAGTGTCGGAAAAACATGTTTGATCATTAAAATGTGTCTATTTTGCTTCACGTCCCCTAATACATCAGAAACGATAACATTAAATATTACCAATTAAAATTCACTAATCCAATTCTTGCATTTGTGTGTCTATTGTTATATTGATATATCATGATTTAAACCCGTTGAACCTCCCTTCGATGCAAGTTATCCAACAGAGCGTGCTTCAGTTTCAAGGTGATGACTACATTGTACTCCCTGTTGTGATTTTGTTGATTTATGTAATTATTAAATTCTGATAGGCTGTTCTTGAAAACAGTAGCGGTCTTATAACCAATGACATTGAGCGCAAAGTCTTCACCACCCAACCAAATTCGAGCGTTTCAGAGCAGCCAATAAGAAATCAGTGACGCGCGATCAACTATAAAATATTTCAGATGACGCGCTGTTGTCTCTGCTGAAGTACGACGGACATTTTGCAACGTTCAATAGAATCAACACCGCTACACAAAAGCAAGACGCGAGGAGATTCAGCACAGCATTCGACGCACAGAGGGAACCAAAAGGAAATACAGATGTTTAAGTGGACTGTGTTGCGAGTTATGTTTGTATAATAGTTCAATTTGTGTGGCGACTCAACGGCTCAAAGATGTCGGACGACGGCGCGAGGGAGGACGCCTGCCGCGAGTATCAGTCCTCGCTGGAAGATCTGACTTTCAACAGCAAACCGCACATCAACATGCTCACCATTCTAGCCGAGGAAAACATCCAGTTCACCAAGGATATCGTCGCAATTATTGAAGCACAAATTGCCAAGGTTTTTATGAAAATAGTATTATTTTTTTGTTTCAGTCATCGTCTTTTAGCGCGAGTGTGGCCAGTTAGTTCAATGACGACATGACATGAGGCCAGTAACATGGCGGCAACACGGCTAGTTCGCTAACCACATTGTGTTAAAGTTAAATCGACGTAAAACATGGTTTGACGTCGTATCATAGTTAATTATTATCAAATTCCGAATATATGGCTTTTATATATATGCATTAATAAGAATGTCAAGTTTTTGTTACTCAGAAAAGTAACATCACATTTTCAAATTAGGCCAGTTAAAACCGCATGTTTATCTGTTTGTTGGGTCACAGCTGTTCACAAAGTCGGATATAACGTTACTGTTGACGCACATGAAAGGTAATAATCACATTTACATTCCCAATAAGATTATAGGATAATCATCGAAACCCAATGGCTTCCATTCCATCACGCTACTTATAACTGATTATGCGTTATATTATTCCACGTTCATTTGTGTGTCGTGTATTTATGCATTTTGCGAGAGTTATTTAATGACATGTAACGTTAGACGTATAAATAATGTATCCCCAGTAAAACGATATGCGAAATATCCTGATTACGTAATCAACCCAACGACTCGATGTTTCGTTCATTAGGTTTTGCTCGCATAGTAGTCTTGTAAAGTTAAATGATTTCAATTGTTGTTATAAACCCGCTTTTCAACTTGCAGTCAATCAGAAATAAGTATTTGCATACTCAGTGCTGTAGCTCTGTCATCTTACCAGCTGGTGCACGTGGTTTGCCGCCTATGTATAAAGATGGCTGGGTGTTTTTAGAAAAACTAGTGGAATTTTTTTCATACTCTTGTTTGTTCTCAATCTATTTGAAATCCTACAGTAGATAGAATAGCTGCTCCGTGAAAACGCATTTAAAGTCTTTAATACAAATGTGCGTCATTCAAATTGCTTTGTACTTGAACCAATAAAGGGTTTGGGGTGTTAGATTGCTGAGTAATTTTTCTATCCTTTGCTGCAATGTTAATAAATGGTATATAACTGTGACAATAAACCATGTGAAATGTCCTTTTGTCTTTATTTCCCAGTGTATTTTTTTCTGGTAATACATTTGCTATATTGCAGTCTGTCTTTAAACACAAAGACACTTGCATTGGTGCATTGTTCTTTCTGATAACTTCTAAAAACTGAATGTGTTGAATTACTTTGAAAAAAAGGAATTTTACAAAAACTGTTTCTCTTTACACTGGGGCATGATGATCACAGCTTTTTTTTTTCCTGGACTCAACTAAAACTTTAACATCAAATGTTACCTTTTTTCACCAATACGAAGACAAATTTAAACTTGAGTTTAAATGGATCCCAGAGTTGGATTCCTGGCCAAGAAACAAAAATACAAGTGAAATCTGCATTTTATTTTTCTATTTTACGGGCTTCTAAATCGTCAGACTGTAAAATCAAAACAGACTGTAAAATCAACTGAGACTTTGGTGGGTTTATAAAGTCAAAAAACAAACTGAGTTGTACTGACAACCTAACAAAACCTTTTCCTACTTGATGGACTGAGCTTGAAGACTGAACACAGCAGAAGATTGTCGTTTTCCTTATTTTTTCCTCACTTGGACATGTTTTTTGTACACTCATCTGAGAACTTTTTTTTTTTTTTTTTTTCATTTGATCTCAGGTTTTTTCAGCAAAATGATGGACTTCACCTTAATTTTTTTTTTTTTTTTTTTTTTTTTTTTTTGTGTCAGTATTTTAAATCCAACCATTTAATACCCTCCACTATCTAAATCAATGTAGTTGTGTATTTTCTCCATGTTGTTTTCTAAACTTGTCAGTTTTCTATCACTTTAGGCGCCTGCTGTTGAGAAGCTTCCAGTTTTGTACTTAGTGGATTCCATAGTGAAGAATGTTGGAGGGGCATACCTTGAAGTGTTTGCTAAGAACCTAGTCAATTCCTTTATTTGTGTATTTGAAAAGGTACATAATTCTTTGAGTTTATGTCCATGGTGTTATTCCTGATTGAGCATCATGTGCTCTTTTTCCCTCATTTAAAATAGTGTTTGAATCTTTTTTTTTTTTTTCTTTCTTTCTTTGTAGTTTAATATGTTTATAGTATTAACAAAGTTATTTTTGTAATCAAAATGGTTTTGTCAATGTTTTGTAAAAAAATGGAGTAGTCAGATATTTCCCCCTTTTTCTTCACTTTAGGTGGATGAAGTCACTAGAAAAAGTCTCTTCAAATTGCGTTCTACATGGGATGAAATTTTCCCCTTGAAGAAACTATATGCACTAGATGTGCGTGTGAACTCTGTAGATCCTGCATGGCCTATTAAACCATTGCCACCAAATGTGAATGCCAGCATTCATGTCAACCCAAAGTTTTTAAAACCGGTAAGCATTTTTTGTACCGGCTATCACCCTTTCACCTATTTTCCTTGGGGTGGAAAAGGCACCGCTGTGGTTTATCTGAAATGTATACCTTTGTCTTTGCATAGACTGAAGAAACGCCTCCGAAGCCTACACCGCCACCCTCAACACCAAGCTTGACTCAAGAGCAGCTGATAAGGCAACAGTTGCTTGCAAAGCAAAAGCAGTTGTTAGAACTTCAGCAAAAGAAGATAGAGCTTGAACTTGAACAAACAAAAGCTCAGTTGGTGAGTTAAATGGCCATGTGGTTGTAACAATGATCTGGAAAGTACTGCATCTTTGTATTTGCTGTTGTAGAATTATAAAATGTTTGCTGTGACTCTTGCTGGTATAATACAGTTGGGCAAAAATTCTTTATTCTGATTGATGAATGACTACAATACACTTTTTATATAAATATATATTTACTTATTTATTTTTATCCTAAAGGCTGCCAGTCCATCTCTTGCTTTGAATCATCATGTCAGTGCTCCAGTTCGTTTCAATGCCTCACCAAAGGTTAATCCAACGGTTCCTGTTCCACAGACCAAATCTTGGCTTCCAGCGCCATCGGAAAAATTGTCAACCAGAGACCCTAGATTAAACAGACCTGGTACAACAGCAGTAAATGCAAAAGAACAAGTGACGCATAAAAAGGAGAGTCCAGTTGCACCAAGCTTTCTAAATGCTCCAGACAAAAGAGGACAAGCCTCGTCTGAAAGACCCGGCAAGTTGGATAAGTTGAGGATTCCAAAGAAGGATAACTCTGCTGTTGAAGAAAAGTCTAAATCAAAGTCTATGTTGCAATCTGGAAAAGGGATGCCTGTGAGACCTAGAGGATTTGAGTCTGAACATTCTAAGGCTGCTGAAGTCAACAAAAAGGACCCAAGGCTACATAAGCAGATGGATTCAAAAGATGAAGATGTTCGAGAGAAGAAAAGAAGCTCAGAGAAAAAAGATAGGGATGAAGGTTTCAAAAATTTGGATCATCAGAAATTAAGCAGCAACAGAGGCAAGCTTATAAATGGCTCTGTTAACAAGCATGAAAAGCTAGAGACATTTCTGAAACAGGAGATCAAAGTGAACAAAGCAAATGTTAGAAAAAGGTCTAGGTCAAGATCACGTTCTCCACCAGTACATTCTCCCAAAAGAAAAGAGAGGCGATCATCTCCAAAGAGAAAAACCAGGAGCATTACTCCACCTCCCAAATCTGGAAAGTCTAGGCTCAGTAAGCATCCACATGATGATGCTTTTCCACAATCAAGTACAAGAGATGAACGAAGTACTAAGAAAAGTGTCCCTGAATCAAGACGATCAAAAAGGCCTCTTGAGGATAGACCTGCTGAACAGAACGATGGACCACTGCAAAGAATTTCTGCTGCAGAGCATAAAGACCTAAAAGATGGCAAGAGGTGGAGGAGTGGATGGGAAGAAAACAAACAGTAAGTCATTTTAAATTACCTGCATCTTTTGTCTTGATTATATTGAATTTGTAAACTCACTCAAATTGTCAACTTTATTTTAACAGTCCTAAACACTCAGATACAGATCTGTCACATGGGCGAATGGGGATCCAGAAACACAAAACTTGGAACACTAATCAAAAACCACCCACACCTCGTACATCTAAGCAACATCGCTTAAGTGTTGATAGCAACATACAAATACCAGAGGCACTGAATTCTGCAAGTAAACGGGATCTTTTAAGAAAGGTGTGGTAACTTCCTCATAGTTTTGTAATGGATTTTGTTCTAATACATTGTTCTTTACAATATAATTTTTTTTATTTCAGGCGAGCAAAAGGCGTGCTGATGGCGAAATATCCAATGATGAATTCCTCAGCGTAGCTCATCAAATCAATCAACTTTTTCAATATCAAGAGGAAAGGCAACGGTCAGACTCTTGGGATGAATCGTGTGATGAGGGAGTGTATCCATCAAGAAAGAAACAAGAATCCATATCTGATGCAGAGCTTTCTTATCTTGAGCATAAATCTAAGTTGAAAAGAACCCAGCTCCACCGTCCAGGTAAAATTTTACCCACTTGTTATTAATGTTTGCATGTCTATATCTGTTGTATAAATTGTATGTGTGAACGAAGGTTTTATTTTTAAGTTTCACTAGTGAAATACAACTTGTTGAGGTTGGTGTATTATAGGGGTGTAAACTAAAATTATTTTTCTATCATGATTTGTGAATTTCCACAGTGCAAAACGAGGGCCATTTACCTTTGCATGAACTTTATCACTATCCACCTCATCATGAAGTATCTGAACAATTCAGGGAAAGCTTAGATGTGATTAAAATGTCAGGTGATCCCATAAAGCCACTTTCTGACCATGAAGGTCCCAGAAGAATTGACGGGCCTCCATCCTGCACAGGGTCTACTTTCAGAAATTCACCAAGCCCAGTCAGCTTAGACGGTATCTGTGGAAAATCCACAGTACTTCCATTTGAACGGCCATCATCACCATCTGAAATGGATCAACAGCCTGAGGGAGACATCAGCCCACGTTTTGAAAGTCCCAACAGTGTGCACTCTGGCACAGGCCCAGATGATGGTCCAATTAGCATTGAGGGTCTTCCAAGGCACGATCATTTCTTGGAACAAGGAAGAAGTGGGCGAATCCTTGGTGAATCACCTGGAAATACTCCAACTCACACAGAAGGACCCACAACGCAAGTCAATGCAGCACGGCATGATGGACCAAATCATCAACGTTTTGATAGGTACAAGAATCCTCAAGCTCCCTTTGATGGGCCATCTAGCCACATGAGAGAGCCAAGATTAGATGGACCTCCAAGGCCATTTGCTCCACCTCCACGATTTGAAAGCAATACAGGGGGATTTGATGGGTCAGGTGGACCTGTAAGGTTTTCTGGACACCACTTTGATACCCCTCACCGCTTTGAACAATTTCCCAAAGCCCCTGAAAGACCTGTGAGATTTAACAACCCACCAGTGTCACATAGGCCAATGAGGTATGTAGAGCCTCATAATGTGAGATTTGACTCCCCAACACCAGTTCATTATGATCACTCGATGCCCCAAAACAGATTTGTTAATCCACCAAGGTTCGATAACCCTCAAGTGCAACAGGGCCCACCAGGATATGAGGAACCACATTTCCCAGCTAGAATAATCAATTACAATGAACAGCAGGGTGCCGTTAGATTTGATAATCCAACATGTGGGATTCGTTTTGAGAACCCTGGGCAGCCTGAACCTTTAAGGTTTGATGCACCACCTGTCATGCCAAGATATGACCCACAAGGTCCTCCAAGATACTGCGGTCCAAATATTCCAAACCAGCTGAGGCCCCAGGAACCGACAATGTATGATCAAACTCAAGGTCAAGCCCCAATGATAAACCCTACTGTACCACCACTCAATTTCAACATGCCACCCATAAACTCATTTGGTGGTCCAGCCCAGCAGTTTCCCATGCAGCAAAATGTCTCACAAACCTCCAACTTCAGTGTGCCAGTTCCTACATCGTCAGATTTTCAGGGTTCATTTAGACCTCCATTCCCTGGTCCGAGTGTTGGAGGTGTTCCTCAGCCTGTAAGTACTGCCTCTCTTTTAAAAGTTGCAGAGTGTTTTGTATTGTTGTTTTGTTAAACAGACATTTAAAATTGTATTTTCAGATGATAGGTGCTCAAACCTTCATGCCCCCAAATCCAATGCCTTTCCAGCCGGGTAAAATATCCTCTCAATTTTATCTGTTGACAACCTGAAAATCAATTATACACTACTGTTAGCTTTGCCTTTTGATTGTGAAATCTACTTTAGACCTGTCTTGTATTGAGTGAATTGTTTGTTATTTCAGGCTCCCAATTTCCACAGCCTGAGCCAGAACCATTGAGGCAAATAGATGTGAATGATCTGTTGTCTAAGCTTATATCCACTGGAATTATTAAACCTGCACCTACAGACTCAACAGCTGGTATGCATACTTTAATATATTAAATGTTCTCCTGTATAACAATTATTGCAGTATACTCTTATGCATCAAATGATCCAATTTCATGATTTAAAAAAAAAATCTGTGTTAGACTCCCCATCGGCTAGTCAGACTATATCTGTGCCTGAAGAAGAGGAGGAGGAGGAGGAGCAAGAGGAAGATGAAAGTGTCCCAGATTTGACTGGCTTTGTTTTGGATGACATGAAACAGTAAGTCTGAAGACTTGTCAAAGCTAAGAGGAATATTTCTTTTGTTGTGCGAGTGTGGAAAAATTGCTGATGTTTTGTACATTTTGTTTGATATAGGAGACATGAAAGCATTATCACTAAACTCTATACTGGAATCCAGTGCTATTCCTGTGGCATGCGTTTTACTGCATCTCAGACGGATGTGTATGCAGATCATTTGGACTGGCACTACAGACAAAACCGTTCTGAGAAGGACATCAGTAAGAAAGTCACACATCGCCGCTGGTACTACAGTCTGACGGTAATTCATTTTCATTTCATTTTTATCTTTTATTGGGCATAAATTGGCCTCTTGAAAATGTGGTCAGAGAACAAAGGATTTTAACATTGAAAATTGTGTTTTAGGATTGGATTGAATTTGAGGAAATCGCTGACCTCGAAGAGAGGGCAAAGAGTCAGTTCTTTGAAAAAGTTCATGAAGAGGTTGTACAGAAAACTCAGGAGGCAGCCAAAGAGAGAGAGTTCCAGAGCGTGAAGGCTGCAGCAGATGTCGTTCATGAGGTAAGAGAACATGCAATATGATTATTTGAAGTCTTAAAGTTAGCTCCTGTCAAATAAAAGACTTCTCTATTTTTATACCTCAGTTGTGCGAGATTTGCCAGGAGCAGTTTGAGATGTACTGGGAGGAGGAAGAGGAAGAGTGGCACCTGAAGAATGCCATCAGAGTTGATGAAAAGGTAAGAAATCCAGTAATAAAAAAGAAAAGCACTTAATGATTTTTTTATAATAAAATCTTAAATTTGCTTACATGTTTTCTTTCCTTTTTTTTAGACATATCATCCCTCATGTTATGAAGACTACAAAAATGTAAGTCTTGATTTAAGTAGTTTGTGATGTTGTGCAAGTCCCTACTTTATCATATACTGCTAAAATCATTTTTGATTTATAGTTTTAACTGCACAAACAGTTTAAGTGGGAAATCGTTCTTTATATTAAAATATTTTGTACACTAAGGCCCCATTTACACTTGATATAAAGATGTTTTTATCAATCTGATAACCACTGAAATGGATAATCTTAAATGCAAGTGAAAAATAGTACCTAAAAATTGTGCTTCACTTTTGAGTACTTCCAAATGTAGTCAAAGGCTCTATTTACACTGTTTAATTTTTTTAAAATACAGGTGTACAACTTGTCCACTTTCAAGCACTTTCAGGAGTAAAATAAAAAATGCATTTGTCCCGATTTCTGTCGTCTTCAAACAGGCACTAAACACCACAAACTCTCCGCCAACTGACCTAGTTAATTTTTGCCAAATGTAATGGCATGATTGGTTTGAGTATTGTAAAAAGCACCACATTCTTTTAACTTAAATCAACAGCATTCAGTGAAGTTTTGTGGCTATCACAGCAGAAATAAAAGCTGCTTCTCTTTATATCATTTTTTGTAAGATTATTTTGCAGGATTGGATAGAAAGATCAGAAAAAATTCTGGTGTCTACTCATAGACTCTCCCCACACAGAAATTTTGAAAGTGGACAAAGTCAGAGTTAAATAAATATATTGTTGTACAAAGCACACAGATAATGAAATTGAAATCATAGTTTCTATCTATTTACTCACTTCGCACAAAATACATTTTGGATAAATGTTATTAACCCAGACAGCCTATTAACCATTGACTTCCATGGGGGAGGTGGTGGGGAATCGATGCTTAGTCAGCTTGGAAACTCACCTGGAAAGTAAATGTTGTGCGTGTTCACCATAAAAAAAATATACTCATACAGATTTGGAACAAGTGCTGGATGAGTAAATGATGACAATTTTCATTTTAGGGTGACCAATTTCTTTAACATGCATCATAATGTACAATAGAAAGCTAGATTTTGCTTTTTCAGAAATATTTGTGTAAAGAAAATGTAGGAACATTTTTAAAATGCCTCCCTTTTTTTTTTTTTTTTTTTTAGACATCCTCCTTTATGGACACCACACCCTCACCCAATAAAATGCTTACAGAAAATCCCTTAACAGCTTTTTTGAAACAAGAGCAGGATGACGAGATGTCATGCTCCAGTATTAAAGAAGAGCCCGCTGAGGAGGATACGGAGGCTCCAATGGTAAAAGAGGAGGTTCAGGTTAAATTAGAAGAAGAATCACAAACCAGTGCAATTATTTTCTAACTATTGCTGCTCTTTAGCCACTCCTTTTGGTGGTTATTTAACTGGTCCTTTGTTTTTGTAAAGAAGGATATTTTTATATTGCAGAGCTCTGGGGCCGGGACCTCAGCTTGTCACTTTAAATACATTTTTGTATTTGTATTTGCCTGCACATTTCAGGTATTTTTGCCATGTGAATACCCAATGAAATGTACTGAAAAAAGACGTGCGTTTGGGGTTTATGTATATGTATAATTTAATTTATAAATAAAGATATTTTTGGTATACTTTGTGTAGTATTGATAAAAAAAAAAAAAGGTTTGAAATTTTGTTGTTTTTGGTTCTCTGAATGAAATTTTGTTGTTGTTGGTTGCTTGTTGTTTTTTTTTTTGTGAGAATGGTCAACGATGGTTGAATACTAATTTATGAATTACCTTTTATGTCCTGTCTACAAAAAAAAAAAAATACTCTTTTCAGTCATTTCTTTAATTCCTTAAATCCAGTTTTTGGGGCAGATTGTAAATAATAATATTTGATGGTACATAGTTTACTATGAGCATTTCCCTGACCTCAGTATGTAAATAGTTGTCAGAGTTTACTACTGTATTGCTTCAAAGTAATATTTAGTTCAAAATGTAAAAAAATCAGGGTGGTTTCTTTTCTCTTTTTGCAGAGGTTGAAAGGGCATTTTTTTTTTCTTTATGCAGAATATTCAATAAAAAATCTGAGTAAGAAATCGTCTTGTGTGAAAAGTGATTGTGTGCTTTTTGACCGATCTAAAAGTTGTCCGTTTTCTGCATAATTCTAAATAAAGTTTCAGTTTAAATGGAGTTGTTCTCTGCTTATTTATTCTGTTCTACATTTTACAATATGCATTGTACCATTACAAAAAAGCTTTTTATACTGAGGAAAATTAGCTACAGTTTTTAAGCTCCGTGATTGAAGATATTAAGTGAAATGACAACAATATAACTGATTCAGTTTCCAGATGAGGTTTAATAACCTTATTAAAAATAAAAATCACTTAAAATACTTGCATAAAGTGGCATGCAAACATGCTTAAACTCAAAACATTTCAAGAAATGTTATCTGAAAATTGTACATGTACTACACCTGCTTTAAAGAAAAAACTATTTGGACATTGAGCATTTTTTTAGCAATAGCTTAAAATTTTTTAATCTATATAGCATAATATGAGAATTGATAAAACACTGATGCCCAAACCAGGACTTGTGAGGCAAAATGGGGAATTTATATAATAAATGGCCCACACAACCCTAAAACGAGTTTGATCTTTGGCCCTTCAACGAGGTGTTTGGGCACCTCTGGTCTAAACACAATGTTGTTGCTCAGATTACATTAAGAAACATTAATAAAAATATAATAAAATCTACATAACATAAGTTTTAGGCAAAACTTGAAATCTCCAGTTTTGTGAGCTTCATTTCCAGAAGCGATAGAATCCCAAGGCAATTGCCAAGCAGGTGAAGATGCATGCTGTGAAACAATAAAAATGTTTTAATTTACAGATTAGTTTTTAGTGCCTATCCAATAAAAAGTTAATAGTCTAATCCAAAGGACAATTTTTTCAAAGAATGTCGAGTCCGTACCTGCAAGATATCTAACAGTCTCCAGCTTGAGCGATTCCAAGAGGGTTTTCAAAGACGCTACTTGGATGTCTATTTTCTTTGACGTTTCAACTGCTTCACTTTCTATATCTGCATTCTGTTGAAAATGTGAGGTTAAAAAAATACTATTTTGTTTCCATACCAATTTAAAGTTATCAAATGATTGCTTTTGTCTTACCATTTTTTGAAACTCCATTCTAACATCCATCAGTTTCTTCTCTTGTTCTGTAAACTAGAATAAAAACTTTTAGTAACTAAAAGCATAAATTCTTAAACTGTTTACAATGTTAAAATGCACTCATACCATATCTGTAACTCTGCTTCTCTCCAGATTAATATCTAACTTTGCTTCAGCTCTTATTTTTTGGCTTTCTTCCTACAGTGTTAAGAAAAAAGAAATAAAGATTAAATTAAACAGATACAAAGGTACTGTGCCGAGTAATTTCTGAAATTCACACATCTTCACTCACCAGCAGTCTGTTCGTTATTTGCTCCAGTTCCGTTTTCATTTTCTGAGTGTGAAATATTTGAAACATTAAAGAATTAAATTGATACAAAACATTATGACAGTTTAAGCAAATTTGGGTCTCCAAAATACAAAAAGAAACTAGATTTTGAATGCAATACAAAAGTTAAATTAGTGTTACGGGCAAACAGGTTTTTTCCCTTTATTTTGCATTTGTTCTGACTCTACAGCCATAAACAAATATGAAATACAGGTCTAAATGTCATTCTTACAGCATTTTCTGAACGTAAATTGGCAAATTCACTCTTCTCCAGGATAACCATGTCTTTCCTGATAGCATCGAGATGAGCCATGATTTGCTGTAAAGCTATTTCCTAACACAGAACAAATGAAGAAACCATATCATTCAACTGGGTTCACTGAGAGACATTTTTGCTGACAGCAGTTTTATTGACGGTTTACCTGATGTGCTCCAGTGACCATGTCTCTGTATACAATGTCAATGTTGGCCGTAGTAAGAGTCACTAAGGCTGTGACGATCAGTTCCGCTTGCCTCTTCTCAAAGCCTGGAATATGATGTGAAATATGGGACATTAAACATGTATTTTATCATAACATTAAAACTGCTCAATTCTCCTCAATTGCTGGCAAAAGAATTTGCTCAATTCAAGACCTAGCAGCAAGGTTCTGGAGCAATGGTTGGAAAAACCCCAATAATGTTTTTACAGTAAATTCTACATTAATAAATTGTATATGCTTGTGTTTATCTTTTCATGTAAATGTAACATTTAACAATAACAAAAATATATATTTAATATAAAAATGTACAAGAAAATATAATGAAAAAATGATAAACATATACATGTACCATACAAATTAGAAACGTAAGGGCCAGCACACTTACAATTGCAGCACAGTTGGCAGTAGCAATTTAACTAGTAAACATACCGCTTGATTCCAGCTCTTTGACGAGCGCATGGGAGTCAAAGGTGAGTTTCCTCTGTTCCAGTGGCGTTAACTCCACCTTTCTCACGTCGTATGTTTTGACAGCAGTCGTTTTATGCAATCCTGAAAGAAAAATACATCTGTAAACTCCTAAACGTGCTATATAGATAGCATAGCGCACAGTGTCCGTCGATCAACTCTTACCTCTCTGATGACACACTGGCTGGATGTTGAGTTGATGAAGTTTTAACAGCGAGCAGAATTGTTGCGGTCTCCGCATAAAGATTCCCCAGGACGACATTGTTATATATAAAAAGTTATATATCACTAAAATGTGATTGATTATGTTAGAAGATACTTGCTATGCGCCTTTATTTTCTGTACTTTTTTGCAGATTGCTCAACTACAGCCAAGACGAGCTCTCGAGTGCGATTCCAGGGCGGTCAAATCGATTAGTTCTGTCTTAAGGAATTTGTCCTTTGTCCTAGATGACGTTTCGATAGACTGTAAAAAAGGTGGGGTTTTCACTGATGCCGTACTGGTAAAGGTAACTCATATCTATGAAGGTAACTAGCGTGAAACATTAGTGACCCGGATGTTGTTTCCAATGGGTCACGTAAGACGAAGCTAATTCATTTGCAACTTTTAAGTTCAAAGCATTTCTTGCGATGTTTATACTCCACATTAGAATTAACGCTCAAAGGTTGTTCACCCCAAAATCTAAATTGACAGGTTTGATAATAACAATATTAAATAGTTTTCTACCTAATATTCAAGTAACCACAGTTTAACAGAAAAATTAAGAACAGAGAGAGAGAGTCCAAAATATTTAATGGTTTATGCTTTTTAATGCACAAATGTCTTCCACGAAACAAAATAAGTTCTGCTAAAGTACTATTTGTGAGCCGCCAGGCGCCCCTTACTGGAGAGCTGTTTCACGGCAGCAGCATTGTTGCACTCAAAGGCTGTATTTTTTTCTTTTCTCCACCAGACTGTCATGGCGGCGTCCATGACTAACAATCAGAGCTCTTTTTTTGCTCTGGCACTCGGAGTTTCATTTCTGAAATGTCTCCTGATAAATGCATAGTAAGTGAAGTCATCTCACATTATGGACATGTTCTTTCATTTGATTGCCACATTTAAAGGTAAAATCTGTTGGAGTGTTCAGTTTGGTAAGAATGAGGAAATAGTCAAGATTCATTCATTCATTCTGTCCTCATTTAAAGAAGAGGAAAGAAATCACATAATGTGAAACGATGTTGTATCAAATTTACATTTTTAAAACTTTATTGTATTTCAGTCGCTCGACGGATTTTGAAGTGCATAGGAACTGGCTTGCCCTGACTCACAGTCTGCCAGTCTCACAGTGGTATTATGAGGTAATCATACGAATTGCATAT
>CAIGQV010018106.1:12087242-12143176 GCA_903798115.1 Danio jaintianensis | reverse complement strand
TCTCTCACCGGCCACTTTATTAGGTACACAATGCTGGTACTATGAACCATTTTGGTTTGGCTTCAGAGTTAAAACTTTATGACAGATTCTATGATTCCAAAAAGGTGCTGGAAACATTTCTTTGTGTTTACATGACAACAACACACAGATTTATCAGCTTCATATTCATGATGTTTACAATAAATTCTGACCATACCATTGAAATGTTGCTGCATAAATCAAGACTAATTTGACCAGCACTTTTTTCCCACTCTATTATTGTTTTGTTTTTGTTTTAATCGGACAGGAGTGTCCCTGCTGTGTACTTTTTCTGCTGCTCCAGCTTCTCATTATGTATGATTAGAGAAGCTGTTCTGCAGAGCTTGCTTATAACTAGGCATTAGTGGTTATTTGAGTTACTGTTACTGTCTGCTTGA
Organism: Danio jaintianensis; assembly: GCA_903798115.1. Lineage (NCBI taxonomy): Eukaryota > Metazoa > Chordata > Actinopteri > Cypriniformes > Danionidae > Danio > Danio jaintianensis. The sequence continues at coordinate 12,142,760 of CAIGQV010018106.1, read as the reverse complement.
CCAGTTTGGTTATTCTCCTCTGACATCTGGGATTAATAAACACTTTCACATACTGATAGACTGTATTTTTTCTCTCTTTAGCTCATTTTCTGTAAAACCCAGAGATGGTTATGAGTGAAGATCCCAGAACATCAGCAGTCTCTACATACCAGCCTATCTGCAACCAACAACAATGCCATACTCCAAACATTAGTTAAATCACAGCTCTTCTCCATTCTGATGCTCTATTTGAAAATCAGTCGATCATCTTGACCACATCTACATTGCTAAATGCATTAAATTGCTGCAATGTGATAGGCTGATATTTGTTATCTAGATATTTGTGATAAACACAGTTCAACAGGTGTACCTAATATAGTGGCCATAAATAACTGCACAAACACTAAGTTTTATTTTTGTGGTTTAATGTTTATTTTTATAGGCTACATCTGAGTGGACGTTGGATTATCCTCCTCTGTTTGCTTGGTTTGAATATGGACTTTCTCATATTGGCCGATTTTTTGATAAGGAGATGCTGGTTGTTCAGAATCTGAATTATGCAAGTCCAGCGACAGTCCTGTTCCAAAGGCTTTCAGTCATCGTGACAGATGCAGTCTTGTTTTATGCAGTCAAAGAGTATGTAGTGTCTACGTGCTACACACTTAAATATTATTACCTTTGCACAAGTCACAAAGCATTGTTACCATGGTCTTTTTATAATTGAAAGATATGGTAACATTTTAATGTAAGGTGACCTAGTTATACATGTTCCGTGCACTTACTATAGTAATTACAATGTATTATGCATAATTACATGTAACTAAACCTAACCCAGATTCTAACCTCAATCATATAGTAATTCCATGTAATTAATACTTATTACTCAGTACATAAATGAATAGTTAAACTGTAACCATGTCACCTTAAAATAAAGTGTAACCAAAGATATTTTTACAAAAAGACCATTTATGGGATTGATTTCTTTGAATTTGATATGTTGTATTTGTGTAATATTATAGATGCTGCAAATGTTTGCGAGAAGACAAAGGAAAGGACCTTCTGGGAAAGCCATCTTTCATCCTGACAGTGCTGTTGTTGTGGAACTTTGGTCTTCTAATTGTTGATCGTATCCTTTGAGATTTGGTTCATTAATGGGTTCAGTCATGCATTCCCTGCTGCGGCTCAGACCTGTCTTTTCTCTTACCTGATATTAATTTCACTTGACTGATTTCTTGCAGATATTCATTTCCAGTATAACGGCTTCCTGTTTGGAGTTCTTCTTCTTTCAATAGCAAGGCATTTACAGGTATTGGCTGTAATTTGTTTTAATAAGTAAACTTTCAAAATAATAAAATTTGAATTTGTTAAATATATTTTATACGCCATGTATTGTCATTAATTTTAGTTAAAATTGTAGCAAGTTTGCTTTAATATGTTTGATTTTGTATGTTGACAGAAAAGACACTTAGAGGGGGCCTTGCTGTTTTCAATACTTTTAAACTTGAAGCATATATATCTATATATCGCTCCTGCATACGGTATCTTCCTGCTAAGGTCTTTTTGTTTCACCCAGAACAATACAGGTAATTGATTTTCTTTTTCTGCATAATTGACAAAAATATTAGTATCATTATTAAAAAAATTATCATCTTTTTTGTCCTAGATGGGTCTTTGTCATGGAGAAGTTTCAGTGTCTTGCGACTTGTAGCACTAGGAACTATTGTCTTGTCTACATTTGCTGTGTCGTTTGGACCCTTTATTGCACTGGTTTGTTAATCATATTTATCTGGGTTTAAATAATTTCGGGCTTGTGTTCTTTTTTTTTTATGTAATCCTAAAAGTTAATTTGTAAAAAGTCTAAGTAAAGAAATGTATAATTACTAATTATTTAAAAAGATATTTTAAAAAGAATATTATACAATTTTAAATAATTAATTTATAGTCACTCAACATTTCTTTGTGAAGTAAATGGTTCTTTGAATTTGAATCTGTCTATTTTCCTAACTTTCTTAATAATAATAATAAAATAATAATAAAGATAGCAAATGTATAAAAATAGCAAAAATATAAAGATGTAAAGTTGCATAATAGAGTAAATCTGAATTACAGTAAACATTGACACTTAGAGGAAAAAATCTTAAGCTCTTAAGAAATTCATTTGAGATAATAAAAAAAGGTTATTTTAAAATTGTAATAGGTGACAGTATCATAAAGTTTGCTGTTATTTATGATTAAATAACTAAAAGATAAAAGATTTCATTAACATTTTAAGGTTGTATTGGTCAATGTTAGTTAATGTATTTATTAGCATGAACAAACAATGTACAATACATTCATTACAGTATTTATTCATGTTGGTTATATATAATGAAAATACTGTAGTTCATTGTTAGTTCATGTTAACTCATGATTTATTAACTAATGTTAACATGCATGAATTTGGATTTGAATAATGCATTAGTACATGTTGAAACATGACTAATAAATGCTGCACAAGTATTGTTCATACTCTGTTCACGTTAGATGCATTAACCAATGAAATCGTATTTTAAAATGTGACCAAGATTTCTTTCAAACTCTTACAAACTTTACAAAATCTCAACCAAGCGATTAATATATTTAAGTTGTATTAAGAAATTTTTTGTCACAGTCATTCACTCATCCGTCTTTATCCACCTAGGGTCAGCTTTCGCAAGTCCTATCAAGACTTTTCCCTTTCAAGCGCGGTCTGTGTCATGCATATTGGGCACCAAACATCTGGGCACTTTACAATATAGCAGATAAAGCTTTTTCCATCCTCGGTATGTTCAGTAGTTTTGTGGGTTTACTGTAAAACCACATAAAGAGTATATAGAATCAGTTGATTGTATATATACATATTATTAATGTTGCCTCATATTTCATTTTTAAACTTACTGATCATTACTAATTCACTTTATCCAGGTGTGAAATTCAAACTGCTGGACGTCAGCAAACTCCCCAAAGCCTCAATGACTGGTGGTTTGGTTCAGGAGTTTCAGCACTCTGTTCTTCCTTCAGTCTCTCCTTTAGCAACACTCATTTGCACATTGCTGTCAATACTGGTGAGCACTTTTGAATGTTTCATTTGATGATCACGATTTAATATTTGCACATCTAGATTTGTCTTGTGTTGCACAGGTATATAAAATGTTACATTTTTTGGGGGTCAAAATAATAAAAAAAAATTTCATGCATGAAATCATTAGAATATTAAAGATCATATTCCATGCAGATATTTTGTAAATTTCCTACTGTAAATATATGGAAACTAAAATTTTGGATTAGTAATGTGCATTGCTAAACACATAATTTGGACAACTTTTAGGGCTGATTTTCTAAAAAAAATTTCCCTCAGATTCCAGATTTTGAAATAGTTGTGTCTCAACCAAATGTTGTTCTATCCAACAAACTATACATCAATGGAAAGCTTATTTATACAGCTTACAGGTGATGTATAAATATCAATATCCAAAAATTTACCTTTATTTTCCTTTACCTTTAATTACCTTTATGTTTTGGGGTCCAGTGCAGGGTTGCCAGGTTTTGCCACAAAACTAACCCTAATGGTCTATCAAAAATAGCTCAATAATATCAAAACACAAAATTGCTGTATGTAATACAAATGGTTTCTTTAAATAACTGTTTATTAGTAATTATACAGATTCTGTTTCTGATTCCTTAAATTGGCAGCACAGCTGGCATTGTGTCTCTTGTGAGTCCAGTTAAAAAATCTACTCTGGTGGAAGTAAACCACAAACTTGAGATATTTTAGATATTTAAATTGAGATATTTTCAAAATCTAAAATACAAATCCAAGATGTTAATTAAATTGCAAATGATGGATTCTGTAGATTTCATATCACAAAAGTGTGATTACGTTTCATCATCCTAGCACAGTTCTTAATCAGTGGTAGAATATAAATTTGGTACAGTGAAATAATTTGACGCAACCATTTAAATATAATTAATGCACTATATCAAACCTTTAAAACATGGAATAAAAAAACTGCCTAGTGGTTAAAAGCTGCCCAATTTCATAAGACAATTGCAGACATGGCAACCTCGATCCATGGTCATGTTTGCATTTATAGACTTTGATGATTGTTCAGTTTTTGTCTCTTTGTCTCTTGTAGCCTGCTCTTTTTAAGTTATGGCACAGACCTAACGGAGCGAGAGGATTCTTGCGCTGCCTTGTTGTCTGTGCGCTTGGATCTTTTATGTTTGGTTGGCATGTACATGAAAAAGCCATTTTGATGGTCATACTTCCTTTAAGGTGATTTTTAATTTTTTTTGTCTGATGGTATTCTTATATTAGCATGTTCTGCAAGTCGCCCACTCTAAAAAAACGTTTTTCTTGTTTAGTTTGCTCGCTGTGGAGAGTAGAGAAGATGCCAGGATTTTTCTAATCCTCAGTGTAACCAGTCATTATTCTCTATTTCCGCTCCTCTTCACAACTCAAGGTACGTCCCATTCAGAAATACTCAAAACAAGTCCTTTTGTGTCACTGATTATAACCCCCTTTCATTCTTAATTGCAGAGTTGCCCATCAAAATCTTCCTCATGTTGCTGTTTACTATCTTCAGTTTCACTTCTCTAAAAATGCTCTTCAGGTCGGTATTTAAAAAGAGATTATTGGATTTTTTTATTGCCTGTATGTTCTATTGATTAATTGATTTTAATATAATTATACATTCTTCATTTGATAATTCAGGAAAGGTGGTGGTTTATTGAATCCACTGGAGTCGATGTATCTCTTGGGCCTGATTCCGCTTGAGCTCATCTGTGAGTTTGTTTACCCACTGACGGTTTGGCAGAAGACGTTCCCCTTCCTCCCTCTGATGCTTACCTCGGTTTATTGTGCACTGGGAGTGACTTATGCCTTCATCAGACTCTATATCTCAATGCTGACAAGCTCAGACACTGCTAAAAAGGTAAAAAGTCAGTGAATCGTGGGGTGTATTGTTTCAGGAATTGTTTATTTCTGTTCAATCGAACAGAAATGTTTCAAAGGACCAAGATGAATGATTCGTTTGTGGGATTTGAGTATGTCGGTACTTAGTTGTTTGTTACTTTATATGATGTAGACTATAAATAAAAAAAACAAATGTTTATTTTTGAAAGCATTTCTATAAATTTGTTTGCTCCGTAAACATGGCTATTACCTGCAGTGTTGTTGTTTTTATTAGGGCTGGGCGAAATAGTTAAAATAATTTATTGATAATCAACTTACAAAATATCCCAATATCCGATGATATAATCTCTGCCCCCACGTCTGAATTGTTTTGTGATGTGCTGATGTTTAGGAAAGTTTAGCTTTAATGTAAATAATAAAGTTTGTAGTTTTTTATATATTTTAATGACTTTTTTATACATTTTTTATTTTGAATTTTTATTCAGTATTTTTATACACCTTTATAATTTTTTTATATTTATGTTTAGCTTTCTTTTTCTTTTGTTTTAATATAAACTATTATATTAAAACACATGGCAATATTCCTTATTTAAATTTTAGGTAAAGATGGAATATTTTAAGTTTCAGCTTAGCTAGAAAGATAGTTTAATAATAAAAGGACAATATCATATATCGACGAAGTCTCACAAGTATGTCGATTACAACATTCAGTTATCGGATGATCGACTGTATTCGGGGGATGCATATGAGAAAGGTACTAAAGTTACAACTAAATGTACATAGATGATCAAACTTTACCTAAAACCGAAATGAATAGTTTATATTAAAACAAAAAAGGCTGTAGAGATGTAGAAATATAAAATTACAAAGGTGTATAAAATACTGAATCAAAAAGCAATTAAAATATCCAAATATTAATGAAAAATAATGCAATAATTAAATCACAAATAGTACATTACCTAACTAAACCAAAGTTGATAACCAGCTCTAGAACATCAATTCACTCACAATTGTCTCTGATCATTTTCGATATTTTTATTAATAAGGCAACATAAATATTCCATACCAGATGACATATTATCTGATTTGTACTAAAAAGAAGACAACGCTGCATTCTTGATGTGTTTTCTGAGATATTTCTAAAGTGAAGTACGGTAGATGTCTGAATTGTCACTGGAGGCAAATGCAGGATATGAAAACAAAGTCTCAAGAGAGCTTCAAAGGTTCAAAGCGAGCATTTGTGTTTTCCATTAAAAACCATCTAGAAAACAAAGTAACAGATAGCACTTGTCATCATGTGAAGGTGGCAACTATCGATGTTATAAAACACCATCACGCTGGAGAATCCCACATTATTGTTTCAGTTGTGATCTGCATTTCGTGTTTTCAGTATCAGTGTAAAATCTTATATTGGCAGAGCTTCTCGTCAGTTTACAGTGTAGTCACACAATTGAAATCTATTGTTCAGAGAGTCTAGAAATGTACTGTAAGTGGCTGCTTACTGATGCTGTCAATACATTTTAAACAGTAAATGCACTTTTAGAGTTATTTGGTAATTTGCCTGTTTTTCATAGCAAGGCTTATCCAAATGACTCAGGATTGTTAAACATGCACAGACCTCTAAAACAGTGAAATGACAGAAAAAAAATATAAATGTTTAAATGTACATTACTATTCAAAAGCTTCAGGTCGGTAAGATATTTGAAGTTTTTGAAATACATCTCCAAGACTGCATTTATTTGTCCAAAAATACTTTCAATTGGAGTAATATGAAATGCTGCATCCAATTTATGTAATAATCCTGTGATGGAAAAACTCCAGGAAAAAAACAAGAAAAACAGTCTATATTGTCACTATTTCATAATCCTTAAGAATTCATTGTAATGTTCTAATTTGTTGTTTTGAAACAGTTGATTTGTTTTGATCAATTTCTAAACAATATTTTTTAAACAAATCTTTTGAAATATTATAAATATTCAAATTTTTTACTAAAAGGATAGTTTACCCCAAAAATGAAAAATGTACTCACCCTCAAATTATTCCAAACCTTTATGAGTTTCTTTTACTCTGATGAACACAAAACAAGATATTTTGTAGAATGTTGGAAACCAGTAGCCATTGACTCCCATTGTAGGAAAAACAAACACTATGGAAGTCAATGGCTTCCAGTTTCCAGCATTTAAAAAAAAAAATTTTATGGTTCTTTTATGTTCGTTAGAAGAAACTCAAACAGGTTTGTGACAAGTGAAGGGTGAGTAAATGATGACAGAATTTTAATTTGTGATCTATCCCTTTAATACGAATCATTTTAGTACTGATCAGTAATCATTTGTTTTTGTAGACCCAAATTTTTGAACTGTAGAGTCTGAAGCATGCAGTTTCTGTCTTTGAAAACATTCAGTTTCACTGTTTCGACAAGTTTGTATCAACAAAAAAGACTTTTAAAGTGCTGTATTTATAAAATATCAGTGGTTCTCAATGGGTCTGTTGCAACCCACAAATGGTTCTTAAGCCTTTTCTGACGGGTAAAAAAATAAACAGGCTCATCAGCTTGCTGCATTGTTAAACCAAAAATACTACACATTGAGGCCAAATACTGTTGTCGAGTTTGTTAGTAATTGACTATATCATTGAGCCTGTGCAGCTCTTAGAAATATCATGTCAACTCAATATTCTGTAGAAATCTTTGATTTACAGGTAGGGGTATTTTGTATGGGTATGTATTGTAATGTAAAATGCAGGCAAAACTTATTGAGAACCACCACTCTGGACAAAAATTCACAGTTTTTTTGTAGGGCATTTCAGGCCACTTCGGCAATGGACTGTCCTAGAATTCACTCAGGGCAATATAGTGATGCCTTAAACAGCACATGGATTATGTGATGTGTTGACCCAGTGAAAGACACTAGATGTTCACACCATGTTCTTCGCTGAGCCTTTCCTTAAAAAGCACCACACTGTTCACTCCTAAGTCTTGCCAGCAGGTCCTTAGTCTCCTGAACTCCTTATAGCATTAGAGGATCAATGTTCATCTGAGGACAGCTCCACTGAATCTCCACGAGGTCAGATAAGACAGTGATTTGGTCTGGTAGAGGAAATAGTAGATGTGCCGTGGGAAGATACATAAGCTTGATCCTCAACTGATCCTCAACTCCATTTTCATTGATTTGAGAAAGGGAATTTTCTTTGTCCTGACTATGGAGTTCAAAGCAGAATAACGTTCATTTATTTATTTATTTCTGTCGCCCTTCGACGATAATTACTAGGACTGGAGTGAGGTCCATCAGTATCTTCAGCATATCCATAATGTCGGGATGTCCTTTGGCTCCTTCGATGAACTCTTCGAGTGTCAGTTCACCTGAAGGATTGAGCAGAGGGAGATGCGTTCAGCTCACTGAAACAGTAGAAATCAATACAAATGAAGGATTTTGATTAAATTAAGTTAAATTAAGTGGATTAAATTAACTCACCCTCTCCGTTAACATCAATCTTTTCAAATATAAGGGCCACTATTTCCTCTGGCACAATGTCACGGTTTCTCGTGATGTCTTGTATAGCCTGTTGTACGACAAATAACAGTTGAGGACAATCAATTTCTCATCTTTAGAGCATGCAGCATAAAATAGATATCTGCACAAAATGAAAAGTTCAAGCAACTTTATTAACTTTTCTGTTGTTATGTGCACTTAATGTCAACTGTACAGAGGCCTTTTTCCTAATAAAAAGGTTAGTGTCCCACAGTTTCAATCGAGTTGACATCTTGCAATTGTGACTTTCTTTCTTGCTATTTTGAATTTATATCTGAGTTTATATAAACAAACTTTCCCTCAGAATTGCAAAAAATAAATTGCACAGTTACAATTGCAGGCAATAAACACAGAAATTCCAAGAAATAATAAAAACTAAACTTCCAACTGCAAATTATAAAGTCTAAATTCTGAAGAAAATGTCAGAACTCTGAGAACTCTCAGAATTCTGAGGGGGAAAAGTTTTCTCAAAAAAAAAAAAAAAAAAAAAGTCAGAACTGTGAGAATTTAGTGTAAAAAAAATAGTTAATTTCATATTTAACCTTAAAACAGCAACAAGTATACAACAAAACAGCAAAAATTATCAATCATGAGAAATAAACTTAATATTGTGGGTAAAAACGTTTTATGAGATAGAAAAAAAGTCATAATTGTGAGTAGTACAAAAGCCAAAAGTGTAATGAAAGAAGTGAAAGAGAAACGGATGCCCAAATAAGGAAGGGGGCGGGTACTTATTTTATCCGTCATGAGTGAGTGAGTGACAGGTTGCACTGCTCTGCTATCAGATCAATCCGTTTTGAGAGCAGAAGAAACAATTACAAAAATAAAGTTAGAGGAAAAAACACAGTGATTTTAGTATTTTAAAAATATATGAGCATGGATAAATTAATTAGCATAAACCCTGCTATATTCGCGTAAAATAAGAATCGTAAGTTTTGTTGTCATGGCGATTTTAATGTGAAGTGATGAAGGAGCCGCCTGAGGTCATGACCCCGCGCTCGACACGCGACATCTCTGAAGTGTCAGATACCTGCCACAGAAACACCACACGGAATACAGTTAGCTAACCGGATTAAATCAGCTCATCTACAAGTTAAGCAGACTGCTTCAGGGTCCACGTTAACCCAACCTGTCTTTTCAATCAGTTCAACAACCACTTTCTATTTTTGCTTCGTTCACAAAAGACCTAATGTGCAGGCAGCATGTACAAATGACCTGATGTGGCATCTTGTATTCTGGAACAAAGGTAAGAGGTAGAGAATGTTTCACGGTAATATTAAGTCTTTTACTTACTGTAAATATTGTTTCCAGTTCGTCCTTGTCAATCTTCCCGTTTCCATCCTGGTCAAAAAGTTTGAAGTACCACTTGAGTTTCTGGTTTATTTCTCCCTTGAGCATTAAGCTAATAGCAGCGATATACTCCACAAAATCGATATACCCATCCTAATGACAAGAGAAAGAGAGAGACAGATCATTTTTACAATGTTTTACATGTGTATTCTTTATTTTATAATCCCAGAGATGGACCATTTAAGCTCTCTAAAGGAGATTGAAGCAAGATAATTGTGTTAGCTTGCTTTTTAACCTCTTGTTTTAACCTTAACCAAGCTTAATGAAGTGAGCTTGAAGGATTACACTACAAAATGTAACCACCTCGATTTTTATTAGGTTATACATCATTTATATAGTACTGCCTGTTTTGTCTTTATATCTCAACTGACAGATTTTCTAAACAGCACAGTGTAAAAATGGCCAACATATTTTGCTAATATGTGAAGAGTTCAGATGCGAAAACCGAAGTGCCATCTGAAATTTTCTTCTAAAATTAACATTTTTCTCAGGCTCCTATGTCTAGATTCAGTAATTTCACTTTTATGGCAAAGAATTGGTTGTTTCCATCACTTTTAATGTAGAATAACTAAACATAAACATAAGGGGCTGAGAAAAATGCTCATTGTTAAAGAAAATTCCAGATGGCACTTAGAGGTTTTTGCATCTGAACTCTTCATGTGTTCATTTTTTAAGTTTTAATTTGAAATGTTTTAAAACATTTTGCATTTATTTTTTTATTATAAAATAACTACATTAACAGCATTCTCTCAACCACAGAGTACATTTTTGTACATATTTTGGTATTTGAATGAAATTTGAGTAAAATTGATATGCTACTATAGTTTTTTTAAATATTTAATAATATAATGTATTTTGTATTACAGGGCTGCACGGTGGCGCAGTGGGTAGCACGTTCGCCTCACAGCAAGAAGGTCGCTGGTTCAAGCCTCGGCTGGGTCAGTTGGCGTTTCTGTGTGGAGTTTGCATGTTCTCCCTGTGTTGGTGTGGGTTTCCTGCGGGTGCTCCGGTTTCCCCCACAGTCCAAAGACAGGTGAATTGGGTAAGCTAAATTGGCCGTAGTGTATGAGTGGGAATGAGTGTAAGGATGTTTCCCAGTGATGGGTTGCAGCTGGAAGGGCATCCGCTGCGTAAAACATATTCTGGATAAGTTGGTTCATTCTGCTGTGGCGACCCCAGATTAATAAAGGGTCTAAGCCGAAAAGAAAATGAATGGATTTTGTATTACAAATAAAACTTTTTTCTTTTTTTCTTTATTTTATTAGTAAACCTTTCTATATTTAGATTTTAATTTGAAAGTTTTAATAATTCATTTATTTTTTGTTAAAATTAAAAGTAATTTAATCATGAATAACTGAGTTAAAAGTATGTTCTCGTCCAACAATGTACTTACATTTTTGTACATATTTTGGCTTTTGACCCAGTGCCTTTTTAAAGACCTTTCTACACAACGCAGATCAGATCACTATCACTATTGGCTGTCATCACATTTGTTTTGACGTACTAATACCTCTACAAGGAATAAATGCTTTAGCACCATGTTAGTCAACCCTATTTTACCCATCTGATCCCTAGTGCACAAGTATTTTCAAACATCCATTCAAAGGGAAAAATTTCCTCACCATTTACTGACCCCTCAAGTGGTTCCAAACCAGCTTGAGTTTCTTTTTTCAGTTGAACACAATAGAAGATATTTTGAAGAATGTTGGAAATGGGTAACCATTGACTTCCATGTTACTTTTTTTTTTTTCTTTTTACCTACTATAGATGTCAATGGTTACCGGTTTTCAAAATTCTTCAAAATATCTTGTTTTGTGGTCAACAGAAATAAAAATAAATTAATAAAGGATTGGGTCTGCTTGATTTTTGTTTTTGGGTTATCCCATTAAGTCCCATTTCTAATTATAACAAAAAACATAAAAAAAAAAAAACGTTAAATCGTAGGAGCATCCGCACTAATGACAGCAATCTCACCCTGTCCATGTCGAAAGTGCAGAACACCTGATCCACGTAACTGTTGGCGTCCTCGTTCATTCCCTGGAGCCCCAGAATAGACTTGAGCTCAAAGAGAGTGATGAGGCCTGACGGAGACTCTCTCATGAATTTGTTATACCAGTGGTGCATGTCCTCAGCGAGGATGTCATCCAGACTGGCGTGGTTGTTACCCATGGCTGTGTGTCTGTCGTCCCGTCGCTGGTCCAGACACCTGTGTTTTGTGATGGAGAGGAGCAGACTGGCCTCCTCACTGGACCAGGGGTGTCTGAAACTATTAGAAACTGCTACCGATAAAAAGAAGTGGCACCTTAAAATAACTGCTACTAATAGGATAATGGCGAGAGCTGCCTGTTGATGAGTAACTGGCAGAGAGTAAGGAAGGGTTATATAAGAGCCTTCGGCCTGCAGATGAACCGTTCGTGCGGTCAGTGCAGTGCAGAGGGCATTACAGGCAAACTCAGTGCCATAATTGTTACAGGTATTGAATTTATTTATTGAGGTAAAAAAAATTATTCGTTATATATATATATAATGAATTATGATGTATTTTATTATTATCATTGTTATATAATCAAAAAAATAATTTAAGTTTTTTTTATTATTATTATTTAATTATTTTAACAATTTTTTTTTTTTTTAATAAACAGTTAATTGTCATTTCAACAGTCATTTTAGATAGGATGAGTGTACAGTATGAAATGTACAGTAAGATCATTGGATATTGCTTTTGAATTTGCTTTATTTATTTGCTTTATTACTTTATTGGTTTCTATTTGTTAAAATTAGTTACATTATTAATGCTTTGAATCTGTAGCTTAATGTGGTACAAATTATGCATAATTCTCTTGAGCGTGAAACTAAACTGATTTATCATAATTCTATTTAATCAATGATTACATGTAGATTCTGATAATACAGATTCAGCATGACTTTATCAGTTTATGCAGATAAATAAACTATATATGCCTACTTATATCATTTATGCATAAATATATATTACATCCCTAAATTCGATTATTTAATAAGCGATTGGATGTAGTTTTCAATCGTGCAGAAGCAATATGTTTTATTTTATTGTTTTACTAATGTAAGAGTAAAACAGTAAAGCATGTAATAACAGACTTGTATAATTTATGCATCAATATCAAATTAATCTAGCTTCAGATTTTTTTTAAAACTAATTTTATTGATTAAATCCTATATAAAGTATGTATAAATTCATGTGTAAAAAGGATGTTTGGTCAACTTAAGCTAGAGATCTGTTGACAGCTCGATTACTTGGTTATAACAATGAATGTACAACCACTGCACTGATGCAACTGATCAAATTCAATCGCAATTCAAATGTGACCGAATTGTAACACAACCGTAATGCAAATGCTGCTGGCGACACCATCTGCTGATCTCCCACCTGTTTCTGTCCTCCTGCCAGTCAGATCGCTGACTTTTCTCACTTGAAAGTGGTGACAAGGCACAGATCCGTGCTCTTCATTAGGGTCTTAAGGTGGTTTGTATCCACCGCAGTAAATGGGATTAAGTGATAGTCATTAGCTCCAATGTTCATTGTGGGCATTAGCCTGAACCTCTCAACTCATTCATTTCCTGTCCACCAGTAAATTGAAGCGATAGTTCACCTCAAAAATAAAAAAAATAAAAATTCTGTCATCATTTATTCATTCTCCACTTGTTCCAAACCTGTTTGAGTTTCTTTCTTCTGTTGAACACAAGGAAGATTGCTGGGAAAAACAGCTATTGACATTCATAGTAGTAACAAAAAATATATGGAAGTCAATGGCTGTTTATTCCAAAAAAATATAGCACTTTTGTGTGGGTAAATGGTGAGTAAATCTTCATTTTTGGGTGAACTATCTCTTTAAAACGAGCACTTTATGAAGTGGGACTAGCACTATATGAATCTGCCAAATGCCACATTAAGAAATTAAACTAATAAAGACATTAATATCCTAGATGCAAAACATGAACGTTTTCTTACGTGGAGATTGATTTGTTTAGTAAATTTTATACTTTTTTGCACATGACTGAACTGTTAAGGATGTCATCTTTGTGTTATGCATCTACATAGAACAACCTAGCAAACACCCAGAGTACCTTGCATTATAAAAAATGCGTTGAGTTCCACTCAATCACTTTGTGTTGGAGCAACATGAAAGAATTAAGTAACTTATTAGTTTTTACAAATGTAAGTAGATTGAACAATCAAGTTGTCCCAAAAAACCCCTCAAGAATTGTCTTGTTTCAACCCATTTTAAATAAGTAGTTTGAACAAACAAGCATAATTTTTTTGAGTGTAGCAACCATTAACAGCACTGTGATAACCACATACCCAGAATACCCTAACAACCACCTAAAAACCACCCTTAACACCATAGCAACTGGCTAGTAACATCCTAATAGCCTTCCTGAACTCCCTAGCAACTGCCTACCAACCAGCATAGCACCCTAATTACTATCAACAGATAATTATATTCATCTGTCCATTTCACAATTTCGCATTGTGTGTATCTATAATATCGCATTGATATCGCACAGATATCGCATTGTGTGTATCTTTAATAGTCACATCACATGATTAGATCATTTATTAAAAATAAAGATGTTATTAAATATTATCATTATTAAATAATTTATACAATGATGACCCTGTTATTTTATGTTTGATTGTTTAATTTCTGTATCTGAATACTGTTAGACTCTCTAGAAAACCATAAAGTACTGTTTAATTAACTTTATATTTGCTCTGTTGTATTTTATATATGCTTGCAATTTATTAGAATTTATGCAAACACACTGCATGCATAGAAAAAGATTTGATCATCCCAGTTTATCTAAATGAATGAAATCTTTCCAAATAGAGCTATTCAGTTCATCTGGTGAAATTATATTCATATCGCAATATATATCGCAGAAAAAAATTGCAATGTCATATTTTCCCAATATCAAGCAGCCCTAATTCCTAATGTGCACCTTTTGTATTTTTATTTATTAAAAATAAATATATTGTTTTTCTTATATCACTCAATGAATGTTTTCTACATTTTTATCCTAATGCAATCTCTACATTTGAAAAGATTAGTTTTCTTAAATTGAATTCACAACTAAAAATAATAAACAAACTATTTCCTTTTTAAAACTAAATCTGATTTGACTGCTCCATGATTTGGGGGTGGGGGACACATTTGCATGGATGTAATAATTACGTCCACATTAATAATTAGGCCCTCACCATATAAAATATGATAGAAAACTGTTATACACAAAGTTTGGGGTCAGTACGATTTTTGAATGTTTTAAAATAAGCTTATCCTGCTCACCAAGGCTGCATTTATTTAATCAAAAATACAGTACAAATTGTAAAATTCTGAAATGTTATTGCACTATAAAATAACTGTTCAAAAGTAGTTTATAATTTAATTTAATAATTTATTCCAGTGATTTTAAAGATAAATTTTCAACTTCATTACTCCAGTCTTCAGAGTCACATAATCCTTCAGAAATCACTCTAATATTAATTCTTCATCTTCTTCTTATTATTATTATTATTAATATTATTGTTATAATTAGTGATAATAGTAATAAAAGCAATAATGACTGGAGTAATAATTTCATTTGAAACTACATACAATAAGAAAGCAGTTATTTAAAATTTTTATAAATACTTAACTATATAAAAAAAAGTTTAACATTTTAATAAATAATTTTCTTAAAAAAAAAAAAAAAAACATGAAAAAAAATCCGGACCCCAAACTTTTGACCGGTAGTGTATATAATTTGTAGAACCCATTAAGTATTGGGGCCCTAAGCGGCTTCTTACCTCGCTTCTTGGTTAAATCCGCCCTTGCTCAGTAGTGTAAAACTGCGTGATTTATGCCAGACTTTGCTGTGACAGTTTTAGCCATCACAAGAAGACAAACACAGGAATCTGGCAGTATTTCAGTAGCAGCCAGATTAGAAAACATCCACTGTAATCCTTCCTCTCTTGACCTTGAATATCTAATTCTAATCATTAATTAATCCCATCGTCATTAGTGGACAATAATGCTTTCAGGCCCTAGAAAGTGCTATGATCCCTCTGGTTTTGTGCTACTGGTGTATATAAATATACTAGTTTGTAGAAGCATTCAGGGCAAATATTAAAATAAAATGCTATGATAGAGAGATCTACTTAAATGATAATCTGTTCTTCACTGGAGCTTCCATGAAGTCACAAATCAAGAGCTGATCTGAACACTGAAAATCTGACAATGATCCTACATTATAAAAGACATTAAGCAACATTTAAAGAGTTCACAATATGCTATTTCACATATTTTATTAATGTGTGAAAGGTCTGTAAAAAAAGTCTAACTGCATGAAAAGTGGAATTATTGATGCGATTCTGAACTGCCTGAAATGAGTCGTCAGAATTTTCAATCTTTGCTTTTTGCACAAAACAGTGTAGGATTATAACAAATTGGCACAATACCCTTGGTTTTGATTGGCTGCCTGGAAACACTGTCTACTTTGACTGTAGTTGTAGCAGAGATCTGGGGCCTCATTTATAAAGTGTGCGTACGCTCAGATTTGATCCTTAGAGTGTGTGTTTGCTTAAATCCACAACGTTTATATTTATGAAATATGAATATTTTAATATTTATAAAATATTAAAATAAATATCTTTAACAAAGTCATATTACAGCAGTTATTTGAATATCTAATCAAATTCTAAACCGAATTCATCATAAACAACAAAGATGCAGTGTAGTCAGATTATTTAATAATGGGAGTTTTTGCAAAATCCAACTGACCTTTTAATAGCTTAATGTTGAGACTGAGAGTGCTTTACTCGCATTCTGTAGGCTACACACAGTTTATTCATTGTTGTTGTTTTTATTATTATTTTACTATGGAATTTGCGACATCTTGATTTACTAACGTGTAAAACTCACAATAAATAAATAATCAAAAATAAAAATAAATCCAAAATAAATAAACTGGGTCGATGAAAATCACTTTGTTTTTTGTCATTTGCATAAGTTATATTTGTACAACCTCAGTAAAACTGTAAATATAAAGACATGCCAAATCACATGCAGGGCTTTTTTTTTTTAGACCAGTGACCATAATTGTGTAATTATACATTTTTTATGAGATGAAACTTCCATTTTTTTCTGACAGCAGGAAATTCAGACTCTGAAAAGTTTTTCTCAAGCATGGAAGCATGGAAATTTGGATATTCAATTCAATTCATCTTTATTTCTATAGCGCTTTTACAATGTAGATTGTGTCAAAGCAGCTTCACATAGAAGATTATAGTGAATTGAAATGGTGTCAGTTCAGTTCAGTGTGGTTTAATTTTCACTGCTGAGAGTCCAAACACTGAAGAGCAAATCCATCGATGCGCAGCTCTACAAGTCCCGAACCATGCAAGCCAGTTATGCACTTTTATAATGATAACGATGATTATAAACAAAATTCATTTGTTATTTATAAATGTCACATCTGGAGGAGAGGCATATGCATGGGTTTTTGTGTGTATGTTCATTTTCTTTAAATCATACTCACACAGTTTTATTTCATATATGAGGCCCCTTAAAGAGTTTATTAAGGTGTCCCCTTATAGTAAATCCTGGCTTCTTGGTTAAAATCCTCTAATGTAATAGAAATCTTAAATTATAATCTTGTATTTCCACTAGAAGACCATGCATCATAATTCTGAAGAACAATATTGAGTAATGTGAATATATATATAATCAGATAACTAGCTGTAAATGAATATCATAGCAAAACAACAAGTAAATGTCGGTCTAATGAGCAGATGTTGGGGCATTCATGAGGAAAAAATAGTGGAATATTTATAAATTCTTGGACAGAACAGATTTTTTAAAACTATATTTTATTTGCTGCTTGTAACAAAGTTGATCTAATCACATTTTAGATAGGAATACAGCTATGACAGAACAAAAAACACAAACAGAATAAAAAATATGTTCTTTAATGGAGAATAACTATATACAAAAGTATATCTTAAACCAAACGAATGTGTAAATACACCCAAGAGGCTCAGAGCAGAGATCTTACCAGAATCTTCATAGAGCTGTACAGAAGGGAGAGTACTATCATATGCACCTGCAGGTTGCACTTGCACATTCGACTCACACAAATGTTTGCCGTACACTTGAAGTCTATTAGCAAGTTCTTCACATTCTTCATCATCTTCTCCCGATGTCTTTGCTTTGGTTGAGTACAGAGGAGTTCTTCAGCGCCAGAAAGATGATTTGACCTTTCTTTCTCTTTAGATATTTCAAATTCCTGCAAAATACAAACGATGAGATAAAATGAAATACTAACTTACTACTACTTTAAGCACTGATAATACAGCAGCAATGTTTCCACCATGCATAATTAAGATATTGCATAAGACGCACATAAAATCTTAAATAGGGTAATCTGACTCATCAGATCAAGTGATTGGATAAACCAATGCTAAATGAAATGGTTTCATCTAAATGAATGGAAAACAACTTGTGATGTGACATGTCTGTTTTTTTCTCATCACACTCACAATGTTTTTGCAGATTCTAAGCTTTAACAGGGTACAGGGAGTTTGAAAGCAAAAATATCCCTACATGTGTGTTTGTGTTCAACTCATCAGAGGTTAAGATTGAGCAAATTATATTTTAGACACAAATATTGTCTGTTTTTTACAACAAAAATGGTTCATTGTTACAATAAATCCGGAGCACTGCATTTCATTTGCTAAATGAATCTGTATATTGAACAAATCACTTGAGCCAATGATTTATTGATGCATTCATAGAGAGTCACCTTTAGGCATCTCTTTTGAGATTGATTCACTGGACTTAAACCCGAGCATGTCAAGTACAAGACTGTACAAAGTGAGCTACCAAGAAAACCACGTCAGAAAAGTCTATGGAGATAGACAGGTGAGGCAAATGCATTAAACTGTCAATTATTTGTAGATTATTTGGTGTTGTGCAAAGAACTGCATGAAAACAATCAATTTATTTATTGATAATATGTCGCTGTAATTATCATTAGTGCAGAAAGGAATGAAAGTTGTTTTCTTCAAACTGCCCTGAACCATTCGTTTCATGTAGAAACGGCAGTCAAATGAATGTTTATGTTTATACAGTTTCACAATAATGTAGACTGTAAAGCACGTATTTCCAATGAGCCGGTGTTAAAAATACATCTGTAAATATCACAAACATAAAGCATGTAATGTAATGTGTGTATTTATATAGCGCATTTATCGTGTATGGCCCAAAGCGCTTCACAATCATGAAGGAGGGGTCTCTCCACACCACCACCAGTGTGCAGCATCCACTTGGATGATGCGACGGCAGCCACAGGACAACGGCGCCATGCAGTGCGCTTACCACACACCAGCTATTGGTAGAGTGGAGAGACAGTGATACAGCCAATTCGGTGGATGGGGATGATTGGGAGGCCATGATGAGTAAGGGCCTATGGAGGGATTTGGCCAGGACACCGGAGTTGCACTCCTACTCTTACTCAAGTTCCAATGTGATTTTTAATGACCGCAGAGAGTCAGGACCTCGGTTTAACGTCTCATCCGAAAGACGGCACTTTACTTCTTTACTTTCTCTTCACTTTACTTGGGCATTAAGACTCACACAAGACTGCAGGTTGAGCGCCCCCTGCTGGCCTCACTAACACCACTACCAACCTAGTTTTCCCAAGTGGTCTCCCATTCAAGTACTGACCAGGCTCAGCCCTGCTTAGCTTCACTAGTAATCGGTCTTGGGCTGCAGGGTGATATGGCTGTGCTACATCCTAGTTTGCATACTATCCGTCCTAAATAGTCTTCAAAATAAAAACTGGTGGCTGGGTGACCGGAAACAATGCTTGCCTATTCAGGTCTGGAGCGCCATATTTGTGAAGTAAGCCTATTGGACTCACTTCTCTCTAATGGTTTCCTCCTTCTTCCTCTTTTTTGTGTTCCTCTTCTTTCTGCTTTGTTGTGTCAGGTTCAGGCTCTGTCTGTGCTTCTGTTATCAGCTCTTCACGTGTTTCTTCTGTACTGTCGATGGACCGTGCTTCACTTTTCTTTTCTTTTTCTTCAGGTTCAGTCATCTCTTCTTTCTGTTCTGCAGACACGGGCTCCTCTGTGTCCTCCGGCTCTGCTTTTAGCTCCTCTGTGTCCTCTGGCTCTGGTTTAGTTTCCTCCTCGGCCTGTTCTTTAGAGGACTTTAGAGTTTCTGCGTCAGGCGTCTGCTCCTCAAACACATCTCCTTCATGTCCGTTTGGAGTGGTGTTTTCCAGGGCAGATGAGGCTGTTTTATCCGTCTCTTCTCCGGCTTCGTCTGCGCTGGACTTTCTGTGTCTGCGAGACGGTGGACGCCGCTTGATGGAGTGTCGAGCTCTGCCCTGCGCACAGTTAAAAACACACACATTCATATACTCAAACAGTATATATTGGTTCACACTGGCAGTCAATATGTGTGATGTCAGTCAAGACAGTTTACCCAAAAATGAACATTAATTGCAATGAATTGTAATGAAATCGAATAGGGTTTCTGTCGCCCCATTGACATCTTAACCAACTACCACTGTCAAAAACATCATCAATTATGAAGTAGTCCATGTGTGCTTTTTTTTTTTTTTAAGGACAATGCTTTTTCATTTAATGTGCATATATACAGTTGAAGTCAAAATTATTAGCCCTCCTGTGAAGAATCTTTTATTCTTTTTCAAATAATTTTCACACTATTTTCTATAATATTTGTTCTTCTGGGGAAACTCTCTTTTTTGTTTTTGTTTGGCTATAATAAAAACAGTTATAATAAAAACAAAATAAAAAATTTAAGGACAATATTATTAGCCCCTATGAGAAATAGATCTTTTTTAATTGTCTGAACAACAAACCACTATTATCCAATAACTTACCTAGTTCTTTCAAATTAAATATGAAAAAACTAAACTAAATAAAAAATAACATAAAACTAATCAAATATAATAATATATAATAAATTTTTTAATCATGTAAACATAAATGTAAATATATTTATGTAGAAAAGTGCGTAGTAAAAGAAATCATATATATATATATACATATACACAAATAAACATTATAAAAACATTATAAAATTTGTATTAAGTTTCCCAGTTAATGTAAAAATCTCTTAAATAAAAGTAATATATTAAAAATGATCACAATTATAAAACCTTCTGACTTGTGTAATGCAGTGAATGCTCAAACCTTGTTGATGCTCTGTAGTACGGAGCCGTCTGCGGGGCCCTCAAAGCTGGCCGATGTTTCCTCTTCTTTGGGGGTCCCAGTCACTGGAGGACTGGAGGGGCTGCTGGGAGACCCAGGGGAGAAGGACGGCACAACTAACTTTATCCCAGGGCTCTTTGGGAAGACTGGCGGTCCCGTTGGAGAAAGAGTAAGACTGGCCTGAGTGAAAAAAACAAAGACTTCACAAAAACATAGTACCTAAAACTTCAAAATGATTGAATAATCTATAGTAATAATGAATACATACAAATATTTAAAAGTAGAGCTATTGGACTAAAAATGAACACAAAATATAAAAAATGCATGAAATAAAGCAAATAAATATTTTTTCAAACAAAAACACAATATTTAAATTTTTATAAATACTTTATTTTTTTAAACAGAAATAAAATAAATAACAGAAGTTATGACAAAAAGAAACTTTTAAAATCTATAGTGAACACATAAAACAATATATTAAAAAGCATATAAATAAAAGTTTTAAAAATGAAAATACATACATAAAATTTTAAGTGTAAAAAATAAATTGAATATTTTTCATATTAAAAATAGAACACTACAAAAATGAATATAAATATTAAAAAAAAATAAAAATACATATTTTTGTTTATTTAATAAAAGCTAAAACAAATATTTGTTTTAGCTTTTATCAATTTAACAAAAATATGTATTTTTATTTTTTAAATATTTATATTCATTTAATTTATACGACATTTTAAAAACAAATTATATATGATGTATAAATATATATTCATTTTAAAATTAAACAAAAAGTCAACAAAAAACATACATTACCTAAACATTTAAATATAGTGTAATTGAAATATTTGTATTGATACATAGGTAATACTACACTCTGTCCACTAGAGGGAAACACTGCTATTCAAACTGTAAACAACAAACCTGCAGCTTCTCAATGAGGGCAGAGTTTCGGTTCTTCCTGGTCGACACTGTTTCAGCTCCTTTCTGAACAGATTCATAAATAAAAAGAATCAGTAATAATAAGAATAATATAGAAATAATAATAAGAAAACCTCATATTAGTGCTGCCATCTTTTGGATGTCTGAGAAAAGCTTTGAAAGTCGGCTTAAGATTTTGATTTGAGCTAATAGTTTATGAACTATTGATTAATAAAGCTGATTTTCTGGTGGTCTCACCTCTTCTTGGGCTTGGGCTGCATCATTATTAGCAGGCAGTGGCAGTGATCGCGGGGGTCTCCTCCTCACAGGCTTATTCTGCAACAAAACAACACCTCATGCTGAAACATGGACGGCTACCAGCAGAATACTTACACACCACTGAATTACTAATGGTGTAAAAAAAAAAAAAAAGAAATACACTGTTTTATACGTATTTCATAACGAAACCTGGAACATAAATATATATAAATAAATAAATGTTTAAATACACTTATAAAGAAAATAATACATATTTAAATAAAATAATAGTTACTTAAAGGCATAGTTCACCCAAAACTGAACCTTTACTTGTTTCACACCTTTATCAGTTTCTGAAACACAAAAGAAGATATTTTGATTAAAAACCTGTAAACTTTGACTTTTATTTGTTTTTCCTACTATGGAAGTCAATGGTTACAGGTTTTCAACTTTCTTCAAAATATCCTCTTATGCATTTAACAGAAGAAAGAAACTCATAAAGGTTTGGGTGATTAAAAATGTGAGTAAATTTTCATTTTTGGGAGAACTATCCCTTTAAAACTTGAAAGTAAACATTTCATATTAAACCATATTTAAAAAGTAACACAAATGAATTAAAATATTTCACATGATTAAAAAAAAAGTGACAATGATGAATGAATAATTCAATATTTAGGAATCACATATTTTAAAAAAACACACATTGCAGGTGAACAAATTGCTTTTTGACAGATTTGTCAAAAATACTTTGCATATATTTTATGAAATGAGGAAATGTTGGAGAATGAGTGACAGGGAAAAAAGCAGGAAGCTAGCGGTAAAAAAAAACAAAACAAAAAACTCATATGTCACCTGCACAGTCATGCAGCATAGCAGAACTGCCTTGCGTAACATTCATCTTATTAATATCTGTGCTTGAGAACGCATGCCTTCGGTGTCTGTTTCCTACATGATAGATTGACACTTTGTGTAAATGCTCATGTAGAGTTTGTCAGAGTCTTTTCAGTAACATTAGAGAGACGAGCCACACATTCATAAGAAAAAAGACACTGTAAACATTCCAAAGAATGAGACGCAAATTAAAATAAAGGTAAATAAAACTTTTTTTTTCCTCCTGAATTTCCTACTTTGCATCTTAATGTACACCAGGTATCGAGTGACATAAAAGTGTATACAGTTGTACATTCTTGGCTTAAAGGGATAGCTCTCCCAAAAATTAAGGGTAATAATGTTGTAAGTAATGTTCAGTTACGCAGACTAATGTGTTGGCTAAGTGTTTCTTTATAAAAGTAATTAATTACTAATTTCATCATAAATGTTGTATTTAAATTACTTTCCTAATTACCGTGTCTGAACAGTAATTGAATTGCTCAATGAGGAATTTAATTGCTCGATTCAATACTACTTAAAATCCCTAAAAATTGCAATATGTACTTTTAATTTGAGTCAAATTTAAAGAAAATAGAAGATAAATAAATACTTTAAATGAGGCAAAAATATTTGTAATTACAAAAATAGAAAACGAATCCAAATAATTAATTTAGTTAAAATTAATAATTGATAATAAAATTTATAAAAAATAACCGCCAACTTATCCAGCATATGTTTTACACAGCGGAAGCCCTTCCAGCTGCCACCCAGTACTGGGAAACATCCATACACACTCATACACTACGGCCAATTTAGTTTATACAATTCACCTGTACCGCATGTCTTTGGACTGTGGGGGAAACCGGAGCACCTGGAGGAAACCCACGCGAACACGGGGAGAACATGCAAACTCCACACAGAAATGCCAACTGACCCAGCTGGGACTCGAACCAGCAACCTTCTTACTATGAGGCGACAGTGCTAACCACTGCGCCACCGTGTCCTGATGAGAGAACTCACTTTTTTTTTTTTGTTTGTTTTTTTGTATCTAATCATGTTCTTGACTGAGGTGTTTGTCTGTTTGTCCTGTTTGCTGTTGGGTGTTGATCAAGACGTGGCTATATAAAAAGGAAGTGTATGCCGGTAGTGTTCAGGGAGATCACATCTGGTGTGACTGTTGCAGCTCCTGAATTTTCCCCTTCAGCTGACAACCAAACTTTGAGTGTGTAGAGGTGACCTGCCTATTTATTTTGACAAGTAGTTTGACTTGAGGTTTCCCTATATTTAGGGTCTGATGTAAGCTTCCTGTATTTTTCTGTAGATTGTTATAGGTAATATAATTTATTTTCTTTATAGGTTTCTTTTGTTTCTTGTTTTGACCTGCATCCACCCTGAAAAGATGCTAAGGGAAATCTGATACCACAACCCAGTTATTTTTATTAATACGTTTAGTATTTTCTTTAATATATTCTTTAATATAATATGGTTTAATATAGTCATTGACATGCATTTTATGAATCAGCAAGGATGACAGTGTCAGTTCACATTTAATCTCCATTATTGCGCTAGAAATGGATGGCCTGGGAAAGGTCCATAAATTAACAGCAAATTAAAATTTTTGAGTGAACTACCATTCATTTTATTATTATGAAACAATCTATATTGCTGTCTACTGTATATAGACCTATGCAGAACAAAAGAGAGCAGGAAAACTGAAAATGTGAAAAACACTAAGCAAACGCAGAAATAGCTCTTGTAAAAGGCAAGATATCTTTGTTTAAAGTCCAGAAAACAGGAGTTTTTAGAAAGCTGAAATGTGAAAGCAGAGAGGATGTGATCATACGCAGATAATATGAAACCTCACCACTTCAGCGTCTGTCATGTGGGCTATTGGACAACTGAATTTTCCAGCTAGTTCAGCCACAGAGCGCTTTTTTACAACAGCATGCTCCTGAAATAAAGAAATTTTCATGCACTGTAAAAAAAATAGTTGCTTACTTCAAGTTTCAGTCATTTCAACTTAAAACATCAAGTTAAACTCCACATGAACAAGAAGTTACTGAGACTTTTACTTCAGTATATGAAACAGAATATAGAGTAGGGGGACGGGGCTTTTATCAAATAATCTTTTATTTCCTGTCATTTTAAAAGGACAGTTTACCCAAAAATGAAAATGCTGTCTCTTAAATTGTTCCAAACCTGTTTGAGATTCTTTTTTTCCGTTAAGCCCTAGAGAAGATATTTTGAAGAATGTTTGACGTCCATAGCATTTTTTTCCCCCTACTATCAAAGCATAACATTCTTCAAAATATCTTCTCTTAAGTTTAACAGAGGAAAGAAACTCAAACAGGTTTGGAACCACTTGAGGACAAGTAATAGTGAGTACATTTTTATTTTTGGGTGAACTATCCCTTTGATCCATGTTTTTACAATTCATAGTAAATGCAACACCTTACAAAAAGGCTCCATTAATTACCATTAGTTAATGTGTTTACTAAAATAAACAAACAACAAACAAAACATTTATTACAGTATCATTCATCTTTCTTTGCATTAGTTAATGAAAATGCAGTTGTTGTTAACTCACAGTACATTTAACATTAGCTATGATTAATAAATTCTGTACTATTGTTCAATTTTAATTCATGTTAGTGAACACATTATCTAACATTATCTTATTCTAAAGTGAGACCTGCAAAACCTATTTGGTCCAGCTTTGACATCTCTGTCTACTATAAAGATTTGTAATCACACAAGCCCTTAAGACGTGTAATGTGGATTCCACAGAGAAGGCTGAGAAAATGTCTTGTTTTTCACCACAGGAAACCGATAGAGTCGTGAACACTCATTAGAGCAAAGTGATGAAAAGAGCGTATTTCCAAAGAAACAAGAGAAAGTAGTCTTTGGGCCGTGTAAGTATCCTCAGGGGCACAGAGGCTCAGTTGGGTATGACTTCAGGCCGCTGTTATCATGGTGCTCTGTCCATCTATAACCATTAGTGCTCTCACTATCAGTGAAGGGAAGCCAGTTCTGCCTTGTCGACAGTGATAGTGTGGTATTTTTGGGGTGAGGGAACATCTATAGATTCTCACAAGTGTTTGCCATCAATGGCGTTCAGTCTCAGAGCTGTGGGAAGCCACCAACACTGAGCTGCAAGCGTTTTATACCCTGCAGGATGTCGGTTATACAATGATGTGGCAACTTAAGTTTTAAAAAAGATAAGTCAAAAACAGGAAGCTTGAACAAGTCAAGAGCTTCAAATCATAAGAGTCGTGTCAGTTCAAACTATTTTTGAGCATAATTAAATTCGGTTGCATATTTTGCATGTGGGTCAAAGTTGAGGCTAGTGTTTCATCATTTAGCATATATTTATGTAAAAATGAAATGATACTTATTCTGAGTTGGACTTATTAAAATATATAAAAGAGTAAGTGATTATGCTAAATTTCGTTATAAATTCTTCAAAACTTCTTGCTGATAAATGGGTAAAACCTAGCGGTTTTGAAGGATAGAGGTGAAAAATAAATATTTAAACCACGGATGAGTTGACCACGTGACATCTTTATAAGTGAGTCACTGTATAGTTTGGTCAACTGATTCATTCAATGAAGCAAGTGGCTGTTGTTTTTATGAGTGGGTCGTTGAATCATTAGCTCAACTGATCCATTCAAAAACATAGATTCATCCAGGAATGAAGTAAGTGGTTGTTGTCTTAATGAGTGGGTCGTTGAATCATTAGCTTAACTGATTAATTCAAAAACATAGATTCATCCAGTAACAAAACAAGCGGCTGTTGTCTATATGAGTCGCTGAATCATTTACTTATATTTAGATTATAGTATATTCTTAAACATTATTAGACGTGTTAATAAAGTGGAAGTAGGAATTAAAATTTTAAGTAAAAAGTGACTGTTTGAAATTGTCAATATTTTAAGTAAAATATACATTCCTCAATATTAAGTATTTGAATATGTATAAAAGCAATATGATGTGTTTTAATGTAATTATTTATGTAAAACTATTAGCTGGGATTTCAACCTGAATCTTTACTACATAAAGATATAACAGGCATAAACAAATACATCTTTTTGTTGTATTGTTTTGTCTGTTCTTAAGTATGTTTGGTAGCAGTTTTAAAAATAGATACACGGTGGCCTTGCTTAAAATGGCTAAATAAGAATCCTGGTAGATGCTTGCAAGGTTAAAAAAAAAAACCAAAAACATATTTTTTTTCCCTCCCAGCTTCTTTCTGTCTGCTCTTGTCAATCCCGCATGTGTCTGCAGCCCATGTGTTGCAGCTCCACTAGATCCAGTCCTCTTTAAGATAAAAGCATTCCATCTCATCATGACATCACTTGCCCTATTTAGTGCCCAAAATGGAGAGAAAAAAAAAAAAGCTGGTTCTGTGAAAAAGCTTCTTTCTATTTAAAACTCTAGCCATGTTTAGGATTTACTGATATATCAGTGAATGCCTCTGTCTTTGATATTCTGAGTTTCTCCACATGCTATTACAGAAACCCCCCAGAAATGACTGATAACAGAAACAGATACAAGCAGTTTGGCCCATATCATATTTATTTTGTCACTCGGTTCACCTCATAGCCCAGCCTGAGAAAGTACAACCCCCAATAAACATTCACAGTGTCACTGATAAATTAACAAATTGACTCGAACCGCCAAAAACAACACCGCAAGATGCTGAGGGTCTGACCAGAGACTGTCCCGCTTCATGCCTGACACACAACGTAACAGCATGCCTGCCATTTTTACCAACAGCAACTGAGAAAACTCTGATTTTCATCAAGATCCCCTCTGTAATTAATTTTTAAAAAAAGATTTAGGAAATTAAAGTGATATTAAAGCAGACAGTATGCAAATATAAATAATGTGGTATAAATTATTTCTTACCTGCTCTGTGAATGGTAATTGTGACATTTTTTGTCATGATTGCACGTTTGATGGGCCACCAGGGCCAAAACACAGACCAAACATCAGAATCACTGCTTTATTTTAAATATATATTTTTAAAATTATCTCCTATAGTTTGTGCTCTTCATTTCATAGATTTTCTCTTGGTTGTGCTGCTCATATATGTTTAAATTATATCTTTTAACCAATCATATTTCAGCAATCGCCTTGCTAGCATCAAAGAAATCTGCCCGGAGGCCTTGCAAGTGCAGGCGTCTGTAGGATTAAATAAGTGCCAATGAACCTGTTACTTTAACCAATCAGATTTTAAAGTATTTCTCATTCTTTGGTTGGACGTTCACCGATACCTAGCAATCATCAATATAAATGTTTTGTTTTCACAGTATTATTATTGTAGATTATCAGTGAGTTCTGGAAAAAAAAACATTAGCCAACTTTAAATGTAAAAAAAGTTGTCAATGAACTTCCTCCTAAATGACCACCAGTGGAAAACGACCACACACACTTCGGCAGCGGCAAAAAACTCATTGTGAAGATGAAAAATACTTGAGTATGGTAGGTTAATTTTTATTCTTGACTTTTTTTAATCTCTGTCTGCGTTGTAATTTGATTATATTTGTATATAAGGTGCATTCAAGTTAACGTACACTGTAAAAAATGCAAGGTTCCACACAATTCCTTCATGTTCTCCCAACGCAAATCGATTAAGTTAATTTAAACATTTTAACAAATTAAAGTGGATTGAACATGAAACAATTAACTTAAGAATTATGTTGTTTCAACTCATTTTAAATAAGTAGTTTGAACAAGCAGCAAAAGTCATTTTTTGAGTGTAAGAATATCTCACGTTCCTGAGTCAAACTGTAACGTTATTAACTGGTCTTTTCCTCTGGTCACAGTGCTACTGGCAAAGGCAAACCGGCGGGAGACTCACGTGAGGATGAGAGTCATATAGGGTGTGTGTTAACACATACAGTAATACACTTTTATTCATTTGTATAATTTTTTTAATGATGCTTGCTCACTTTGCTGGTAGAGCAGTGTTAACTAGTATTCTGCTCCTGCAGTGCACTGACAGATAGGTAAGGAGACTCGTGAAGATGAAATGCTCTGTTAAATAGTTTGATCAACTTTAAAGTGCATGTAATCACCTTATTTGTTTAATACCAATGCTATCTGTATGGAATAAATTTGTTTGGTTTGATATATATTTTGGTAAGAACAACTATATTTTAGACTAATTTTGTGTCACTGTTTTAGATGTTTCTGTTTGTTGCGATAGTAATAACATTTATTTTCACTACATGAGATACATGTTTGTGTTGCAATGCCCTGTTAGACTTTCCTTATTTTTGAGTAATGTGTATGGTTTATATTACTGTAGTATCATTATGATGGTATTTAGAGGTGTATTAATTCATGTAGGACGACACTGAAGGCCTAGTTCTGCCACTTCATTTAAGAATATATCACAATTCATACTTCTCAGAATTGAGTTTATATCTTGCAATTTTGAGTTATTAAATTGAAGTTTATAGCTGTGTATATATATATATATATGTATATATATAGTATATATATAAGTATATATATGTTTTTCTAGCAAATTCTGATACCATATATATACTTTTTTTTTTTTTTTCGCACCTCTGAGGTGATATTTCTGAATTCAGAGGAACTTAGAATTCAGAGGAAGAGAAAGTCAGAGTATGTGCAAAATATGAATTGAGAATTGTGAGATTTAAACTCAGATTTGCAGGATGTTAACTTGGAATTGAGAAAAATTATCAAAATTCCTCATTTAAATCTCACGCTTTTCTGACCAAACTTTTGTTTGTATTGAGTTAAAAACTTGCAATTCTAAGTTTATATCTTGGTATTCTGAGAATTGTGAGATATTCAGTATGTACATTTATTGAGTTCTAGATATAAACTCTGAATTGTGAGGGGAAAAAACAGGGAAATTCTGTTTATATTTTGCAATTCTGTCTTTATTTCTCAGAATTGTGCATCTGTATCTTACGGATCTGAGAAAAAAAATACAGATTTCAATGTTTTTATCAGGTGGTGGAAACAGACTTAGCTAAAAACGTGAACATAACTCACAAATGGTTTAGTTTTGAAAAGTTTAAAGCATGCGCTGTGTGTTTCACATGTTAAGCACAGGGCGGTGAGCTCATTACTACTCATTTAAGACAGGGTGCGGGCAGCTTTTCCCTTGAGACCCAGTGGGTGGTGATTTACAGCATGTGTGTGTGTGTGTATGTGTGTGCAGCTGTGCCTTTACATTTAACACACACACACGCACACACACACACACACACACACCTGCAGCAGCGATAACCCCTGATGATGACATCATCGCTGCAGTCGTCACTAATAGCGTCTCCCACACTTTTACCACCTTAATAAACACTGTTTCAGATTCATTCCAAAGCTTACTTTACTACAGTTGGCAGCTGTCAGCCGACACACGTCGAGTAAACAAGGCAACAAACAGCAGAACGTAATCAGTTCAGCATGAGTCTTTCTTAATTTCCAAAACAGAGGCTTGTTTCATGATGACATGCTCGCTTTTTGCCGCGGTGCAGATTGGAGCTCATTAAACACAAGGCCATCATGAGTGTGGGAGCAGTTATGTGTAAAAAACTGAAGTAAGAGGGACTCTGGGGTATTTCATCTGCGTTTCCTCTTCAACTGCTTCAACCACACTGTGACATGCAGAGCTGCTTTTTCAGAAGTAGAAACTTGGAGTATAAACTATATTTAACAGACAGAAAATTACAAAATTTTGTAACACTTAATAATTATCTATTAAATCTAATAAATTATTATATTATATTATATTATATTATATTATATTATATTATATTATTGCAACAACACTACTGTTCACAAGTCTGTGGACAGTAAGATTTTTTTTCAGTTGTACACTTTTATTCAGCAATGATGTATTTAATCAAAACTGATCAAAAGTCACAGTAAAAATTGTAACATTGTTTGAAAAGATTTCAAGATGAAATGCTCTTCTTAAGTTTTATATTCATCAGAAATGAAAAATGCATTTTGTTATTTATAACACAATATTATAAGAATTTCTAAAGGATCTTGGCACAACAAAGTAATGGCTGCTGATGTTCTTTTCTTTGGAATTTATATTTTAAAATATAATTTATGTTTTTATGCACTTATGATAAAATAAATGTAACATAAGATCATTTTCCAAAAACATAAAAAGTGTTTACAGACCTTTTGTAACTAACTTAATATTTGTAATTGTATTGTCCGTTTTAAATGGTTTTAGCATGTTATTACTACACTGAGAAATTCATTGAAATGAACCATACAATAAACTATGATATACAGTGCTCAGCATATATGAGTACACCCCTCAAATCTCTTATTTAAAAATACATGTATAGGATGTTTTACATATATTTGTGCATATACATTAGATTAGTCAGTACTGAAGCCAAATCTGGAGCTAATCTAACAAAATAACTGGTCCAAAAATTAGTAGCCCATATTTATATGTTAATATAAAAATATTAAATAATAATATATATTTTTTTAAATGTATTTAATATTAATATTAAATATATAAATATATATATAAACAAAATATATATATATATATATATATATATAAAAAGTCAAATCAAGAAAAATCAAGAACATTAACATTTTGTTGAAATTTGTAATTGAAATGTATTATCTTTCTATTTCCAGATGTTTGGTGAGTAAAATATTATTTTAATAAATATATCCATTTAATAAATCTGTTTTGTTCAAATGCACCAAAGTATGTTACCTATATTCACTGAGAAATTGATAAAAATATTCAATTTCAAAATGGGGTGTACTCAATTATGCTAAGCATTCTATCTATAATTTCCATTATTAAAGGTCACATGACGTCCTTTAAAATGTGAATTTTAGTTTAATGTGTGATGTAATACACAAAGATAACAGAGAAACACAAAGACAGGGCCGGACAGGACAGGACAGGACAGGACACTCCTCCCCTTTTTAAGAAAACAGCCAATAGCGTTTTGTTTATGTCACAGCTCTGCCAGTGAGTGCAGTTGAGCTCAAGTACAACAAATGAAAAGCAAATGAGAAACGTCTTGAAGGAGGTCGGGACATGTCAGTTACTATAGAGCATTTGATTGGTCAGGAGATTTGTGAAAATCTGATAAGTTGATGTCAAAAACATTGATTCGTTTAGGCAGAAGTAACAAACTGCAGGCTTTGGATGTTTATAACTTATAAATGTTAATTTTATCACTGTTTTGGAGCACACTAGCTCCAATAGATATCCTTAAGACTAACATACTGATGTTAACATCTAAAAAACTTTATTTTGATTTCATGAGACATTTTAACTCTGTTGGAATGAATAAAACTTTAATTATGTTGAAATGAATGGAATTTAATTCAGTTACTTTGATTTTATAACTTGTGATTTTTACGAATGTCACTTTTATAAAGCCTAAATATTTTTCCCAACAAACAACATCAAAACAACATGAAAATTATTCTGGAGCATAAAATTAGTCTATGTGCTGAATCTGTGATGCTTCATCTACTGTCAATCCAGACAGTTTTATTTAAACACACAGGCTTCATATGATTTTTTTTTTTTTCAAAAGCCAAATCTCCTTATGAAAACCAGACTGTGTGAACGCATGTCTATACTAATATTACCATACAAAAAGTAATAAGCATCTATATAGAGTTCCATCTGCCTTTAACTCGGAAACTGTGAAAACATCAAATAAAACCAGATCATTTACTTCACTGAACTAAACAAAACAAACACTCTCCTCATTTTAGACGTCCACCAATACAGGCTGTTGACTGTGATCCAGGCAGTGGAAAACAGAATCTTATTAGTGTCCCACAAAGAATCTGTTGTATGTCAGAGGCTTGAAGGACACGAGGAAGCGGCCATGATTCAATTTACACCGAGACATGTGCTCTAATAGGAGTGGATGCACAGAAAGGAAAACACAGAGCCTTTCCAATTTAAGGCCCAAAATACGGGATCGCAGACGCTTCCACCTACACACATCAAATATTACAGGCCCATTGCTTTCCAAAACATTTCAGAATGCGATTTATTAAGCGATACATTCACAGAACTGCCGCATAAAGGCTCAAAAGTGGGCCTAAGCCAGATTTCATGGTCAATTTTCTCATTTTCAAGCCAAAGAAATTTCTCACAAATGAAGTTATTTAAGTCAAAGTGGTCTACTCATAGAAAGCTACCCATTATACTAGACTCAGTGGCAGCTAGGCTGGTGCAGGACTCTTGTTGCAGTTTGCTCTTTGCCAGCAGGCTCTTTTTTTAATATCTGTGACATTGTGAGAACATTGAGCGGCTGATGGCACCTCAAGAATGAGCGCGGTCCCTTCAAGACCAACTATCCTGAGCTGTGATCTTAAAGACAGACACTAACACTGCACACAAAATACAATCCATTGTTTGTCAATTCATTCATACAATTCATCAGTTTTAAACCCAAGTCATTCTACCCCAGAACACAAACGAAGATATTTTGAAGTATGTTGGAAACCAAAGTGATTTAGAACTGAATTGCTTTCTCTCTTGTGAGAATTAGATCAAACTGATGCTCTCATGTGTTGCGTGATTGGCTGTTTTCTGCACGTGTCACACTTTCAGGTGCATGTGGTCCAGAGGTAATCACAAACTCTGAGTTATCAGAGTTTATGTTGAGAAACAACTTAACCTGATCTTAACCAGGTTGGATTTGTTTGGTTTTGTCAAGTCGAAACTTACTCTGCAACCCAGAGTTTGTTCAACTCATTTTATGCAGCAAGCCTATGAACTGTTTTGTGTGTGTGTGTTCTCGGAGGTCCACTTATAATGTAATCAAAAATGTTTACACAAGTAATATGCTATTTTCTCTCCTGTTTTGACCTCATAAGGTATGGCATATTCATTCATTCATTTTCTTTTCGGCTTAGTCCCTTTATTAATCTGGGGTCGCCACAGCGGGATGAACCGCCAACTTATCCAGCATATGTTTTACGCAGCGGATGCCCTTCCAGCTGCAACCCATCACTGGGAAACATTCATACACACTCATTCACACACATACACTACGGACAATTTTAGCTTACCCAATTCACCTATACCGCATGTCTTTGGACTTGTGGGGGAAACCGGAGCACCCGGAGGAAACCCACGCGAACACGGGGAGAACATGCAAACTCCACACAGAAATGCCAACTGACCCAGCCGAGGCTCGAACCAGCGACCTTCTTGCTGTGAGGCGAACGTGCTACCCACTGCGCCACCGCGTCGCCCGGTATGGCATATTGTAGACTTAAAAACCCAACAGTTTTGCATATTTAAATTATTTTGAAAACTCGGAAGGACAACTGTTCTTGTAAGGCTACATCCTTTATAGTTGGATGTTGCTGTGATTGCATATAGAGTTAAAGTCAAAATTATTAGCCCTCCCTGTGATTTATTTGATATTTTTTTCTTTTTCAAATATTTCCCAAACGATGATTAGGACTTTTTCACAGTATTTCCTATAATATTTTTTCTTCTAGAGAAAGTCTTAATTGTTTTATTTTAGCCAGAATAAAAGCAGTAAAAAAAAAAAAAAAGGTGAGGTCTATATTAATAACCCTCTTGAGAAATATTTATAGTTAAGCCTAGTTATTGCACTTTAAACTGAATACTAGCATCTTGAAAAATATCTAGTCAAATACTATGCAATGTCATTATGGCAAAGATCAAAGAATTCAGTTATTAGAAATTAGTTATTAAAACTATTATGTTTAGAAACACAGTGACGCGGTGGCTCAGTAGTTAGCACTGTCGCCTCACAGCAAAAAGGTCGCTGGTTCGAGTCCCGGCTGGGTCAGTTGGCATTTCTGTGTGGAGTCTGCATGTTCTATCTGTATCCGTGTGGGTTTCCTCCGGGTGCTCCGGTTTCCCCCACAGTCCAAAGACATGCGGTATAGGTGAATTGAATAAACTAAATAGGCCGTAGTGTATGTGTGTGAATGAGTGTATGGGTGTTTCCCAGTACTGGGTTGCAGGTGGAAGGGCATCCGCTGTGTAAAACATATGCTAGATAAGTTGGCGGTTCATTCCACTGTGGTGACTCCTGATGAATAAAGGGACTAAGCCGAAGGAAAATGAATAAATAAATGTTTAGAAATGTGTTGAAAAAAAATCTTGGAATTTGGGGAGCTCATACAATTTAAAGTGATGCATAGATTACATTATACTAAAGCCAAACTTAATGAGCTGTGTCCTTCTATCTCTCCTTTGTGTGATAGATGCAAAGGCGCAGTCTGGACCTATGGTCATATATTCTGGTCCTGTCCAGAAGTATCAGAATTTTGGAAAAGTGTCTTCAGACTTTATGAAATGGACATTAAAATTGATGTGGAACTAGCATTGTTTGGATGTTCAGACCAGGCTCTAACTTGCCCTAAACATCAACAACTCTCCCTTATGTTTGGCATGGTGCTGGCCAAGAGAGTGATTCTGATGGAGTGGAAATCCACGACACCTCCAAGTTTTTTTTAAATGGTTAGCTGAAATGGTTTCTGCCCTCAAGCTGGAAAGGTTACGTTTCTCTAGATTTGGCAAACAGAAGATGTATGACAAAATATGGGGCCCCTTCCTTAGATGTATAGGTTAAAATTGTCTCTGTAATTAATTTTTTTTTTCTCCTTCCTTTTTACGTCATTCTATTTTGTTTCTTATTCCATTAGTCCGGCTAAGATTTGTTTGATGGTGCTGTATAATTGCTGTATTGTTTGCTAGTGTTTTGGTGCATGTTCTAGTTGGTATCAGGTACACAGAGATAATTTTGTTAACATATATACATAATGTACACTATTGGGTGTCATGTTAAAAAAAAACAAATTGGAGGAAAAAAATATACAGGGTGGCTAATAATTCAGAAGGGCTAATAATTCTGACTTCATCTGGACATATCAAACAAACTATAATAACAGACAAAGCAAAAGTGACCATGTAATGAAAACAGTTACACACACTTGTGTGGTGCGACATTATTGTTAAACCTAATATAGTCATTATAGCATCATTTTACTTTCAATCTTTATGAAAATTCAGAATTGAATAGTGCCTTGTTTATATATGTAAATGAGCCTGTGGAGAAACTAAGTGAGAAAAGACCAAGCTCTTGCCGTCTTCGGAGCCATATTTAGTACATAGACCTGCATTTGCCTCTTGTTATTTACCTGCTGCATGTTTGAATCAATGGGCGGAGCTAAGGTAGCAGCGTAGAAGTGGGCATTGATCTTCTGTGGAGGCGGAGTTTAAACGTGTAATATAGTAGTACATTCATACCCTTTCATTTCGACAAATTGGCTTCATTATGAGCTGTTTTTAGACTAACAAGTAAGTTTTAACTTCTGAAAACTTACAGCATGTTTTATAGTACACTGACCTCTTAAATGTCAAAAGTTTAAGGGAATTTTGATTTCTTAGTCCATGACCTCTTTAGGACTACAAGCCAGCATTTCTTGACTAAAGGCAACAGAGATCAAGGACAATGGTTTCTTCTAGAGTGATCTCTCCAGTGCCCCAGCACTATGACCTCATGTTCTGGCTCGCAGTATCTGGAAGTGAATGTTGTGCTGGAAAAATCTAGCCTTCACGAAACACTCTGGTGTGAGTCAGTGTGCTATGAGGACTCCACCTTGCACCCGTCCCATCAGAGACCAGGCCTTGAATCAGTCATACAGTCTTTCAGGAATATGTAATGATAACATCTCCAAAACGAACACCCAGTGACATGACCTTACTGTAACATCGACTATATGCTAATTCTGTTGGCAAATTTCATTAGTTGAAAGATCCCATTCAAGATATTTACATCATTTGCTAATACTCCAAATGAAGTCATCATGTCCCAGAATTTTGATGGGACAAGTTAACACCCATAGAGCACAAAGTTCAGCAAGTTCTTTATGAGGTAATGAACAATCGATCTCCAGTACAAAGAACAAACAATAATATAAAGTCTTTTGGGGAGGAAGCTTGTATAGTCAGTTAATGTCATGTTGCAATAACCTTTCCTTTCTCCAGATCTCTGTGTCATCTATGAGCTAACCGTGTGGTTGCATTGAGTTCAGACAAGAGCGGCCGGACGCCCTAACAGCTGCCACTGACCCGCATGCTCACATAGCTGACATTCAGGAGATAATCAACTTAAATAGCCAGAAGTCCATGCGCTACAGTGCTAGGAGAATCAACATGAGCAGCAGAAAGCTTTAAAGCAGAAATGCAATCAATTCAGGGTTTGAACTCCTAAGGTACATTCTTTGATGGCAGGACAAATCATTTTTGAACATGGCTCAGCTAGGAAATGGGCTCACAGAGAATGATTTCTCTCAATATAAGTATGTAAACGCTGAGTTTTTCTCACCAATCTCAAGATTTCAATCTGCGAGTTTCAGTTCTTCTGACCACAAACTCCTTTCTCACACTATACAAAAATAGCACAGGGACAGGCAGTTGATTTTTATTTGTAGATTTGAAAGTTTTGGCTACTTGGTTGTTGGTTTTGTTATTTTTATTTTATTTACGCATTTAGTTTTAGTTATTGATTTGTTTGAATGTTCAACCAAATGAAAACAAGAAGTATTTCATTGACTACTGGCTGATGCTTAGCCTACACGATCAACAATTATCTGAAAAGATAATTCTAGATATATTGTTAAAGTGTTACATATTGTACTTTATAATTCTTTTTTAAAGTACTCTATAATTTATAAATATATACTGATAAAAAAAATAAAGGGAACACTTAACACAATGTAACTCCAAGTGTTCCCTTTGAGCAGTATAGCAATACACCAAGTATTTATTGATATTATACCTGTTTGAAGTATACTATGATAAAAGCTTCAGAAATTAATCACAACAAGAAAAATTTGATGCAGTCGTAAACCTAAATATGATAACGTTTGTTTTATGTTTCTCCCATTTATTGTCAGATATTTCCATTTGCAAACTTGTTTGCATGAAAATAAATGTTACTTAGTAAGCACGTTGTAAGCAATTTGGAGAATTGAAATGAGTAAAAAAAAATCTATTCTCAATTATTATGTACATTTTCAAAATATAATGTTAATCAAGCACTTTCAAGAACGAAAGTTCTGAAAAAGTTGCATTTATTTTCTAGTTCTGAATTATTGTAATACAAGGGAACTGAATTATGTATAGGAACTTTTAAAGCACTAAAAAGGACAAACATCTTAAAGGGATAGTTGAACCAAAATTTAAAACGTACTCAGTATTTACTCCCCCTCAAGTGGTTCCAAACCTTTATGAGTTTCTTCTGTTGAACACATGAAGATATGAAGATATAAAACAAATACTTTGGAAGTCAATGGTTACTGATTTCCTGCTTTTTTCAGAATATCTTATTTTGGGTTCAACAAAAGAAAGAAACTCATACAAGGTTTGAAACAAGTAAAGAGTGAGTAAATGGCAGCATGTTTAATTTTGGGTGAATTACCCCTTTAAACTGAACATACATTAATTTAAAAAATCATTTAAAAACAAGGATGAAAATTTCGACTGATCTAAAAAGCTATAGGTTTTAGACTAAAAGAGGGAAAAATACCAAAATATACTCCTAAATTAAAACATACTAGCAGAACAAAACCATAACTTGTATTAGGTAGAGACCAAACAATACCATGTAAACAGTGCTAGATGACATGCATTTATTTAGAGCAAGTGTTCTCGATTCAATCAAGCCTACACGCAATAAAACAGTTTTTGTCTCTGTTGACTGTATAGAACCAGACGTCAGCCTATGTGGGCGAAAGTTGCACTCACAAACAGTTGCACAAATTATCCAGTAAGTTGTCAAAAGCTCTTCATAAACATCTGTAGTCGCTCAAAAATACTCACAGATGGAAAAAACAGCGGTTAGAGCCTTCAGCCACATTCAATCAATCACAAACCGTGAAGTGAGCAGTCAAAAAAAAAAAACCTGCAAGCACAAGCATAATGTGCCTACAAACACAAGCACGTGGGTCCACCATCCAAACCCGCCATTTTAATCTGTCATACGGATGAGGTTACACCACTTCCTGTGTCAGTTAGTTTGCTGCCATTCCAGTCTTACTTTCTAACTTCAGACGTGTAAAGAAAGGCCGTGTCAAAAGCGACATGATTCATTGGTTAAACATCACTGTCACTATCAACCAACGCAACAATAAAACTGATACTACTAATGAGAGCAGACCCTGCAGACATGATTATGTAAATATGATTGATTGAGCTCTGCATGTGGTGTGACTGATATGAACGTGTTATGCTTTATTCATCTTTCACCCACTAAATCCAAACTCACATGACCAAGAAAAACACCTGCCCAGGGTAGTATTGTATGGAATGTAAATGGTTATTGTTATCAGTGAGAGGACAGTTTGGTCTGACAGATCTTTTTTTAAGTGCGATTAATCATGTAGTAGAAACAATGGGAATTGAAAACAATAAAAAAAAATGCACCAACAATAATACATTTTTGTTTGTATCAAACATACCGTGTTAAATAAACTCTGCGTAATGTAATATGTAAGAAGATAGTTGAGTGAAAGTAATATGAGATTATTAATGTAATTTAAATCGGCAAATTCATTCATTCATTTTCTTTTCGGCTTAGTCCCTTTATTAATCTGGGGTCACCACAGCGGAATGAACCGCCAACTTATCCAGCATATGTTTTACGCAGCGGATGCCCTTCCAGCTGCAACCCATCACTGGGAAACATCCATACACGCTCATTCACACACATACCCAATTCACCTATAGCACATGTCTTTGGACTTGTGGGGGAAACCGGAGCACCCGGAGGAAACCCACGCGAACACGGGGAGAACATGCAAACTCCACACAGAAATGCCAACCGACCCAGCCGAGGCTCGAACCAGCGACCTTCTTGCTGTGAGGCGATCGTGCTACCCACTGTGCCACCGCGTCGCCTAAATCGGCAAATATTAAATAATAAAAAAACAAAAGAACAAACCAGTTTGATTGAAATTTTAAAATTAATGTTGATATTTCAAAAGATTTACTAAAATGGTTTTATATGTTTCATATGCAAATCACAGGATTTTCACTAGAATTAATGTAATGCTAAATCCTACTATATATCCAAAACAAACTAATAATGCAAATTTATAACTGCTACATCTACAAAGGTTGGTGATTGCAATCTTGAATTGTTTTGGACAGAAAAACAACTGAACAGGTTTCATTTTCCCTGTAGTATGTATGATAAGGAGCATTAAAATAAACTAGCAAAATTTGAGGAAAACTTTTGCAACAAACAGTGGTTCTCAAGATGACATAAAAAGACAAAATATAACAACAGAGCATAGTTAAATGCATAGGCCAGATTGTGGATCAGTAATTATTTTTGAGTGTGTATATTATGAGAAACTTAAAAGTGAACAAATCAAAAACTATTTCACTCAAACTGTCATATTTGTTATGCAAATATATTCCGTTTTTTAAATGTAAAGTACACGCTTTTCACTAATAATAACAAAGATCTAAATCTAATACTTAGTTTGCAATAAAGCAAACTAATAAAAACTGCATCTACAAAAGTGAAGACGATTTGCCATCTTGAATCCTCTCGCAGCATCTTACGTACTGAAATGCAACGGAACAACTTTTTATTTACTCTGTAGTAAACAAAGTGTGATGAGGAGAATTGAAATGAACTTGCAAAGTTTGAAAATGAAGGAGCAAACAAATTCATACCTCCATCTTCCAGCGCTGTGGTTGTCTTCTCAACTTATTGTGGCTGTTTTCCTGTGACACTTGCTGAAGAAGCGCGCGCTCTCTCTTCTCACAGGCGCGCGAAGTGTGTGTGTGCGCGCGCGCTCGATCACTCAGAAGTCAAGAGGGTGGTCGTTAGTTATATTTAGGTCTGACTCTTACAACATTTCCGTGGCCGAAAGATTGTGCCATGCGCTGCTAAATGAGCTGTTACAGAGAACTGACCTGTAGTTTCTTCCATACATTACAACATTACTGAGACTACTCATGAAATCTATGTGCTGCTGTCTGTGTTGAAGAAACCGTTTTATTCTAGCCGGGTTTTCTTGTTTAGTTTTTTTCCTCATAAAGAAGAGCACTTTTAGATAAACATGATTAAAATACCGTCCATGTGATTCAGGCATATGGGTCTTTTATAAAAAGCCATTTTATTCTATATTGAGGAGGAGGTCGCCCCCTCATGGGGGAATCCATGTTACATCACAAAAATCAACATTAAATCAACACAATTACACTACCACCAAACTTAATACACTTTAGTGATTTTCAAGTTCAAAGAACTTAAAGTGCGAACGTACATAGAAAGAAGAAAAACTAAAATGCAAACAAACAATAAAAACACAATTTCTCTCCAATATGACGGAAAATGATTAAATATACTCCAGAATTTGGATCTGCATCCACCAGAGAATTCAAAGAGTTTATGGAAGTGTTATGAGTGTAAAAAATAAAAAAGGAACAAATCTGCTCCACATTGAAGCACTAAAGCAGGGACCACTAAACTTGGTCCTGGAGGGCCGGTGTCCTACAGAGCTTAGCTCCAACTTTCCTCAACACTCCAGACGTGAAGGAAGTTTCAAGTGTATAGCCAGTAAGAGCTTGATTCGCTTGTTTAGGCATGTTTGATTGGGGTTAGAGGTAAACTCTGCTGGACCCTGAGCTTGGTGACCCCTGCACTACAGCAAACTAATTTCTTACATCCAGACCAAGATAAATGCCACATAACTGAATGAAAAAAAGGATAGATCACCCAAAACTTAAAATTGCTTTATGAACAGTTTCCTATCCTTTCCATAACTTTTCTCTGAAAGTTCAAAGCATATTTAAAAAATAATAATAATTTCTTGGTTATATTAATATCAAAGTAACCTTTCTGTTTTATAATGTTGAATGTTTTCATGTGAACTCATGACGCATTACAAAACAAGCAAAATTGCTAAAATTGGTAGGTTACCTACAGATAATACAATTAAACACAACAATTAGCTGAAAACCTTGCTGAGTTGTCTATCTAGACAGCTGGCATGCCTCTGTAAGCCCTAAAAATGCGGTCTAGGTTTGTAGCACACAAACTGGTGTTGATGCAGAGAACATTTCTACTTATTTCAAATAGGTTGTGCAAGGTGCTGCATTATGGGAGGAGCTTCAATAAGGGAACATCGGTTTAGTGACAGTACTGCCATTTATGGTTAAAATGAAAGAGGAAGTATTTAGTAAAATGTCTTCAATGCTGATCCACAAAACATGTCGTCGCATGGAAATGTTTCTATGTAACCTTTCATTATCTTCTGCATGCATTTTCTAATAATCTCACAGACCTTATGTTATTTATTATTACTAACCAACACCCATGAAAAAACAGAGCCAGTTTCACTTTAACCACGAACAGTGGAAGGACATGCGAATAAAAACAAAAAAAGATCTGATATTCACCACACAAAAATGTGCTTCCATACATAGCGCATCTACCACATCACTTAAAAAAAGTGTAAACGTAAAAGAGAAACGTGATGAGATTAAATGTGATAAAACCTAGAGCTAAGCAGGTGTGTGCAGGACGCCATGCTGCTTGCACTATTAACATGTTGATAGTTTTGACTTCATTTGTGAGCCACAGATGCACAAATATGTGAAATCACCATAATCTGATAACACACATATAGGCCTACATTGCGGAGACGTATATTTGATGTTTGTGGTCCATGGTATTATGGAGCAGCTGAGCGACCTTCATGGTAACTAAAACCCACAACTGGTGCAAACTAAACTGAGACAACTGCATTGTACAGGCACCAGATCTTTAAAACCATCTTTAAAATATATCTTTCTGATGTATATATATGATCATTTTGTGTAGTACAAATCAATGTCTACCAGCATATTGAAAGAAAAAACAACAACAACAATCATTTTGCTTCATGAGAGCCAAAAATATTAAACATGCCTGCATATGTATTTGACGCTTAAAGTGCTGCATTGTCAATTATATGAATCACCAGGCACGTCTGTAATTTTCTAGTGAAGACATCTAGGATGGCCTGAGGCTGAATAAATGAACAGCATAGTTTCATTCAAAAGGGAAATCATACACTAAAACAAATTTGTAGGGTGGTGAATAAAGTAAAACGAACTTTCACCTCCCTACAAAACTGCAAAAACATTCAACTCACAAGTACAGCTCTAGAAATTTATTTCAATTATTTTATCATTTATTTCACCAGGTTTTTCAGTACCCTGAAACATTTGTATTATTACCAGTAATATTGTGAAATCTTACAATAACTGACATTTGGCATTTAAATACATTTAAAATAAATAAAAAAAGTAATAAATTCATGTCATCAAAGCAGAATTTTTGAGTAACATGAGTAAGTTTGTTAACATTAATATAAAAGCGATCAGTTTGTTACAATATTTTGAATGCTGATTCAGAGCGGATTAACTAATGTTAACAAACACAACATTTGATTTTATAAATGCATTAGCAAATGTATTAAAAATAACTAAGATTAATAATTGCTGCAGATTTTAGAGTATTGTTTTTTTCTTAGTTCACATTAATGAACCCTTAATTTAAAGTGTTACCAAAACTCTTTAGGACTTTCTTTGCATGTCATTCAGTGGCTCTTTTAAAGTGGGCTGGATCAAGGATTGCAGATCAAGCTGCAATAATTCTGATATTTTGCTTCTTCCAAAACTTTGGCTATATAAAAGACCAAGATCTTAATTGACTACATGATTGACCCCTCTTTCGACCTCTAAATGACATGTTTGAAAAAAAGATGCAAAATGTGTAGCATGTTATAGTTTTGTATAATCTCATGGGTTTTTGGTTAAGGAAAAATGCTAATAAAAGGGTCAATGTTCTAAAGATATATTAATGAGGTCCTGTTTTGCTTTTTCACTTTTTGAATGTTATTCATTGTGGATTGTTACAAATCTCAATGTCCACTCCAAAGGGAGATATTTAGTGTAGAAAAAAATTATTTTCAAGGACTACAATGAACAACTGCAACAACTCCAATCAAGCATTTTAGATAACTTGCAATGAGTTTGTTACATCATTGTGGAGGTATTTTGGCCCAATCATCTTTGTACAATTGTTGTAATTTAGCCACATTGGAGGGTTTTTCAAGTCATGTCATGTCATGTCACAGCATCTCAATTGGATTCGGTTCATGACTTTGACTAGGCCACTCCAAA
The DNA here is from genome assembly GCA_903798115.1 of Danio jaintianensis. Lineage (NCBI taxonomy): Eukaryota > Metazoa > Chordata > Actinopteri > Cypriniformes > Danionidae > Danio > Danio jaintianensis. The sequence continues at coordinate 12,098,427 of CAIGQV010018106.1, read as the reverse complement.
GTCTTCATTTTTGTCTTTCTTTAGCCTTTCAAAGTGGATTTTCTGGTGTGCTTTGGATCATTCACTGTAAAAAATGCTGGGTTCCACATAATCGATTTGTGTTGGGACAACATGATGGAGTTATGTTAACTTATTAGTTTTTGCAAATTTAAGTGGATTGAACATAAAACAATTAGTTAGTTTGAACAAACAGCAAATTTAATTTTTTGAGTGTTGTCCTGCTGCAGAACCAAAGTTCACTTCAGCTTGAGGTCAGTAACAGATGGCCTTACATTCTTCAGGATATTTTGGTACACAGCAGAATTCATGGTTCTTATCATCACAGCAAATCTTTCTGTTCCAGAAGCAGCAAAACAGCCCCAGACCATCACACCACATTTTACTGTTAGTATGTTATTTTTCTAAAATGCAGTGTTACTTCTATGCCACACATAACCAGCAGTCTCTCCATCTCTGTGCTTCTAGTTAGAGGGGCTTGATAGTACTGAAATGCCAACTATGCTGTTTACCAATCACAACACACTAGGACAGCTGACCAATCACACTTTTAGTTTTTCAGAAGGGGGGCCTTCATCAAACTCTGAACAAGCCAAGCCATTTGTGTCTGTGGAGAAAGGTATTCTATTAATGTAACTTTTGAAAAAAAAAAAAAAAAAAAAATTTCAGAACACCAAGCATAAAAGCATGTCTTGTATAGACAATTAACAAAATCAACACTTTTAAAGGGGACCTGTTTTGCTCTTTATTATAAAGAGTTATTATAAATTTATTAAAATAATTCTACAAATATTTTTATAAGGCTGTATATTTAGCTTTAAAATGTATATAAAAAAAAGTATATTTTACACATATGTATAAAATAAATTAAGAATAAATATATGAATCACATTTGAAAAACAAATTTGGGTTGTTTTTAACAGTATTTTGGAGGGGGGGGGGGGGGGGGGGGTTACTACATGATTTAACTTTTTATTTAACTACATGTACAACAAAAGTTACTACATGAACTACTAACTACATGAATGAATGTTACAGTTAAAGTAAATATGCCAATATAAAAAGTACTCAGTCAAAATGAAAAGCAATTCTTTTCTACAACGGTAAAGTTGTTCTTATTGTTTTTGTTAGTTTTTTTTTTTTTTTTTTGGACAGTTCAGCGCAGTTCAAGCTCATATATCAAGCAGTGCAAAAACCATTCAAAGCACATTTGCAAAGGTCTCACTGTGGCCCAGATTTCATTCATGGAGAGATGAGTCAACAAATTATGCTGCGATGAATGCAAAATAAACCTCCTATCATCATTTGTGTGAATACCCCGCAGACATATCCGTCAAGATGCATTCCTTTCACACACCTATTCATGATGCCCACAGAGGAATGAGGTACTTCTGGTCTGTCCTGTTTATTGTCCATTCTCATTTGCTACTTCTGCAAAACTTGCAACTCTTCCTGCTGTCGGTTTCTTTCTGCAGCACCAGCGCTGCTTTTTCTTCCCCCTGTCCATCTAACAAAAGTCGACCTGGAGTTTTCCCCAACAAAGAAGAAAAGAATAGGGTCCAGACAACTGTTAGACGTGCACAGGCAATGCGTGATGACCGCAGCCTTACGAACTGCCAATATATAGTCACACGACTCTTTGAATTCATTCATTTTGATCTGCTTCTCCGTGATCAGGAAGACGGTCCTTACTATATGATATGGTAAAAAACACACCAAAAAGATTCCAAGGCTGATGATCACCAAAGCGCAAGCCTTCTTCCTGCAAGGTCTGGTCTTACCAAGCGCAGGACTAGGCCTCAGAAGATTCTTCGCCACAAAGATCGAACAAAAAATGACGATCATCAAAGGCACCACAAAGCCCACAGGAAAAGTGACGTTGTTGATGAGAAGCAATTTATCCACAGCGTCGTGTGCCAGCTCCAAACATCGAGTAGTGCCCTCGTCGTGAGATTTTTTCTTGGCGAACAACAGAGGACTGCAAGCCAAACCCATCAAGCCCCAAATGAGTCCACAAATGATGCCAGAAACCGAGTGGGTTTGAATGCGCAGGTATAGATATGGCCACACTAACGCAAGGTAACGAAAGACATTCAGGGCTACTAGGAAATACACAGAGCTGTACATGTTGAGATAATACACGTATAAGATGATCTGACAGGCGATGTGACCAAACGGCCAGTGAGAGTTCAGTACGTAGTAAGTGAGCCGCAGGGGTAAAGAGCAGACCAGCATTAGGTCTGACACCAGCAGGTTCACCATTAACATGCTGACTGGAGTGAAGCTCTTCTGGCTCCTCCATTGGCTCAGGAAGACACAGACGGATAAAGAGTGACCCGTGAGTCCCAGGATGAAAATCAGTATGTATGCTGTAGGATAAAACAGGCGTTTGAAGTCATCAATGTTGCTGGGGTCCAGACAGGAGGCGTTTTTGTTGTAACCTCGAAAAGATGCATTCATGTCCTTCCCTGGAGAAAGATTGGAAAGTTTGGCTGAGGGTTTTGGTACATGACAATACTGTTCTTTGAAGTGATAGTTACGCTAAAACGAAACTTCTGTGATCATTTCCTTAACATTCACTTGTTCCAAACCTGTTTGAGATTTTTGTCCTGTCGAACAAAAGGAAACTAAAGAAAAACAGCGATTGACTTCCACAGTATGTTTTGCTACATCTATTGATGTCAATGGCTGTTTTTTCAACATTCCACAAAATATCTTGTTTTGTGATCAACAGAAGGAAGAATTTCATAGAACTAAAAATAGACTTTTTTGGGTGAACTATCCCTTTAAATGAATAGATCAGACAAAATAATAACATTTCATCTGGTTTAATGCTCTTTTGGAACTCGATGTATTTTGAAGATTGTTCCAAAACAACACTAGAACCCCACTGATTTTCATTGTATGATTAAAATAAATATTTTACATTAAGCCATATAAATAAATAAATATAAAAAACTAAAAAGGTTTACTCTAGTCAATCAGTCAAACATAAGAGTTTTTTTTTTTTTACAAATTACATTTTGTATATTTTAGTAAGTAACAGAATATGCAGGTTGTTTTATCCTTTCATGAATATTTATATTATGCTAATTGACCAAAAATTCTTTATTTATTTTATAATTTATTTTAGTTTAGTATCTTAAACATGTAAATGCACCCTGTAGATATACTTAATATGATTTATTTGTACATAAATCAAACATCCTGCCTTCGATTTGCAAGTTTTTAGAGTTCACATTTTAGTTTTCTAGATTCATTTTTAAAAACAGGCTTTTCTAGTCTGGTGTGAACAAACTCCATCATACACTCAGTTACTAACAAGCCTTGTTCAAAACAAAATCTTAAGGTTTACTCCACAATATCACAGAAAACTTTCAAAGTCAATGGCTTTCAGCAATTACAACCTAAAGCATGTTAAAGAAACAAATTTATTTTAAAGCAAAAAAAAAAAGTTACCTTTTCGTCAGTGTGAAGAGGTGAAATCGGTTCAAAAGTGCTTGTAATGTTGGCACTAGCCAAGCCTGTACAGTATTGTCACCCACTAGAAGAGGTTTGATGCAGAAAAAACATTAGCAGCAGCAGCAGCAGGAGGAGGAGGAGAAGGACGTCCCAAAAACAACCTCCCGATCATCACTTCTATCAGTTAAAAAAGATAGTCTCATTTCCTCGTATAAAAGCAGCAGGTGTCCTGTAACAGCACTTGCATTGTTTAATATGGCAGTTGTTTCAATTGCTTCAGATATAAAGTGCTTTGCATAAGAAGATATACAGCACACAGGCAAAGGTCCAAAGACTATCTTTCACTGTAAAGTGATAAAGGTCATTTGGATGCTCTGCGCATGCAGTTTTAAACCACAACACATTATGCAGAAGTGCATTTTACGTCCCTCATTCATTTCCTCCTGTATTTTGTAATTTAAGCAACTTACTTGTGCTGCACTCGTTTTTTCTCTTTGATCACTAGCACTTCTGAAGCTGAAGATGTACTGATAACCTTTTAACAGAAGCCACTGCTGACAAAGCAGAGAATTTGTGATCGTCTATGACGGCAGCGGTACATTAAAAACCATAAGTGATGTGCTGGGAAATTTGAATGAACAAACGGCACAAAACATGAGCTACTGCTGTTATGTACAGATGTGTTTTAGGATTTGAGTCACCAATGTACTTAGAAACTCAAACGCACTTATGAAAGAAACAACTGTCATTGGAGTTATCTTTAAATATGATGAAGGCTTAACGATAATGTAAATACACATTAAATTTGTGAGCTAGATTTCCTAGTAGGACATTCCGGTAGGAAGTAAATCTGCCAAGGAATGCATGGAAAATGAGTGTGATTTATCACTTTAGAACCATGTGCTTTGGCTACAATCTGGGTTTGTGGCAACAGGAGTCACCTTCGTTCTCGATTTAAATAAATAAAAAAAAAAGACACATTTAATATTTCTTCAACAAACATGTCAGTTGTTAAACGGTCAGAGCATTACATAATAATAAAAAAAAAACATTTGATGTATAACATAATTTTTTGGGGAATATTAATAACAAAAAGTCTAAAACAAGTCCAAAAATGGCAACGTTGCACAGGAAGAACGTAATAGGTCTGACATGTAATTGCCTGTGTCGAAAAACACATATTCATAACAATCATATCCTAAAAATCCAGTAATGCTTAAACACCAACAAATGTATAAAATACAAATTCTAAATAAAATCCTTTTATCACACAAAATAGAGACAAGCTTTGAGGAAGGCCACAAAGACAGGGTTCAAACTTGCCAAATACATGATTCAAATGGATCTTAAACCCTGTTTCCCTGTACGGCAATGAGGAAAAGTTGCTCTAAAAGAAACAAAACAATAAATATCCATGACACACTGAACTTTTGTAGATGAATTTAGAGGTATGTTTCACATCAATTCCTTAACTCCTAAACATCCTTCATGGATCCTCACATGCTTAAAACAAACTAAAATGAAACAGCGCAAGGAAAGCATCTGTGCTGTTTCAGGAAATGCAGTGCACCATTTAAATACAAATAAAAAAATGGAGTTTAAAACGTAGTAACATAAAACACAAGGGGACGTCAGGCTTTCCGCTTGATGGTGGAGTGGTTTTCCTCAGCAGTACAGAGTGGATTTATTTAGGGCTCTGGATGGTCTTTATCAGACTCCTCCTTCAGTTTCTGTTCCTGCATTCGAGAACGTGTCGAGCCTGAAGAGACAAATAACAACAAAACATTCAAGCAACGTCAGCATTACATCTGATGTTCAATTATAAATATTGACTTGTACATCTTCACTTCTGTATTTTGGTATGATTGTATCAGATTCTAAATAGCCAGATTGAAAACAAAATATGGGTTGCTTTTTATCATGTCGCATTCAAAAACTTTCAGATCAGTAGTATTCATGCATAATAAATGGCAATGTTTAATAAATTACAGTACATTAAATATCAACAATGATATGAATACTAATTGGTTAAAATGCACAACTACTTTTGCTTTAACATTTATAATGAAGTAGATGTATTACCATTACTGAGCACAACAACAACTATTACTACTTGTTGTTTTAATAACAATAAAAACTTGTAAACTTGTTAAACAGTTACACTTACAGAACTAGTAGTTACTGTTTATCCTTTTGTTTATTATTACTGTAATTATACAGTAATAATAAACTAATATTATTCCATTAAATCATTACAGTAATAATAAACTCTATTATTACTGTTTATTATTACAAAGCTCAAGTATATTTTATTTTTGAAGTAATTAATGAAATTACTTAAAGCATTACCATGTTGTTATTTAATATACGGTACTATTTACGTTTTTTTTTAGCAAGAACATAATAAATGGATTACAAGTGACAGTACATGCATGTTCCTATTTCAAATAATTGTCATTCTTTTAAACTTTTAGCAACAAGCTTTATAAAATGTTTAAATATGCAAATGAGGAATTATTACATTTAAAAGCGTGCTAATTTACATACATTTCCAGCACAAAAATCTGAATATTGGATGAAGTCAGGTTCAAAACGGTCTTATTTTTTTAACGCCAGACAAAATACATTTTCACAATTTGTTGTATAATAAACTGTTACATATTATAAGGCAAATAATGTATGAACATATCCCTTAGTTAAAACCTTCAGAACATAGATGCAAGCAAAACTGTGAAGTCAAAGTGTGACAAAGGAAACAAATAAGTGTATTTTGGATGTATTCTTCACATTCGACTGACAAAACACAAAAAAGCTGTTCTATTAGTCAAAATAATAGTTTTTCTGCATATAGACATAGATAGATAGATAGATAGATAGATAGATAGATAGATAGATAGATAGATAGATAGATAGATAGTTTTTTTAACATTATAAGGTAATGACCATAAAAAGGTAGACCATAGAAAAATAATAATAATAAAATAAAAAATAATGATAATTGTCCTTTAATTATGCTAACTCAATACTATCATTCTGCCCAACATGCTCTTTTCAGTGTTAAACCACAATCTGATGCAAAAAGAAAAAAAAGCTGCCATGTCTAGAAAGGAGGATGTGTGACAGGTATGAGTGTCTTTGTGGTTAAGGGGAAATCTAGCTCATAGTTCAGACAAAAGACAGATAACAAAGCTTGCAGGAAACTTACTCATCTCAGCCAGCTTCTGGATCAGTGCCGACTCGCCACTGGATTTGCTAAAACACAACAATGATTCACTAGAATTTCACTCAATAGACTCAATGATTCACTAGAATTACACTTAGAGAAATTCAGACTAAATCGAACATGAATCCCACCTTCCGTCTGCTTCATCTTGTCCGTCCATGTCAAAGCGCAGCCGCTTCAGGGGTTTGGGGGCGGAGCCTCCATCCAGACTCCTCTTAAGTGACCAATCAGAGCTGCTCACCATCTGATTGATCTTCTGAAATTTGTCTGCCGACTGTTGAGATGAATAGAGGCATTTTTATAGTAAAGCTCACACCAAGAAGCATAGCTATAGAAATTTTATATAAGTATAAAGCGATAACTGATAATAGTATAGCATTAGCTTCCACACCAATGCATGATGACATTTTTTATGTGCCAGTGTTTTTCCGTCTGATGCCTTAAATGCTTGTGAAATCAAAATGTACAATGTTTATCTTGTTAGCTCACATTGTTATTCTTACAGTGAACAATTAATCTGTTCAAGTTAATCCACTGAAAAAAAAAATTGTTTTGTGATCTTGGTAAGCGTTTGGAGTGGTCCTTCTCTGATGATGCCAGTTTGACAGCTTCATTTACAATATTCTTAACCACGCACTTCTGACCACTAGTTTGCTATGAGGGAATGACGTGCAAAAAGCCCTGCTGCCAACTCAATATTCTGTTTCAGTTGGAAGTACATCAACATACTGAAATAAAAGTCTCAGCAACTTTTCATGCAGAGTTTAAAGCAGGATGAATTCTGATTGGCTGTAATTGTTTTTAAATAATTCCTTTATGAAGGAATATTATTAAAACAATTATAATAAAAAAGGGGATGCTAATGTATTCCCAAAATACAGTTTGTACAGATCTACACTACTAATTAATTTAACAAAAAATAGCTATAAAAATGATCTGCTTCCAAACACTACAATATGGAAACTTTACTGTACATTTTGATTCTGTTAAACTAATCAAAAACAAGAACATCTGCTGATGGGCTAAATAAATAAATCAAATGAAACAGAGAAATCGTTTTCATATCCCATTGGCAAAGATTGCTTAATTTCTAATTTGAAGGATGTTTTTAATGAAAAACAAAATAGAGGAAGATACTCAATTTCAGAGAGCGTACAACATTTCATATCAGAATTTTATGTAATAAAGTATTGAATTTGAGATTTTTATAACCAGCAAAAGCCCTACATTTTACAGTCATGAAAAAAATTACCTGTTTTTTTCATTAAATATTTATCATTGTTAAAATAGGTGTCATCATTGGTATGAATGGGCCTCAACACATTTAAAATAGTTTTTAAAAAGTGCACTAACCCCAAAGGATTCGCCAATGGATATGAGAATTCTGTCCAGGATGCCATGAAAGAAAAGATACAGCACAATTAATAAAAGCACAAATGACAAAATGATGCAGTTAAAATAACAGCTTAAAGAACTGTTTAATCTCGCTAATCAAAATACTACTGAATAATACTCCATTAAAAGCCCAAAGACAGTTACGATTATATTTGTAAAGATAAAAAACCCATCTGATTTGGCATATGTCCAAAATGGATAGAAAACCTCTTTAATGTGATGACGGATGTGCACACTGACCTGCTCCGCGGGGTCATGACCAGAGGAGACACACGGCTGCTTTTCAGAGGAGACACGTAAACATTATTGCTGCCAGGAACCCGAAGAGGAGAGTTTTTATACGGGCTGCAGGGAATGTTTGGAATGGGAGACAGAGGTGGCGGCTGGAACACAAAAACAAACATCCTCAAATCAACCAAAACATATACTTCATTAAATTCAACATGCCTTCTGGCCACTAGAAGGCATTATAACACAAGTAGAGGTTTGACAGAGTCTCACCCGAGGAGAGGAATACTGGAGAATGTTAGTCTTCAGCTTCTGCATGAACACCAGGTTGTAGAAGACAATGATGGAGTCGTACTGACCCTCTCTGATCAGCACACGCTTGAATGTCTGACACATCCAGAGAAATTAAAGAGAGAAGCCTTCAGTGTTTGTTCAAATCACTTTAATAAATGTTTAGATTTCAATAATAATATGTGTTATGTATATTTACTATAAGTATATATAAAAACACACACATTAATGAACGTATTATATTAATGTATACATATATATTTTATTTATATATGGTTTGTAAATTATTTAACAATTTTATATAAATCCAAAATAAATAAATAAATAAATATGTGTGTGTGCTATGTATATCTACTACATGTAAATATATATCACACGAGTAGCAGTGCAATGTGGCTGTATATCGGCACTGGTGGGAGGCATGCGTTGTGTCCCACCAGTGACGATATACAGCCACATCGCACTGCTACGAGTGTGATATTGCGTTTATACAACAGTTTGACGGCATAATCGTGTATATAAAAAAGAAAATCAAACACGGAGAGTCTCAAAACCCTTTTGTAAGAGGCACTACTTTCTTCCACCATTCCTTCACATCTGCAGCTGACGTCAGAACAGCAGAAACCATTGCTGATTCACTAACGTCACTTTAGAGCTAGTATTTGAATGATTCTCTAGCGTAATGTCTAAAGTGATGGCAAAACAGGTGATTTTGCTCACATTTTAAGATTATAAGGCTGAACGGCATGAAATGCCATCAGTCTACAGAGATTTCCCAGTATTTCTTTGTTGCAATCAGGAGTTTACAATATTACTATGGTATAAATACAGCACTACAACATACAAAAGAGAGAGATCGACTTAGAAAGTCATTTACCTGTTTAATAATGATTTGATCAGCTGTAGTTTGAAATTACAGTTTTTCTCTTAGGGCTTATTATGCGGTCTGTCGCCATCTTGTGGATGAACATCGTCAACCGTCTTTGCTCAAAGACAGGCTAATGGCCGCCGACGCGCGGTCTCTCAGAAATTATAAATATTTTAAAATAGGCACTATCCTTATAAATAAAAACTACATTCTCGACTAAAAAAGCCTCAAAATTACATTATGTTATCCAACAGCAGCAATATTTGTCAAACTCTAGAGTGTCCTCAGCTTGTCACTGTATGTGGGCGGAGTAATACACAAGGGTGAAGGGTTAAGAGGCTGGACGAGTGCTGTTATTTGCAGAATATCGCTTCAAGATCCAGACAGAACTGTTGTATAAATGTATATATATTAATGCATACATACATATTTTTGTTTATATGAACTGTAATATTAATTTAACGATTTTATATACATCCAAAATAAATTTTATATATTTAAATATATATGTATTTAAATATATATAATATATATAAAGTATATTTAAATAATATATGTGTGTGCTTGCTGTGTATATTTATGTATATATATATATATATATATATATATATAAATACACACACATGCATATAAAAATAAATAAATAAATATATGATTTGTTACATATTTAATAATTTTATATACAGTATACATTAGGGCTGCACAATATATCGTTTTAGCATCGATATCGCAATGTGACCTTTCACAATAGTCACATCGCAAGTATACGCAATGTTGAGTCTGGATTATAATTTATCATTTCACAAGGAGGCCTGTACCTATGTGAGGGTTTTAAAAGCATTCAGGCATAAGAAATTGTACCATTTATAACTTTGACAAATTAATAACAAATAAGCAAAGACTATGCAGTATTATTTTACATTGGATTATTTAATTAATGTATACCTGAATTCCAAGAAGTCAAACTGTAAACAATAAATCTGTGTTTATTTGATTTGTATCTTTTTCTTTATTGATTTTATCTATGCTTGTCGATTGTTTCTTATATTTTATGCATATGCACTGCACTACAGAATCATCCCAATCAATCTAAAATTCTAAAGTAGTTTCAAATAGTTATTCAACACATCTATTGAAATTGTATTCATATCGCAATATATAAAATAGCAGAATAAAAAATATCGCAATGTTAGATTTTTCCAATATCGTGCAGCCCTAGTATATATGTTGTAAAATTGTGTAATCTTAATCCTGTAATTTTTAAATTCTTTTTCAAATATTTCCCAAATGATAATTAACAGCAATTAAATTTCCATAGTATTTTCTATTATACTTTCTTCTGCAGAAAGTCTTACTTCTTTTATTTTGGCTGGAATAAAATCTATTTAAAAAAAAAAAAAAGGTCAATATTAGTATTTATCCCATAAGAATTCAATTTATTTCAGCTTCAAAACAAACTGTCATCCAAGAACTTAATTAATCTAATTAAATTGCATTTTAGGCTGAATACTTGTATCCTGCAAAATAACTAGTAAAATATTAATATACTGTCATCATAGCAAAGACAAAAGAAAACAGTAAGTAGAAATTTGTTTAAAAAAAAAACTATTTAAAAATAGATAGCTCTCCACTAAACAGCATTTGGAAAATATATTAAAAAAAAGAATAACAATGTCACAGGAGGGCTAATAATTTTGTCTTCAACTATATATATATATATA
>CAIGQV010018106.1:12055225-12077242 GCA_903798115.1 Danio jaintianensis | reverse complement strand
AATAAATGAATGAATAAATAAATATGCCTTATGTCTTGAACTCCTAATTTGCTGCCTGTTAACAGTTATTAAGGTAGCATATGAATATGTACTTTATAAATACTAATAAACAACCAATATTTTAAGGATAGGCAGTTAAACTAATGTTACCAAATATATAGTATTGTCTCATAGGCAAAGTCATAAGTAGGGCCAGACAGAATCTGCAGACATTTTTTGCTATTTATGCGGATTTATGCAGAATGATTTTGGGAGTATCGTAACTAAAAAGTTAATATATGAAATAAAAAATAATACATTTTTAACTTTTATTTAAGGTTTACAATGCAAATCCAATTAGATACACTTATTTAGTAAACAAAGCAAGTCTCTCTATAATATGTCTGCTAAAAGACAGAAAATATTACTTTACAAACTGTATTGTAAATAAATCAAATGAACATTTTCATGTCAGACCGTAATATTACTGAATTTATTTAAATACTGAATAAATATAAATTTACACAAGTAAATAAATAGACTCAATGATGGGCTAAAGATCTACGGGGTTTATTTTTACACCCAGTATTTTAAAGAAATTCTCAAACCAAAAATAAATTACACAATTTTCCTTCGTTTTCTTTTTTTTCAGGTGCAAACAATAAGTGCAAGCACAATTAGAGTGGTCTCTTATGTGCAAGTAACTACTACAAGCAAGACTACAACAAAAACAACCTATTTGGAGAGAGCGGTCAGACCTGCGAGCTCGTGTTAACAACGTCAAAAGTTTCCAGAAGAGTTTTTTGTTCCCTGTTCTGCTTGTTACGTTGTTCTGTGCAAACACGCCATTTCATTCTCATGGTAAGGTTCCCTAATTCAGCATAAATTCCATAGTTCTGCAATACACTGAACTATGCCTAATCTGACTTTAAATTACACTGGAACTATTTCATCAACCAGGTCTTGTGGAAAAGTTAATCTACAGGCCTAAGGATATCAAAGATGTCTTTTTATTACATGACATATATTCCTATATTTACAAGTTGATGCATTGCTCTGGTAAATCAAACCAATGGTAAAAACATAATCATTTTCTAATGATCCAATGAAAGTCCATTCACATGCAGAAATCATTGAGTAATTTAACCTCTTCTGTATATTTCCAAATGTTAGAGTGTAACAAAAATCGGTAACACTTTAGTTCAAGTATCAATTCTAAATATTAACAAGTGGCTTATTGTCTGCCTATTATTAAGATATTGGCTGCTTATTAGCATGTATAACGTATATTCTGTATGATCTTATTTGTTTGCCTAATCCTACCTAATAGGGCTGCACAATATATCCTTTCAGCGTCGATATTGCAATGTGTATATCCGCAATAGTCACATCGCAGGATCTGCAATGTCAGTTTAGTTTTAGTTTAGCCATCCATTAGGAAATGTGAGGGGGTAATATCGTTGACTTCTTCCCAGGGGCGCACAGCGAGCGCACGCTGGTATAGAGGGCGTTTTTTCTCCGCCCGGTCCTCGTGCGCTTCCGCCTTCACCTCCCCTGATGGCGAGGCGGCCAGTGGGTACGAAGCTATTCCTCAGGTGGTTGGCGCCGCCACCTGGAGGGGTAAGCTGAGAGGTTTTCTGTGTCTCTCATGGGCAGAGCCCACACCGTTGCGGGCCATGCCGCTTCTGCCCTGCACCACGGCACCGGCTGTGCTGCACAGGGGAGGTTCTTCCCCAGGCTTATGCGCAAGCACCGCACGGTGGTCGACTATGCTCTCATGACCTTCAAGTCGGCCGCCCGTGCCCTGGGGAGGATGATGGCCACACAGTGGTGCGGAAATGCCACCCTTGGCTTACCCTGGCAGATATGCGCCGCGCCGACAAAGTACGCTTTCTTGGTTTTCTTGGTGTTTCTTGGTGTCCCCATATCCCACGCCTACTCGGCGACACCGTCGGGGACTTTACCTAGGAGTTCTCGGTGGTGAGAGATCAGCCGTGCGCGATGGAGCAGGTCATCTCCTGGTGGGCTCGGAAAACTGCTCCCCCACCGGACCCGTCCGCGCTGGCTGTTCTCCTCGTGATGGCCCTCCCTGACGAATTCCCCGGAAGAAGTACTTGTTTTTCTGGGACGGGCACCCTCTGGCACTCGCGCAGCGTTCTGGAACCCCCATGGAGGGTTTCTAGACAGAGCGCGGTGGACTTAGGTGACCTATCAGTAGATGGTTAACACCGTCACTCAGGCTAGAGCACCCTGTATAGGCAAGCCTATGTCCTGTAGTGGAGTCTATTTGTTGTGTGGAGCTCTTTTCTCTGAGAAGAACCTCGGACATGCCAGATTAGTGTTGTGTTTTCTTCCTTCAGGATAACTCTACAGGCTGTCTCCCTCCACACTGAAGGTTTGGCGTGCTGCCATCCCCGCTCTCTGTGGGGCGGCGGATGGTAGCGCGCTGGGAAAGCATAACCTTATCAGCCGGTTCCTTAGAGGCGCGTGGCGCGAGATGGTTAATTCCATCCCCGCCCCACTCTCTAGCCCCAGCGGTTATGGTTAGGTCCGTTGAGCCACTCGACTAAGTATCTATAAGTTTTCTGTCCATGAAGGCAGCTATGCTGGTCGCGTTGGTATCCTTTTCGGCGTGAGTACGCAGCGCCTCTTAACAGATTATGCAGAGCTGCAGGCTGGGCGACGCCTAACACATTCACAAGATTTTATAATCCTCGAGTGGAGTCAGTTTCCTCCCGATTACTGGGTCACTCCGGTCAATCGGGACGAAATTAAACTCAGTGTCAAAAATGCTTGCTGCGCCATGCTCCCTAACCCGGAGATACGTGCGCCTTTTCTATTCTGCTAGTAAGTTTCCCGCTTGGCGAACCCTAGAGAATTCCTCCGAGGCCCCCAGCACCCGACTCAGCAGAGGTGTGATGTCTGGTATGCCCACTCTTGGTCTACCCACATGCTGAGGTTTGGTGCCAGCTATGCGCGGTCCCCGATGGTGATCCCATATGCTTATTTCAGCCACGGAGTGTTCCCCCTGAGCAGGCGGACCCGTGTCTTCCCTACCCACTAACCAGCTTATCATATGTAGCACTCCCCCTCCATAGGGCTAGTCCATATGTCCTTATTGCCATCAAGTCTCCCCTCTTGGGTAGCAGGTGGTCTCCGCAGCGTCCTCCCCCTTCGGGGACTGGCACGCTTTCCCAACGTACTGTCGTATTTCTAAAATCCCTAGACTATATTAGCTAGGTAAAAGCACATTACGACCCCCGATCTAAATTGTAATTATTCCCATGTAATGGTAATTTTCTGGGCCTAGGGGACGTTGGAAGGTTGCGCTCTTGGTGATGCTTATGCGCTCACGCTATGCTTGGCAAACTTCACATCAGGAGCGTGACGAGCTTAGCTGCTGTGGCGTTTTCCATACAGTCTCCCGTAGTCTGTTAACAGACGCACGTTGGAGTTCCCATATGAAGGGGAACGTCCTGGTTATATACGTAACCCACGTTCCCCGAATAGGGAACGGAGACGTGCGTCTCCACTGCCACAGCAGCTGAGTCTCCAGCTGTTAGCTGAGTGATTGGCTCTTCAGCAGGCAAATTCTACTGCTCGCTCCTCAGCTGGCAGCTTATATAGCACTAATGGCTAATCACTGTCAGCTGTGGAGCTGAGCTCTGCCAATACATTTTGGCATTCATTGGCCCGTTTTCTTAGTCTTCAGAGTGATTGGTCGTTTGAAGTACTCCCGTAGTCTGTTAACAGACGCACGTCTCCGATCCCTATTCGGGGAACGTGGGTTACGTACGTAACCAGGAAGTTTTCATTGTGCAGCCCTACTGCTCAATACCTAAACCCAACTACTACCTTAACTATTATTAAGCATCAAATTATAAGTTAATTGAGCAAAAAGTAATGTTTTTTAATAGCAAGAATTTTACCGTAAAATAAAGTGTGATCCACAAACCATAGTAAAGATACAGTTTGCTTTCCCATGCACTGGTTATACAATAACTTCCTATGTTAGGCCTTATTTTAATTTTAGACATTGCAGTTGCGTGTAAAGCCTTCTGAGTAGTGGTTAAAAAAATTATTTCCTCAATTTGAAATAACCTTATTTTCGAGTGCAAACTATAGTAGAAGTATTGTTTTTTTACTGTTTCCTTTTAAACAGGAAGACTTACAGATCAGCAGCGGTGTGGTTGTGATGGAGGGGCTGGTTGAGTGTTGCAGGGGGCTCTGCTTGTTCACCGAGTCCTTCCTCGCGAGACTGTTTGAGGAGGTCAAACAGCGGAGAGTCCTGGAAAAAAGGCGAGACGTTGAATTATATCACTGATCAAAACTGAGAATGTCTCTGGCTCCAAAAAAGAGAAGTGAGGGAAGGAATTAAGAGAAGACAATGCATACTATAGTGATTGAGGCTTTTTCTGTCATGTCATTT
The DNA here is from genome assembly GCA_903798115.1 of Danio jaintianensis. Taxonomy (NCBI): domain Eukaryota; kingdom Metazoa; phylum Chordata; class Actinopteri; order Cypriniformes; family Danionidae; genus Danio; species Danio jaintianensis. The sequence goes on along the minus strand of CAIGQV010018106.1, from coordinate 12,072,834 downwards.
GAACACGATTACATTTTAAATCAAAAGAAATACTTCCTTATTTACACGCACAACCTCATGATTAGGTCTGGATGTAAATGAAGACAAAACAACCCTGTGCATGTGGCAGACATGTTTTATAAGTAAAAGTAACTAGTAATATAAATGAATGCTTCCTAATTATTTTCTAAACACCATAGTTTTCTGCAATTTAATAATTCATTTATCATAAGGTTGATCATATTTTAAGAGGAAAAAGGTTTACTCGCTTTTTGATTCAACAAACAGTGAATGAACTCTCGACACTCCCTTGGTTTACAAGCTCAGGGTTTGCACACAGTGTTGTACGTGTGATGTCACGTCGAGTTGAATGTGTGAACTTTGGACTGACAATCCCTCTTTGTGCCCAGGAATCAATGAGCAATGTGCTATTACATAAATCACCTTATAATCAGAAGGAAACCAAACACAGACACACACAAACACTATTTAGTATTTTCAAAATTTTTTATCCTATTATCTATTAAAGGTCTGAATAAAGAAGGACCGTACGTTTGTATAGACTTGACATGAATATAAGTGATGGATTATTAACATTCTGCAATACTGACAAACACATTAACAGTATCTTTGGAGATTTCCCCTTCCCCCAATAACAACTATTAAATATATTTATTTTGCTAAGTGTGTTTTTGTGCTTGTACGTAGGCTTGTTTTGATAAATGTGTCACTACACAATTTTTTTGAAACATTTGAATAAATGATTAAATAAAGCATTAGATTTTTGCTTTGACAGCTTTAGAACTCACAAGATATTTTGGCTTGTTTTTAGCAAAGTTTGTGTTAGTTTGCACATAGTTAACAACTGTTTTACCTGTATCAATCACAATATAGACCATTTTGAGGGATGTAAACAAAAACAATGGTCCCAATGTATTTCCTGTTTTAGATTTTTAATTTCTACAGCTTCCGAGAATCCAAAAAGAGCCACATATTGATAAATAATGTTATGAGAGCTGTTTTAACAGTAAGTTATGATTGAATTGCCTCCTGTTACAGTTATGAAATAGTTTGATAACAAGCAGGAAACGTTCATGGGCCAATGACATCACCACATTGAAATGGTCAATAGGTTATTACAATGCATATTATTACAATATTTTTGCAGACTCCTTGCATTTTTATTAACTGCATATACTTAAGTCGTCAAACTTCATGATAGAAAGTAACAAAAAAAAAATCAGTAGTTAAAACTCTCAAAGACTACTTCATTTAGAATCACAAATAATATTTTTAAGAGTTTTGCACAAAAGTGCCCTGTTTAATTAAATATTAACTAATGATTTTTTAAGGTTTAATTTACACTAATCTTGGGTAATCTAGATATAAACTAAAAGAAGCTTAGAAACTTAATTTTATCTAACACTGGTAATATACTAAACGAAAGTGATTTAACCAAGGGAAAATTTTTTGATTTTATCTTTCATATTAAAGAAACTTGCTTGCCCATGATACACAGAAAGCTCATTCTGAAGGACGCACCACAACCAAAAAAGCGTGTGAACTGTGTACAGGCAACTCCTTCTGAAAGTGCAGCATTTGCATCAGAGAAGAATAAGGGAGTCATAAATGGACAATTTATAGATGGGAGGAGCTTTAACTCCAGCCCCACCCTCTCGTCTGCCCTCCAGCCCTTCACAATCAGCAAACCTCACTGTGTAAACCGGAGACTGAACAGCAGAGTTGGATTCTAATAGCCTCACACAGCTACTACATAAAGTGACACAGATCTCAAAGACAAAGACCACCATCGCAACCACCATAAAACACAGTGAAGGGAAGACGAGAAAAGGAACAAGAAACTGAAAACCAGGCCAGTTGACGGAAACAACACATTGCGCTTCTTTTTTGAGGAAAATCATCAGGCTATGGATCAACAATTCACAAAGGATTCAAGATGAAGGGCATTTTAGTGTCACAAATCTTCTAAGCACCTTGGAACAGAGAAGATGAAGAGCAAGCATCTAGAAACCAACTTCCTGTGCTGGTAGCAAAGCAGCTATTGAATAAACCACTCATGCAAAGCATTCAGCATACCTTACTGAGAGGACAAAGAAGGCAAACTGATGTGGTTCGCTCATACAGATGTTTACGTGTGAGCACTTGCTGTATTTTGAGAGTAGGATTACACAACATCTGAACGGTAAGACGCCGTGTAATGAATACACACTGGATTTCTATACTTCTTTATGGATCTTTTGAAATCTGACAGAAACACTCACTCAAGCCAAAAGAATCACTGATGATGACTGGGGGGAACAACTGCACAAACGATAGCTTCAAATATGTGTTATACAGCTCTGTTTTCAGCATCGTCTTCATCCTCGGGCTGCTCTTCAACATGGTGGCCATGTATATTTTTGTTTGCAGACTGAAAATGCGCAATGAGACTACAACATACATGCTGAACCTTGTGGTCTCGGATTCCCTTTTCGTTATCAGTTTGCCTTTCAGGGCATTTTACTTCATCAACGGCCAATGGCCTTTTGGTGATGCTCTCTGCAAAATCTCAGTGACTTTGTTCTACACCAACATGTACGGCAGCATCCTCTTCCTCACGTGCATCAGCGTTGACCGATTCCTGGCAATCGTTTACCCTTTTGCATCAAGGACACTGAGGACCAAGCGTAACGCCAGAATAGCCTGCGGTGTGATCTGGGTGGTCCTTCTGTCAGGAGGTCTTACAGCAGGATTCGTGATGGACATCACTTCACATAAAAACGAGACGTACTGTTTTGAAAACTACTCCAAATCGCAGTGGAAATCCCAGGTTTCAAAAGTTGTGGTGTTTATGGAGACGGTGGGCTTCCTGATTCCACTAATGATCAATTTTATCTGCTCCGTGAAGGTCTTGCAGACTTTACGACACCCCGAGAGCATCAGTCGAGGTGGGCAGCTCAACAAAGCCAAGATCTTACGCATGATCATGGTGCACTTGCTCATCTTCTGTTTTTGCTTCATCCCGTTCAATGTCAATCTGGTCTTCTACACTCTGGTCCGAAGTGAGGTTATACAGAACTGCACCGTGGAGACGGTGGTCCGGACAATTTATCCTATTGCATTCTGCATTGCGGTGACTAACTGTTGCTTTGACCCGGTGATCTATTATTTCACCTCGGAGACCATTCAGAATTCAATGAAACGGAAATCTTACGGTGTACACAAAAACACGTTAAACAACACTATTGACAACAGTGATTACAACGGAAGGGGTACGATTGATAAAATCACATCTCTTAAAGCTAAATTCATGATTGAAGAGTCTACAATATGACCAAAGATCAGGTAGCAAATAGGTTTTACACCCTTTTTGTACCAGCTTCTCCTCTGAAATTTGGTGTTGGGTTTGGATGGGATATAGCAGACTGATAACTATCTGAAGAATGTTGAAAGAATAAAGTCGGAGTATCTTCTTGGAGCTAGAATGGATGTTTGTTTAGAGCACAAACTCAGCAACTGTTTGTTTTAATGGATTATCGATATTATAAATGCATTCGAATTGTATGAAACTATGGACTGAAAAAGAAAAGAAAAATCAGTATTTCCAGACTAAGTGTAAAAGTTCAAGTTAGACAATAAATAAAATGAGCCTCAAACCTGCTTGTTTGTGTTAGAAAAGTTAAAATGGTAGCAGTTCTCACTGAAATTAAATTTATTAACATTAGTTTTATACTTTTTTTTTTACTGTATTTTTTACTGCATTAGATGATCAAGGCAATGAAAGTTTATAATAACAATAGAGTAATAATATAAATATACTATTGATAAACATCAATTAATGTTTGTTCATCCTAATGTCAATTAAAAATACATTTTGAAGTCACCCACTGAAATGTCATATTTAGAACAATGATTTCGTTACATATTAAAACACTCTATTCAAGTATAACAGTGCAGCAAACCGCTGCTTCACTCATTTGTCAGCAAGAGGTTTTTGTATTATTTAATTGAATTAATGTTATTTAATTGTAATATGTAGAAACTGACATTAACCGAGATGAATAAATGGTGCAAGACAACTGTTCATTCATGCTATTTTAAAATTGAAAAACTGACTAATGTTGACCTTACTATAAAGCGTTACCATCTAAATCTGAATCCATTTTTGTTTTACAAGTAAATGTATTAATACTATCATATGGACCATTAGAACTGCCAGTCATTTGTAACAAAAAAGTTCCCATAAAGTGTTTCCACGTGTCTTCCTGTGTTTATTCCTGGAAAATTTTAACTGCTAGTATTGTTTTTAAAGCCAAGACCTGATTAAGATAAACAAATTCCATTATATCTGCTCAGATGGTAAACAGTAAGCAGAAAAGGGAGTGACCATAGAGAAAGATGACATTAAGTCTAGAGATTGTATCAGGGTTTGTCTATGTAAAAAATTAAGCTGATGACAAACAGTTCTACAGGGTGTGCCAGGATATTTTTGTTTTTGTTTGGGGATGTAATGTAGCAACCGACAATAAGAAATATAAAAATATATTTTTTTATACATTTCTGATCATTGTGATTTTCTTTTTTTTTTTAAATATCTTTTTAAATTCAGTTTTAAAAACATACTATGAAAGTGAGTGACCTTAAAACAAAAGTGCAAGGACTGAACGAGCACTGGATTCCTTGGGTAATCACATGCCTGAAGGACATGCTCCAAACACTCACAAACCATACCTCTAAAGGGCATTTCAAACAGCCAGTAGGTTTTGCATGTATGCTTCACATAGTATTTTACTGCTTCTTGTGTACACACATTTTCCCACACACATAAGGCAGAGCCCAACTGGAATGAGCTGGTGAAACACTGGATAAAACTGTTTAATGGGGATAATGGGGGAAAAGCGAGGTTTGTCGCTGGATTTCTAATTAAAGCCGTTACAGTACTTTTTTTTTTTTCTTCAAGCAACTCCAAATAAAACTGGTCTGTGCCAATAACTGCACTTGCCAGTTTTGCACTGACATGTATTTTCTGTATTGCATGCACGTTTGTTTGTTTGTTTGCGTTTATTGTCCTCCTAGGAGGAAACTAGTTTTACAGCAATGAGCCACATACACACAAACACTATGTAAACTTCAAAGATTCACAATAAAAAGGATCAGACATTTTACCAGTTAACAATTCATCAAATTAATAGCCACTGAAACAATAAAAACTTTTCAAATGTTTTGTTCTACAATCAGTTCTGAATCGACATCATGGTAGCAACTGAAATTCTTTCCGTAATGGGTGATTAAAGTTCATTAAAATTAATTGAACTTTCTATAAAACCTGTAAAATATGTAATGTAAAAACCTTCAAGTGGTCATTAAAGAATTAGTTCACCAAATTATTTTTTATTAAGATTATTAATTACTCACCCTCATGTCATCCCATGAGACCTTTGTTTATCTTCAGAACACAAATTAAGAGATTTTAGATGAAATCTGAGACCCTCCATAGACAGCAAGGTTCCTGAGATGTTCAAAGTCCAGAAAAGGAACGAAGAGCACTCTGTGTTTTACAGTTAAACCACTGAAGTCACATCGAAAGTTTTGACAAAGCTCCAAGAACACTTGTGTGGAAAAGCAAAACTCTAAATATAATTTCATTCGGCTATATCATCTCTCCTGTGTCAGGTCAGAGTGTGCATTTTCTACGGGCAGTACGATGTATTGCCAGAGTCAGCAGAGCACCATTCAAGCATTTTATTTCCCATAGTAAACACGCACCCTGATCTGTCACAGAAGACACAGGTGAACAATTTTTACAGGGGTTTATTTTGGTACAAAAGTGTTCTTGGAGCTTCATATGATTACAGCGGAACTGCTGAAAGACATGGATTGTTTTGACAGTGTTTTTGGTTCTTTTCCGGACTTTGAACAAGTCTTGAAACTTATAGTCTATGGAGGATAAGCGAGCTCTTGGATTGCATCTGAAATATCATCATTTGTTTTCCAAAGATGAACGAAGGTCTCAAGATTGAAATGCCATGAGGATTAATAATTAACAACAGAATTTTCATTTTTGGGTGAATTAACCCTTTAGGACTATGAGTGTACACAGAACTTTTTAATAACCAATAGGACATTCAACAGTGTCCATGTTTGTGAAATTATTTAAATATTTTGAACATTTAATACATTGCACTAAAATACAAATTTTCCAACATATCTGTTCAGCACTCCATATGAATGACAGCATTTAACTGTGGTGCTTTTAGAGTTTAAAAAAAATATACAAAATAAAACTACTAATCTCACAATCGAAATGTGAACATTTTTACATTTTAAACAAAAACATATGTGATATCTAAATAAATTAAGTAGAACAGCAATGTTTTTCAACTTGTGCTTGATAAATGATTGGATACGCTTAACCTCAAAACCATGCCAATACCACAAGTGTAGGTATTAAGACAGGACACTTGTTTCTCCATAAAATAATTAAAACTATTTAAAAATTGAAGAGATTACTTGAAAATTATCCCTTTCTCTGGATCTACGTTTATACAGTAGTTATTTGTTTGAGAAAATCATTGCTCTACATTTTATTCTTTGATGACATTCCTTCAAAATTAAATCAAATAGAAATGTTATTTAAAGCATTGCATAAAACGAAAAGATGCCATGCTTATATTCATTTTTAGACAACACAATACTAATGATTAATTTTCAGAACAGTTAAGATAATATTTCTTGGTGGAATAACCCAAAACACATTAAGGTAGCTAGTTTATTGCGGTATCAAATTATTTGCAGTGAAAATAAATTGGATAGATTTAACATTCAACAGGCCACAATTAAAATTATTCCGATGAGAAAAAAATATTTTGTGCCACTGTAAATTTTGCAACATTTTTGCATTATTGTAAAACTAAATCCCATCATGCACTAAATGAATCAACTTACAACTAAATTATAATCAGTTTGTTATTCTGAAGTTTTTTTTTTGTTTGTTTTTTTAATTCTGTGCAATATTTCTGAGCACAAACTTAAGCCTAAAAAACAACAATAATTTATATTCAGGTCCAATGTACAATAACATACTAAATGTAATAAGATAATTAACTTAAGTAACCCCATCACCCCCAATTGCCCCAAAAATGGACATTTAACCTGATACATCCTGTAAACATTTGTGATGAACAGCCCATACATCTCTCACTGAGTCGGTGGAGGTGCAAAACTCAGTAACATTTCCTGTACTGTGGTAAAGACCTAAACATAGTGTAAAATGTGCTGCTGTGGGAAAGTACAGACTGACAGTGACTTACAAAGCACACGTCACTGAACTGAAAAACAAGTGAACGCAAGTTACAAGAGAATCAGGAATGTGGAGAAAAAAATGGATGGAAAGATGCATTCCATTGTTGGTAAGAGGAGTGAAGCGTTGAAGGCTGACAGTTCACAGAAATATTTAGATTTTTCCAGAAATGTTTTCTTTAAAAAACGTATACTAAGATTTTTTGTTCACAAAATGAAAATATGTAACAAGCTGGAAATTAAACAGCTGTATAACCACTGACTGGATTTGTAGTTTGACAGATTTTTAGTAATGTTTTCACTGATGATCTATGCAAACTCCACAAAGCCTCATCTACATTACACAACTTTATCTTGATGACAAATCCGCAGAAACTGCAACAGCAAGGCAGAATTTTACAGAAGACCACAAACAGATGCTACAAGATTATTACAAAAAGCGTTATGTAAAACCAGTGGCAATTTACTGTGAAATTGTTATCGTTAAGCCCTGTTAGGCATTTTAGAAATGATATATGAATCTGAAATTCTTTTTTTTTTCAAATTAAAGTAAAAGTAGTCAAATGGAAATCCCATTTGACTACTTTTACTTTTATTTTAAAAAAAATTGAATTGAAAAGAAAAACTGAATCAATCTAATTGTGCAGTAACTAAAGTGACAAATTGTAAATGTGAAGTCGATTACTTTTAATACAAACTAGATCTTTACTGAAGGTTAAGGCTTTGTGTTTGCACTATTTTTACTATATTAACAATAAATCCACACAACCTCATCCAGCTCTGAATAGATATATGGCGCATGCACGCACACACACTCGCGTTTATTTATTTAGTGTGACAATATATATAGTCTTAATATCTGTTAAAGACACCTTCACTCAAGCTCGACAATGAACAGAGACTGTTGAACTCAAAAGAGAACACCGAGATTAAGATAAAAAGAATGAGAAAGAGCAAAATGGTAAGATAATTCTATTTTTTTAACTATGCAATCTACAATTTTAAAGCAATCTATGATATTCACAAAAATGAATTGTGCTCAGTTTTTAAGTCCAATTTATTACTAATAAACACTTTTTTTCTGACTGAATCTACTATTGCTTGTTTCGGTTATTTCGGTTAATACAAATCATTTAATTGTATAAGGCATGCTTAATTTAACTCAATATAAAAAGAGGCTCAAATGATATAGTTTTAAACACTATAAAAATAAGTAACCCTCAAGTTTTTTCCCCCATGTTTCTTAAAACCTCTATATATACTTATGTCTAAAAATATTATCTTCAGATAGAGGTTAAGGTTTACTTATGTTTATGTTGTATTATTGCAAAATGATTTTGCTATTACCGAGGTGGGATACAGTTAAGGTTACAAACTTTTTAAGTGGTTAAGGCAAGTTAAAGGTTAGGCAAAGAGTCACTGGTGTACAGATGAACTGATCATAACTTAATAAGAATAAGACAATATGAAATATCTACAATATGAAAAATACTATCAATACATAAGTGCATTATATCGTGCATTATATCTATTTTGAGCGCATTAAGCTACTAACACCTTATCTAAAGTGAGTACCTTTAGTTTTAAAACCAAACATTTGTGAAAATAGGTATTATTGAGTATAGCAGCCATAATTAATTTCATTCGATGAACTTTACATTTTAAGCCATCCATTATTTGCACACATACAATTTGTTGACGTTAAACTGGTTTTATGCATGCTATGAAACTGTAGTAGCGGCTAGTTACTGGAAGTAGCGGCTGCTTTTCTAAATTAAGTCCTCCTCTGTCATAATTCAATAACTTTACCTTTCCGTTTCATAAAGCTAGGTCATATAGACACGGCCGTCCAGGCTGATTATGGCCAGCTGGGAGAAGCAGGTGGTTCACTTTATATGAAGAGGAAGTTGTAACATTGTAAATTTCCTTTTACAGTTTGAGGTGCCTGTATGAAGAGGAGCCACTCGGACCTTAAATGATGAGATCAAACAATAAAAGCCTATGATGTGAGATTGCCAAACAACGATGCATGCAACCTTTTTTTTATCGTTTAAAATGTTAGTACCGGTATAACTGTGCAGCAGTTGACCTTATTAAGATCTGGAGTGATCATGCATCTCCAAAACACAACATACACACCTATTCCAGCCAACTGCACGGTGGACACCAGCTACCGCTTCACCTTCTACAAGATCTCCTACAGCGTGATCTTCATATTCGGTGTGGTCAGCAATAGCATAGCGCTGCGGCGTTTTTGTCGCATGCCTCAAGCGTTCACCAGCACGGCCGTCTACATGGCCAACCTGGCTGCCGCAGACATATTCTTCGTCATCTCCCTGCCCCTGCGCATCTACTATCACCACAACAAAGCCAGCATCTACAACCGCACCAGAGACTGGTCTCCAGGAGTGGCTTTCTGTCAACTGACCTTCACGCTGAAGTATATCAGCCTATACGGGGGAATCTTCTTCTTGGTTTGCATTGGAGTTGATCGCTACTTTGCCGTGGTTCACCCTCTAGTTCAGCACCTGAGGAAAGTCCACACTGCCCGTTTGATCAGCGTTGGGATCTGGTGCCTGGTTCTTGCCCTCAGTCTCGCTCTGCCCTTCTTATATTCCGCAGCATCTCAACGGCACAAGTCATGTCTGTTGGATCCTTCATCGAAACGCCACCGTACTCTAATTCTAGCTGCTCTGGGTCTGGTGCTAATCGCCTACCTGCTGCCTGCACTGCTCCTGTTGTTCAGTTACTGCAGTATACTCCGAGTGCTCCGCAGACTGCCGCGCCGCAGGAAGATCCGGCACCGCCGCACACTCACCGTCATCTACTGGGTCCTGGTGGTCTTTTTCCTTTGCTTTACGCCATACCACCTCAATCTGCTGGGTTATACGCTAACACAGGTGGGCCTGGTGCACAGCTGCAGACTTACCAAAGTCACTAAAGTGCTCCATCCCATAGTGCTCTCGCTGGCCAGCACCAACTGCTGCCTCAATCCCCTTATTTACTACTTCTCCAGCAGCCTCATGCACAAAGAGGCGACCGTCAGTAGAGGAAGTGCTAGTCAGTGAGTGTGAGCCAAGTAAAAGTTTCATTCTGACTGAAGACTGACCAATGAAGTCACCAGTAAAATAAAGACAACTTTAATGGAACGTTGCAGTATTTGAAAATGATTTGGCAAAAAAAAAAAAAAGCAGCAATACAGCAAATTACAACGATACCACCAATTCCTGATGGAAAAAATCAAGTCTTGCCCTTAACATTTTTTCTTGTTCAAGACGCCATTTTAAGCCTCATTCACACTACCAGCAACATGCTGAGTCTAAGCGAAAAGATCCTATTCATTTCAACGGAGAGCTAGCAATTTCTGGCGATCTCCAACTATACTAATGACAGCGACTGTGAATGGTGAATGGATGTGGGTGTCTATTGAGAATACTTAATTTATGCAAATGAAGTATTCTCATGTGAGCTCATGTGATCCTCTATCAGCTTTTGCACCAGCCAGTTGAGATCTCCATGCTGTGGATCTACACGGACCAAAATTTGCTGCAGATAAATGGTCATAATGGCAAAGTGGACACTTTTTTTTTCTTGTTCTTGTATTTAAGCGTTTTATTTACTGATTCCATTTATATTTAGTGTTTTCCCTCCATAATGTTTATTTTCAGATGCAAGAAATTCATTCATTCATAAATGTTACCTTAACACCCTCAAGGTGGGAACACCCACTAGCAAGATCGAGAGCAAAAGGAAGCAACAAAGTCGCTGGTAGTGTGAAAGGGGCTTTACTTGAAAAGAAAGTAAAGAAAAAACTTTTGAAAATAGGGCTTCTCTGATCACATTCCATGACTTCATCAGCAGTCTCTAACTTTGAGCAACCTCATAAATCAATTGCAATTTGATGACATAAATAATCAAGGAGTACGGTTGGAAATGAATACAGCAAAGATTATAAAAACAATTATAGAAATGCCCCACAAATTCAGGTTAGAAAAATATCCCCTTCAAAAAAATTTAACAAAACTATTTTTAACTACAAGTCAAATGTAAAGTGAATAAAAAAAAATGTTTGCAGAATTTTTTTCAGATATGTTCAAGTTCAGAATCCTTTTTTGTGTTTTTGTCTGCAGATCGCATACTGACTTGTAGGCTCTATAAAAAGCAAAGTATCCCAAATGGACAGTGTTTTGTGTAAGCACTCCTATTAAAATATTCTTTGTAAATTGAGTATTTAGTGTGCTTATTTATTGGATTCTCAATAAAAATAGCAATTTACAACATTAACATAAATAATATAACAAATGCAACATATGTGGATTTATTTGATCTAAAACACAATTATAACAGTGACAACTTGAATGAGCATAACATTTCCTGAATGGACCATCCTTTCTTCCATTTCATAGTGATTTTAAACAATATAAAGGATCACTCTGTCATTCTTGCAGGTGCTAAACCAAGCTCGATGCTTGCAAAACAGATGCCTTTGTGATTGAACAAGTTAAACCATCTATGTAAATAGCAACAGACAGTTACTCACCGCTCTCCATGCAAGACTCTCCATGATCACATGTTCACACTGCTCCAGGTGCTTCACCATGTCATGTTTCAGGGTGGGCTCGGCTTTAATGAAGCTCTCAATCACCTTGTAAAAGTCGAAAGCAGGCAGCTGGAAGACACTCAAAATCCAAGGGAAGCACAGATCGGTTTCAACGGAATCGCTGGCCCCTGAACTACGGCCAAAACCTCCAGTCTTTAAGGAGCTCCCTGGAAAAGCAAGCAAGGTTATTGTACACAAGCTACTTCTGTCTCAAATATACACTAGCGGTCAAAAGTCTGGGGTCAGAAAGATTATATGTTTGCAAAAGAAAGCCTATTTTGCTCACCAAGGCTTCATTTATTTGATAACTGCATTTAATTGAAACTGTAAAATTGTATATTAAAACATTATTTGAAATAATTGTTGTTTTTTTAAATGTGGTTTAAAACGATATTTAATCCTGTGATTTAAAGCTAGATTTTGAGCATCATTGTTCCAGTCTTCAGTGTCATATGATGCTTCAGAATTCATAATCATATGATTTGTTGTTCCATTCTGATAAATTATTATTGGTCCTTAATCATTAATAATAATTCTCAGAATGATCAATGTTGAAAACAAGTTTTCCATATAACAGTTTTGTGGAAACTGTGAATCTTTTTGTACATTTTAAAATTCTTTTGATGAAAAAGGATTCAAAATAACAGCATTTATTTGACAAAATCTTTAAATAAATAAAAATATTTTAATGGTACTTTTAAAATGAACTGTATCTCATTTTCCACAAAAATATGAAGTATTTTAACAGTATTAATAAATGTTTTTGTATATATATAATACCATTTTTATTGTAAATTTGTATTATTGATCAATTAAATGCAGGGTTGTTGAGTAGAAGTGTGTTCTTTTAAAAACATTTTTTAAAAATCTTACTGATACAAACTTTTGACTAAGAGTGTACAAAATGTATGCAAGTATGCTACAAGTTTTTAAGGTTGTGGAATAAGCAGAAAAAAAAAGTAGGTCAAACCTTACTTACCAACATAGGTTGCTATAACAACTTCCAGAGCGCATGATAGCAATGATGTATGAAACGCTGCATTGTTGAGAAGTTTACTAAAAAGGAAGTAACATGATTAATTGTCGGTGTAAATTTTATCACAAAAATCCTAGATTTATGGCTGTAATGATCTGATAAATGACAGTTAATTATCTGAGAAGATGCTCGTATTGTTCTTACCTAAAGTTCTGCACTGATAATCTTTTCTCCTCCTAAAAACAGCACAAATGCAACCATTAGAGAAAAAAATATTATAAACAATATCAATGAATGCATAATGCAAATAAATGTTTACCGATTTAAGCATGGACTCCATGACTTTGTAGTAGAGCTGAGCACCAAGATAAAAACGCTGAAAACACACACACACACACACACACACACACAAGTTTGTCCCTGAAGTACAGTTCAAATATTTTTAAGTGTTTTTGAAATTACTTCTACACAAAAGGCTGCATATATCTACACATGAAAAATACAGAGGAAAACGAATTATGTCAATTATTACAATATAAAACTACATTTCTAGTTTACTACACAGATTACAATGTAATTTATTCAAGTAATTTAAAACTGTTCATTCATTCATTCATTTTCTTTTCGGCTTAGTCCCTTTATTAATCTGGGGTCGCCACAGCGGGATGAACCGCCAACTTATCCAGCATATGTTTTACGCAGCGGATGCCCTTCCAGCTGCAACCCATCACTGGGAAACATCCATACACACTCATACACTACGGACAATTTTAGCTTACCCAATTCACCTATACCGCATGTCTTAGGACTTGTGGGGGAAACCGGAGCACCCGGAGGAAACCCACGCGAACACGGGGAGAACATGCAAACTCCACACAGAAATGCCAACTGACCCAGCCGAGGCTCAAACCAGCGACGTTCTTGCTGTGAGGCGAACGTGCTACCCACTGCGCCACCGCGTCGCCATTTAAAACTGTATTTTCAGCATTATCACACCAGTCCTCAGTGCCACATGATCCTTCAGAAATCATCCTGATATGCTGATTTGATGGTCTAGAAACATTATTATTATTAATGACAAAAAACTACAAGGTTATTAATGTTTTTTTTAACGATACATTTTATTCAGGATTCTTTGATGTGAAAGAATTTAGATTTTAACAAAAACAATTTGTGACATTATAAATTTCATTTTAGTCTCTTCAGGCCAATGAGAATTCAACCTTGCTGAATAGAAGTATTAAAAATCCTGACCTCTAACCTTTTGAATCACAGTGAACAAAAAAAGCAATTGACTAATCAATTACCGTTTTCTAGAATGTCGTTTATTGACTCACAACCATTGAAATGACTTTGAAACCATACCTACAACACCAATCAATAAAACTAAACTGGGAGTTTATTGCAGGAAAACTCTAAGTAAATAAAAAAATATGTTCCCAAATCTATAGGGTTGTGTAATGTTTATATTTTAACTGTGAGAGAGTATATATTTGAACAAGGAAATAAAAGGTCTGATCCTGTCTAATTAAAACCTGACTGATTATCTGCAGCCTTATTGTGGAATGATGGCAATAAATGTAAGAAAGGCAAATGTTGGCAGTACCTTTCTGCCGAGCCCCTCACAGTGCTGACCTACAGCCTGAGCAAACCTCTGGATGAAGACCTCACCGAGCTCCTCAACCCTCTTTTTGATCTCCCCAGATGGGTCAACAGTGCAGTTCTGACAAACATATTTTCAAAACAGTATATTATACCTCAGTTTGTCTTTTTGTACTTCAAGTCTCATTATTCTGTCATGGAAATACCTTGTAATAGACTAGCAGATTGCTGGAAGGCTGGTCACTCCCTGAGGTGAGGTCACCCCTAAGCTGCTGTATGGAGGTCATCGCAGCCCTGGAGAAACACAAAACATCAGTACAAAAGAGAACATTAGTCGACATATAGAAGGCTGGGATTTTAGTTTGGACCTGTTTTATTACAGTAAAAAAATAAAGGAACACTCTGGGTCTGGTGGAAGCACTTTTAGCTTAGCTTAGCATAAATCACTGAATCAGATTAGACCATTAGCATCTAGCTCAAATTAAAAAACAAACAAAAAAAGGTTTAATAATTTTCCTATTTAAAGCTTGACTCTTCTGTAGTTACATTATGTGCTATGACCAACAAAAAATTAAAAGTTGCTATTTTCTAGGTTGATAAGTCTAGGAACTATACTCTAATTCTGGTATAATAATAAAGGAACTTTGCTGCTGTACCATTGCTGCAGCAGGCACAATGATATTTGGTAGAACATGAAAATAGTCCCAGCTAGGTAACAGCACTGTGTAATATCATTATGCCTGCTACAGCCATGGTCAAAGCAAACTTCTTTGGTTATTATGTCAGAATGAGAGTATAGTTCCTATTCATAATGACCTACAAAATAGCAACTTTTCATTTTCCTTCCTTTTTGGTCTTACTTAGTACACAATGTAAGTACAGAAGAGTCGAGTTTAAATAGGAAAGTTATCGAAACTTTTTTAAAAGATGCTAATGGTCTAATCCGATTCAATGATTTATGCTAAGCTAAGCTAAAAGTACTCCCGCCAGATCTGGAGATCGACTGAGTGGATTAAAAAATGTTGAGTTGTTAAATGCCTTTTTCCAAAAAAAGTGGAGAGATCCTTTAAAATTTGAGACTTTTAATGAGAGATGGACAACTTCAGAAAAAAAAAAAGCATTTTCCAGTTAAATATTCAAGCATTACTAGCAGAGTTTGTGGTACTAAAGAAAAACCCAGAGCTTTAGCGGCCACGTGAAAACACCAAAACCAGAGGGAAACCCATCATGTGACATAAGCTTAAAGAATTACAAAACTGTGAGGTGAACACAACATTATTCACACAAATGATTGTGCCTCTGCGTAGGAGCAGTTTCCCAAGCCACTTTTCTTTAATGCAGGTTTTAAATGTTCCTTCACAAATCATTCTTCTATGAAAAAAATGAAATAAGAGGCCACTTGAAAATTCTCAGTTTCTCTGGATTTAGCAGGGCTTGAGTAAAATACTATTATTTGTTTGATTCTATAAAAATCTGATGACATTTCTTCAAAAAGTGTAACTCTACAGAAACAGAACATGTATTTTAGAATATGACAACTGACCAGAATAACAAATATTTTCAGGCATTATGATTGAAAAATCAAGGTTATTACAGTAAATATTAAATGCTTAATTCTTTGAATGTTAAATTGTTGAACTTGTGTTGCTAAACATATATAATATACATTCTATATACAGAAATTGAGAGTTTGTGTGTGTGTGTGTGTGTGTGTGGGGTTAGAATTAGATGACTCTTTCATGTTCTAAATGTAAGAAATGGTACCTGATTGGAGTTTGAGGAACTGGAATCGCAATGTCCTCTGCAAAAAGATTCCTTCTTGGAGTAACTTCTACCATTGATCTAAGAGAAATATTGACATTTATTTGAAATGCATATATAGTGGTCTGGATAAACGTCTAACAACATGACGCTAATTTAAATCACACTCACACTTCTATTTTATTGGGAGAAAGAGTGTCATCGTCGGACAAGAAAAGCCTAGCATCAAAGTCCTTGTTTTTGTGATACAGCTCTTCATATTGCTTGGAGAGTGCTTCCATCTGTAATAAAAGAAAACAGATGGCCACGAGTATGACTTTAATTCAGAGTCAGACTGAGCAAGGAAATTGTATCGTACGTCTTTCTCATAGCTGTTACTTTATTGCTAATAATCAGAGCTGAACCTGCAATAACAGGCCAAATTATCATCCTGCAAACAGAGAGTCAATAAAACCGTGTACATAGTCCAATATGTAACAGGCTATAAAATACAACACAGACAAATACCAATTCATAGTTCAAGGTGTAAGCCCCTGCTTCAGGGCATCAGTCACTTAAAGGGGCTACGTGTACAAATGTTATTTTTATTTATTTCAGCTATATTATTAAACTATATGTAAATGTTTAGACTATTTGCATACAATAGAGTATCTAATCTAATATATTAATGTCATTCACTGGAAGAATTATGAGAGACACTAGCTTTGTTTATCAAACAAGCTGTTCCAATTGGAGTAGCATTGTAAACTTTAACTTTAGAAGTTTTTTATATGTTGTTTTCAGCACTTATTCCTTCAAAAGCCTTCTGCATAAAAAAAATAATAGTATGCACAGAAATAACAAAAAATTCTGCCTGGCCCTAAATTGCAGGCTACTGTTGTGACTAATAACAGTTTAAGAATTATGCATGTTGGCCCTTTAAATGCACTAGCTTTTAAAAGCATAAGCAGCTTTTGCTAAGCATCTTTAATGGCATATTAACTCACTGGAGGAAGCCCCTGGAGACCTGAAAGACCCACAGAGTCCAGGAAGGCACAAAAAGTGCTCTGGTACACGTTTTTCACCTGCAAAAAAAATAATAATGTGACCTCTGGTTAAAAGAAAGAACAGCTTCACCATGCAGCTGCAGATTTTACACTTTATATAAAGTGTTTTATGTAAAGTTTATTTTGAAGTAATGAATTGAAAATCATTATTTACAAAAAAAACCTGCAATGGAAAATAAAGTTTTTATTCAAAGCAAGGCACAAAGGCGCCTCTCAGAGCTGAACATCACTGTGGTCACCACACCCTCTGTCACCTCACACGTCTGTTTAAAGCTTCTGTGAAGAACAGACTATATATGACTCACCTCACACGTCTGTTTAAAGCTTCTGTGAAGAACAGACTATA
>CAIGQV010018106.1:12027045-12055215 GCA_903798115.1 Danio jaintianensis | reverse complement strand
ATGAGAGACCACACAATCTCAATAAAAACTCTATGCTTGGTGTCAACTAGGCTACATTATTTAAGGGCATTGGTTATGACATTTATAAGATATGTTGTTGTCAAACTTATGTTTCCTTTTTAATATTAATGGTGCTGTAAGTTTTTGACTCTTCTAAAGCATAAAAATACCATAATATGTTTGCAGATATTTAAGAAACATGCCAAGTGTCTGTTATGTGCTGTAACGCTGTCTTTGTTTTGGTTCTTTTAACCCGCACAGCGCCACTTAAGCCAAATATATTTTAGCCCCCTGGGTTGCCTTGTTGGAAAACCACTTATTTCATTCATTCATACATAAAGGCTCTCAAAGCATGCGCCCGTGACCGAAATGCGACCTCCGGTGGACAGTAGCAGACTCCGAAATGAGACGCAGATTCAGAGTTCCACATGAGGTTATTATTTAGCAAATAATATAAATATTACAAACGTAAACATTAGGTGAGCCGGTTACATTGTAACCCTGTGTCCTAACAACATGCTATGCAGTGATAAGCAATTTGGCTGTTTGCATCAGACGAAACACGACAGAAATTTCAGTACAGCCATTCAGAAGAACAGAATATATCACTCAATAAATGGTAAGTTTAATAATCTAATTAATACATATTAAACCTCTTTAACACTATTAAATGTAGATGCTAAATCACTGATATGTGTTGGTTTGTCACAGTTCTAAAGTTCAATTTCAAACGATTTATTTTATTTTTAAGATCTGAGGTAAACTATCTGCTGCTGCTTTCAGTAGTATGGCAATAAATGTCATGTAAAATGGCATTCAAACTCACATTGTTAGCATTTAACACTGAATAAAGCACATGAGGTGTACCTGAGGTGATCATTGTCAGTTTTCTGTTGTTCAGCTGCAAGAAATAGAAGCCGTTTCTAATATATCAATTCGAAGTGTTGGTTAGAACAAAAACTCCTTTTAATATGGAGAATATTCCTTCTATCGCGTGCCGTTGCTTTTATATAGAACACGATTTAAATCAGCCTTTAGGCTAGATCGTCAGAGTCGCTCCTGTTGGTCCTCAATCTGGCAACCTGCGCTTACATTTGTTTTGATCAAAGAAAATGCAATACCTAGTTCAACCACTGGGTGTCAAACTTACATACTGCACCTTTAAGATATTTTCTTTGAAATCTGAATTACCACGATTGTCCCTCATCACCGGTAAAATAACCAGTCTTTGCAATTATTGTATATTTTCCTGCCAGATTGATGCACACAAACTAAATTGTGGCCAGTTTTACTTATTAAACACTCCCTCGCCTGAACTCGGCGCGAGTGAGATGGAGAAAATGAAAGCACATCAGCATTAAGGAAAAATCAGAAGACATCTTTAAAATAATTAAAATATAAAAAATGTAGTAAATGTATGACAGGTTTGTGATACAACAATCACAGTGAAGCATTCATTAAATCTTTATTTTCCATGGAGACATATCCACCCGCACATTTGTGTAAGACGTGCATGAACAAAAATATACACTTCATATATGTTTCTTGGAAAAATCTTTTTTTAAACGAATTTCGTTTCATAATTTGCATCTGAATTTTAATGTATGTTTTGTTGGTCAGTTATCTGCAAAATAAACAAGAAGAACGAATAACATTTGAGGTGAAGTGCTTCAAAACAAGGTCCGCATATACTTCAACACCAAAACACAATATACATAAAATTAAAGTGAAGTATTCACAGTTTCAGAGAAGCCTATATTAAACTGTTTTCACTGTTAATGACAAAGTCATCTATTACGCCGGTCAGTTTCAATTTAATTTGTTTAATCGAGTAGTCTGAATGAGCAGGACAGGCTTACAAACTATTTACAGCCCTGAATGTGTTCCCAGATTACCTTGGATAAACGAAATTGGTCATAAGGATGGGAGAACTCAGAAACTCGTTGTGAGATGATGCATGTCTGGTGCGATTTTTAAAATGAGAGATACATATTTGTGGCAGTCTGTCAAGATAAAATAGCTTAAAACACCTTAATATTATAGGGAAAGTAGTTAAAGTTTCCATAACCAATGACTGATCTTATCCACCCACGACCCATAATTAAACATCATGCAGCCTACTTTTTGATTACCTGACCTACGGATTAACGGTATCCTGTGGATATAACCGAGATCCGCGAGTAACAGGGTTTTATGCATTCCCCACTATGCAGAGTGAATCCATAAGGTAAAGTAAACTGTACACACTTGATTATTTAATGTGTAAAGTCGCGGACGCATAGGGCTGTGACGGTTACAGATTTTCTGTTACCGCGGTGATAAAGCAAGAAATCAAGCGGTATGTCGGTTAACCATGCATATATATATATATATACATAGGCCTATATATTAGGGACGTTAACGATTACTCCATTGTAGGTAACCCTTTCAATATATAGATCTTATCAATGACAGATTAAGAATGGACATTTAAAGGATAAATTATGCTTTGCGTTGTGAGACGCATCCACGACTTTACACATTAAAGTAATAATCAAGTGTGTGCAGTTTGTTACCTTATGGAGTCACTCTCTTGATATTGTATATTGGAGACGCATAAAACGCTGTTATGCACAACCCCAGTTATATCCGCTGGTGCAGTCGTTAATATGCGGGTCAGGTAATCGAAAAGCAGGCTACATGATGTTTAATTATGGGTGGGTCGCGGGTGGATAAGATCAATCATTGGTTATGCAAACTTTTAACTACTTTGCCTAAAATATTCAAATGTTCAAACGATTTGAGAAAGCGAAACTGACCGATCAATAAATGTTTGGCATAAACTATATAATATAGGCTGCTCTTTTATTTTTGATCATACAGTTAACAAAAATGCATTATTCGAAACTGAATATTTTACTTTTTTTTTTTTTATATTACAATTGTATTTAACAGACCAGTTTGTGTTTTGGCCGCGGCATAGCAGACCCTGAGGCACATCGCTTCACCTCAAAGGTTATTCGTTATTGTTTATTTTGTAGATAACTGACTGACAAACAGTAAAATACAAATTTTATTAAACGAAATTCGTTCCAAAAATATTTTTCTTCCGACAAAAATATATGAATTGTATATTTTTGTGCGTCCCCGTCCGCTACACAACTGTGCAGTGTTTGTTTCGCTCCACGGGGAAAAAAGATTTAATTAATGCTCCACTGTAGGCTAATTTTTGCTACACAAACCTCTGTGATATATTGGCTACATTTTTTATAAACTTCTTTATACAAAATGATTATATGCTATAGTAGCCTTTAGCCTACTTTAAATAAGACCACATATATGCGATTGCTGTCTCTCATCACTGCGGTCGCAGCATGCACGTCTGTTTATAGCTTCTGTAAAAAAAAAAAAAAAAAAACTACATTTGATCAGCCTTTTAGCAAAGCCTATATTAATATACTGATGTTTCTGTGCCAGTTTGACACTATACATTAAACTGAGGATAGTTTAACTACTTCACAACACTCTGTCACCTGAACTCACCGTGAGAGAGAAGGAGAAAAGTGCAGTGCTGAGGTAAAATCACATTCTCAAGTCATAATCTTTAAAATAATGACTTGCATTAAAAATGTTGATAAAGGGTTTGTGATACAGGAATTACAGCGGTGCATTAAAAATGCTTATTTTCTGTGGAGTAATAGATTTAAGTTAGTAGGCCTGCTTTATTTGATGGAAGAAAAAATAAACTTGAAATGAAAAACAGCCTATGCAGGTTATTTAAAAGGATTCAGTCAGTGTTTTAGTTTTAATCTAAATTTGTAATTTATTTCCCAGTGATGGGTTGCAGCTGGAAGGGCATCCGCTGTGTAAAACATATGCTGGATAAATTGGCGGTTCATTCTGCTGTGGCGACCCCTG
Source organism: Danio jaintianensis (assembly GCA_903798115.1). Lineage (NCBI taxonomy): Eukaryota > Metazoa > Chordata > Actinopteri > Cypriniformes > Danionidae > Danio > Danio jaintianensis. The sequence goes on along the minus strand of CAIGQV010018106.1, from coordinate 12,051,318 downwards.
ATCAATAAAGGCCGAAAAGAAAATGAATGAATGAAATTTGTAATTTAAGTGGAAAATATTTAGGGCAGGCCTTTTATTCTTTTTATTTAATTTATTCTGTTTTTCTATACAATCCTGAAAGATTCACAAGCAAAAATAAATAATAAACTAAAAATGGGCGGTGATGACAGTAATAACCACATCACCGCAGTTGACATCTCATTATGGCGTTAAGGCGGTGATCCGGTTATCGTCACACCCAATGACTGTAAAAAATATGGACGACACAACAGCGCCTTTTCCCATTGAACGCTTTGAAGGAAAAATGCCTCACGACGGGCACAAACTGTCACAAAACACTGCTGAAATTGGAGCCTGGGCATGCGCAGAAGGGACTATGGAGACAGAGGTGGAGCCGCGGAAGCAAGCTTCCAACCAAACGCTTGAACGTCAACACAACCACGCCCCCCGAACTTCTCATTTGACCGCCCGTATCTGCACTATAACAAAGGCTCGCTAATATAAATATAAGCACTTACATTTAAAAACACATAATAATATACGATTTAAAAAACTGTGATGTAAGCTGTTTTTCATAATTTAATAAAAACAATATATGTTGGACTGCAGAAATAAACGATCGTTCATACACTCTAGCCTAAGTTAGATTCAGCTATGAGCACAAAAAATATTTCTCTTATAACAGGTTGTTGGAATTTATTATCTTCACAGGGGTAGAAATATCACTTATAAAATATAAACTATAACATATAAACAACACATACATTTTAATAAGGTTTTTATGTTTAATTACCAATCAACAGGACCCAAAATATACACATCATGGACAGCTATTTGCCATGCGTGAAAAATTGTGCGTTTAAAAGATAAGATTTCTAAATATCAACATGATATTTACACATCCCATCCCTGCACTATATAAAATAATCCTTGTCAATTTGTACAATAAACCTAGCAGTATTAATACATCAACTGATGTCTTTATGATATAGGCCTATCAGCTGCTTCAACATTGCTTGTATATTGTTTATCATTTTTTTCCTCCGTTTTCATTTGGTTTATTCCATGCCTTAATATCTGGCAAATAAGAATTTACCTTCATTTTAATGTTTAGTAGGTGTTTTCAAATAAAAAGCCAACGGTAAATGATGTATATAAATAATATATAACAGTTACAGCTCTATTTGTTATATAAAACTCTGTTTCTAGAACATTAATATTTTATAACCGCAAATTCAGTAGATTAACTAAATAACATGCCGAAACTCAAAGAGACGTCCTTTAAATAATGTTCAAATAACGTTACAGGAGATCAAGGATCAGGAGATAGGCTAACATTAGTTTTGTCTTCCTACTTATTATTTCAGACCCATACAAAGAATTACTGCTAGATAGCGATCACCTGTATTTTCCCCATCATGGCTAGGCGAGTATCAGCAAACTAATAAAGCCCTCACTTTACCGAATAAACAGTGATCCATCAGATCCTTTAGGTCAAAAAGCAAAGTTTACTGCTGAACTCATTTTATCATGGTAAAATAACAGAAATCGAATAATAACACTTTAATCTCCTCCCGAAGCTCCGACAGTCTGAGAAGCTGTCAATCACGATGACATGCCCCGTTTTTATAGCATTAAATTACTGGCTAAAAACATACTCTTTACAAAAATGAAGAACTGCACCTATATCAGCTTGATAACTAGTGCCTTAATTGACCAAAACCATGCTTAGAGAATTTTTATTGCAAGTGTAATTAATTTTTTTTATTTGGGCTCAAATCTCGTTCATTAACACGGACGAGGCGGGCTTTATGACTTGTACTGCAGCCAGCCCCCAGGGGGCAATCTAACGGCTGGCACCTTCACTCAAAAGGAGGCATGAGACACACTTGGTCACACCCCTATGGACGCGTGTCTCACAGTGCAAAGCATAACTTATCCTTTAAACGTCCATGCTTAATCTGTCATCGATAAGGTCGATTAAAAGGGTTGCCGACAATCAATCGATCAGAGTAATCAAAAGCATCCCTAGTTAAAACACAAAATTAATTTTCAGTCAAATATTTTTGGCTTCAAAATACCAGTGAACCAATCATTTTATGCACGCAAGCTGTGTTTGTGATGGCTTATGGGAATGTGTCTGAATAAATGCAAACCTCATCCACACTGCAGTCTCCCTCCATGCACAGCATCTCCAGCAGCTGCATGTCCATCTCTGCAGGACGGGGTTTGCTTTTGCCCTGATTACGGCGTGATGTCCTGGTAGGAGGACTCAAGGTAGAGGAACTTACCACCGACTCTGAAATTTTGCAAAAATAAAGATGGTTTGTTTCTAAATCTGACAGACACGAAAGTTGTAAGGTAAAATGTGTTTTTCTGGGAAATCATTACTACGCCCTTCAGAAATGTGCTAAAATACTTCCTATTTAATGAAGACGAGGCCGTTTTAAGGGTGATGTCACAGGTGTAGGTCACAATTAATGCAGAAGAAACACCTTTTTTCATGCATGTTCATTTTTGAGATTTTTCTTTTGCTTTTCCAGTTTAATGTAAAGAAAACTTTACATTTTTTGTACAGTTTTTTTTTGTCACACTCTATACATTTTTGTCTGTAGATTTCAATTACAAAACAATTACTCATTTAAAATGAGACCCATAAAGCTCAATTTCAGCAGCACACAAAACTAGTTTTATTCATATCTGTAGTTCATACATAATAAGTTAATTATATATAACAAAATTATACATTGCAAAAACAGTAAAAAGAAATTTGTTCTAATTTTCTGAATTGTGGAGTGATAAAAAAAGATCCCAATCCCCTCTGTGGAAACCTTTGCAAATCTTTTTCAACCTTCTTCATCCAACTTTCAGATTGTTTGTGCTAAAAATATATGCAAATTTGCATCATTCACATGTTCAAGCATACCCTGTTTTGAAAAGCATAATACAAAAAGAATGTATAATGTCATTAATCAATTTGGGAAAATGTGGTGAAAACTACCCTATTCACTACCCATTTACCCTATAAAAATAAAACTATCCTGTTGTTTTACTAAGTGCTGCAACAAAACAACTGAAAAACACTGAGAACAATGATTATTAGTTCAAAGTTTGTGAGGGGAAACTGTTTTTCTTTAGTGAGTCACAGAGAATATTTTCTCTTATTAACTGAAATGGCATTTTAAAAATTTGCCTTGCTGCTTCCGAACTGAGAAATATGTGGAAAACTCACTGTAGGGCGACTGAAGGAGAGATGGAGTCAAACGCTTGGCGAAAAACTCCAGAACGCATAGCAGCAACTGGAAGGAGATCACAAGGTCATCTTCCATCTGCAGAAATGTTCCTGTACGGGAAAGAGGACACCGAAAACAAGAAGTGACAACGTGGACACACTATCCATTAAACATATAACCCAGAGAGAAGATTAGGGCAAACTACAGTACACTCACAAAAGCAGAAACTGTAAACAAGTCCTATTATTTACATGAATCAACACAGCAGAATGTGACAAACATTTCCTGTGCCGTTTTTCCTTAATGACTCACCCTTGGCCAGGAGGAACATGGTCCAGCTGCTTTCCCAAAGCTCTTTTCTCCTTGAGGGAAACACACATGAGACCGTATGATCATTCCCGTTTAACAGATCTTATTTCAGGAACTACAGGTGGGCAAATGAAAAGTGATCTCTACTTACTTTGCATCGTCAGGCTCTGCAAAGATTTTTTCACAAGTCCTGAAGAAAATGAAAGATGGAGTTTGTTAGTCTTATTCTTGAAACCTTCAAAGATGAAGAACATCCAGACAAGAATTTACGCAGATTGAATTCACAGAAAAAAACCTAAATAAATAATTACAACAACCATTACTATTGTCAATAATAGCTATTACAGTTATTTCAAAAATCAGTTAAAGAAAACTAATATTTTGTGATTTTTTTACCTAATCATGACACTGTGTGTGTTCGATATTTAATTGAAAAAGTCATTATAAATTGGCAAAAACGTTATTATTATTATCATTCTAAAATAGGCCAAAAAAAGCAGGATATTGCGCCATGTCATAAAATGCAAATCATCTCAAACTGGTTTCTTGAACATGACAATGAGTTCACTGTACTCAAAAGGCCTCCACAATCACCAGATCACAATCCAATAGAGCACCTTTGGGATGTGGTGGAACGGGAGATTCGCATCATGGATGTGCAGTTGACAAACCTGTAGCAACTGCATGATGCTATCATGTCAATATGGACCAAAATCTCTGAGGAATAGTTCCAGTACCTTGTTGAATCTATGCCACAAAGCATTAAGGCAGCTCTGAAGGCAAATGGGGGTCTAACCCGGTACTTGTAAGGTGTACCTAATAAAGTAGCCGGTGAGTGTATATTACTCTTCTACTAATGCTCTGAAACAATTCAACTCAAATAATAATAATTACTATTATTATTATTATTGTGGGCTGCACGGTGGCGCAGTGGGTAGCACGTTCGCCTCACAGCAAGAAGGTCGCTGGTTCGAGCCTCGGCTGGTTCAGTTGGCGTTTCTGTGTGGAGTTTGCATGTTCTCCCCGTGTTCGCGTGGGTTTCCTCCGGGTGCTCCGGTTTCCCCCACAAGTCCAAAGACATGTGGTATAGGTGAATTGGGTAGGCTAAATTGTCCGTAGTGTATGTGTGTGAATGAGTGTGTGTATGGATGTTTCCCAGTTATGGGTTGCAGCTAGAAGGGCATACGCTGCGTAAAACATATGCTGGATAAGTTGGCGGTTCATTCCGCTGTGGCGACCCCAGATTAATAAAGGGACTAAGCCGAAAATGAATGAATGAATGAATTATTATTATTACTACTGTTGTTGATCGAAAAAACAACATTAATAATACAAGCTGAACTGAATACTGTACAAATAATACTACTGAACTATGTATTTCAAAACAACTTTAAAGTGTATAATAATAATGATTAGAATAAAAAATATTATCTATATAATGCCAATCAAATGTTCATGATCTTCATTCGGGAGGCTGTTGGCACGCAGCAGGAATCACAAAACAAAGCCCTTCCCTGCAGCTCGACCACAAATTTCCATCATACCACATATGCAGACCCTCTGCTTATCTCATATGAAGCAATGTTTTACAATAACTGCTGACTGAACTGAGGCCAGCTGAACCTGAACCATAACCAAATAACCCATAGTGAAAATCTTTCCTGTATCAAAGCGACTGCTGCCACCTTCAGGTTTACAGTTCAAACAGACAAAGAAATGAATCATCAAATAATAACGTAGATCAAGCAACATGAAAGCTTTGAGCAATTACTGAATACAAAAAATAAACATTTTTAATGGAGTAATACAGATGATTTGTCATCTTAGGCGTGAGGTTATTCGCACATTCTTCAAAGGAGATGTAATACAAGCCCTCTCGAAATAAAGTGATGATCACACCCTGAGACATGCCCAAACATCACCCCATTGCTGACTCTTCACTTCTTCAATCTAATGAGCCTACTAACAATCTGTACAAATTCAAGCATAGCTTCTGTTTGCTGTTTTGAAATTTTTGAACATTGGGCATACTCACTACAGTTAGTCTAACACACCATTTTAAACACAGCTAAAATTAAATGAACAACTCTTTTACTCAACAGATACTACTCTTAAGGTTGTGGGCTTCGTAAGATTTTCTTAAATACTTTAATTTGTCAAATAAGCGTTGAATTGATCAAAAGTGACAGTACACACACTATTTTACTTAAATTCTGTTCTTTTAAATAATCTATTCTTTTGAAAGGCTGGAAAAACATTAAGAAGCTTTTTTTTAATACAATACTAACATTTAAATGCAATATTATTGAGAAATGTTTCATAAGCAGCAAATGGTTTCTTTTTCCTCTTTTTTATGTTCCTTTTCTTCTTCCCTACAGCTGATTGAGTAACTGTTCTATAATGGCTGCGTTTACACTAGTGCAGTTTTGTGTTAAAATGGCATTTTAGAGTGAAATCACTCCTCATCTAGACTGGTGTATTGTGGCGTATAATTCCTAATATAATTAATCAACTTGGGGAAATATGGTGAAAACTTTACCCTATTCACCTGCATTGTCTTGCCTTAAGAGAACACATGCATACTAAGGCTGTCTCTGACTAAGGATTTTCTTATTCGACCAGTAGTTGTTCAATAAAGACATTAGTCGAGTAATTGGCCGTTTATTAAATTAATTTAGCTTAGTTTTTTTAGTTTAAGGGCTGTGAATGTCATTTGTAACATCATTTTACATTGTACAGCAATACTGTAATAATAATAATAATAATAGAAATAATAATAATAATAAGAAGAAGCATTAAAATTCGTCATTACGAACTTGCACACGCATAAAACAGCACAGACAAATGATATGATTATGAATATGATGAAAAAATGGCATGGAGCTTTTGTGAATATTAATAACTTTATCAAATAAAAGGTTAACATTCACACAAATTACAACGTATCAGTTTCAGTAAAAAAATACAACATAAAATGCAACATACATGACAATTCACACTCACACGCTGTACACTGGAGTCTATCACTTGTGTAATCATAATAAGTCATATGAGATGGGCTTGACCAATCAGGGTGTAACCATAACAAAACATATGTGTTTTCAAACAAAAAATGCACTAGTGCAAATGGGTACTGAATACTTGTGTGTTGATATGCTCAGTACTGTCAATAATGATGAAAGGTTTGTTGTTTATTTTTTGCACCTAACATAATAAAAGGCAACGTTTAGTACATTGGCATCTAATGCTTTTCCAGATACACCAAGTGAATTTCAGCTTGTGCTTTTCACTTTTTGGAGAACTGGAATCACCTTAACTTGTGAACTGAAAAGTGTTTCTTTTAATGTATGTCCAATCAAATAAACAGCCTTGGTCACACTGTTGCCAGATTGGGCGGTTTTGTGGGTAACAAAAATGCCTTGGGCTGGAGGTTGACAAAATTTGGGCAGTTTTGATGGTGATCACAATTTAACAAAATTAATAACATAACAATTTACTATTCCGTAATCATGATTCATGTTCCTAAATACACGCGTTTTTGTGATAAAGTAGTTGCTGATAAGCTCTTGCTTAGCCAATTGAGTGTTAGCAGCTGCAGCCAGCACTCAACAGGAAATCTTTTTTAAAATCTAAATGGCAAAATATAATAAAAAGTTACATTTGAATATTCAGTTGTGTTCTTCAGCATCCTGTCAAGTTACAACAGACAGCCTGCCACTGTGCTGCTTTTAAATCTAGGCCTAAGATCTCTCATTCTTTTGCTAAATCCTGTTTGTCTCTCTCCCGGTCACTCCCAAGACACTTTTTTCAGGAGTAAAATATAATAAGAATAACAATAATAAGAATGGACAATATAATTTTTATGGGTATGATCTTTTAATAGTTTAAATCTACACCATAAAAGTGCAGTGTGTGTGCGTTTGGAGCGTATAGATGTACTCGTTTCATGTTGTCATTGTGTTACGTCAAAACATTTTGTTTTGTCCGTTTCCCCTTTTGCTGCTGGTGTTTGCTATAAGCTGTAGTATGGTAATTGTGGCTGTTAAAATAACAAGCCAAAATATCAATCAAACTGAACCAAAAATCAGATTTTGGGTGGTTTTGTGTGAGCTTAGGTGTTTTTTTTAACAGTTTTTTGGCTGGAAACCATGAACTCTTTTTTCTAGGTGAGCATTGGACACTTCCTACCACAATAATGTTTTATTAATAAAAATATCATTAGATAATGAAATTAACTTAATAACCTGATTAATGCTGAACTCATAATAGCAAATGTCTAAATATCGTACCATTATCATAAGATTAGCTTCGCATCAAAACAAACACTGAAACACTTACTTTACAAATCTTTGGTAGAGGGCCAAAGTCACATCGTATTTGTTCTCCAGTCGGGTCACTGCAGAGTTCACTTTAGGGCTTATTGTGTCGACATTTACATCCATCTTCCTCACAAGACTGATGAACTGCTTCACACTGCAAAGGAACAGCAACTTAGCGTGTATTAAAAGCATCGCTAACACTTTAATGCATAACACCACACTTGGGAGGTAAAATCAGGACTTCATTTCTATATTTGCCACACATACCTCAGACCAACTGCTTTCAGGAACTGCGTAAAGGTGATGTTGATGCCTTCAAGCTCCATGCCAGCAATACACAGACAAGCTCCCCACTGCTGTCTGTTCGAATATGGCATCTAACATGGAAAACATGCACAAAGGTGTAATTACACATTTATAAACCAACACAGAAGCGCGGTAGTGCAGATATCAGAAGAAAACGTACATTTGTCTTGTCCATCGAGCGGATCTCCCTCTCCCAAATTCTCCATGCATGATCACAGATGGAATTGGTGGCCTGGAGCTCCTCACCGAGGGACACAAACTCAGGCTCCTTTTCCTTGTGTCTGGAAAAGTAACAGTTGACAGACATGGTCGACACACTGGTGCTGCTGGTCATGCAATGTTGCTTATAAACATAAATAACTATTGTCAGCTATTTTGCTATTATGAGTTGCTCTTCAGTGTTTGGGCTTTCAGCAGTAGCATTTGCATTACACGGAACTGAACCAAAGTAAACTGTGACAACTGAACTGATGCAGTTTTCATTTACTGGAACTTCATCTATGTTAAGCTGCTTTGACATTGTAAAAAAAAGCGCTACAGAAAAAAAGATTAATTGAATTTAGACACTACATTACCCCTCATACTCAACAACAACAACAAATATATTGCATTTGAAGCAGATGCAGTGATTATAGCCACACTGAAGTTTCAAATACGTTTTGTAAAAATACATTTTCATAATATGGCTGAAAATGGTCAGTCATTTAGTTACAGCGTATATTTATGTAAAAATGAAACCACATTTTTCCTGACGTACTCGTTTGTAGATAAACCATGCTGGGATGTTAAGTCTCATGAATCTAAATTAAAATGCTACACCTTCCATATGTAGGTCATGTAGATGTTTTGTATTGCCTGGTGTTTGTTCATCTGTGATGCATCTGAGTTGTTGCTCAATAAACAGGCACTAAATAGACATCTAGAAAAGACCTTTATCATTTATAATACATATCTGAACACAGAAGTGCTCAGACAAAGTGCTCTTTAAAAGAGATTTTAAGGAAAGTGGTTGGTGATCAAATGGGTAAAACCTTTCAAATACATAACATACAGGTTTAAAATGACACAACTATGTATTAATTCTTTACCATATTTGGTCTGCATTATATCCTGAAACTGTGTTCTCACCAAATGATTCTCGTTTTAAAATATTACCTGGCAAGTGTATTTAGTTTATAAGCTATTGTTATAACGTGTCTGAATGACATTTTCGTGAAAAGGTTAAATAGTACAAGTTTAAAAACAGGACGATAAATAATATTACTTTAAATTACCTACAGTTTACCTGCGCCATTTAAAACAACACCAAACTACTAAAAAACAGGCGCAAAAATGCTTACAGTCTGCCATTTGTAACACTGTTACTACAGTAAAAACACGGTAGGCTGTCATAATAGAAAGACTGGTTTTCTGAAGGCGAATGAGTCGAGTTTTATTCATTCATAAATTGTCATCAAATTCCGTCGGGTCGCTCTTTTCCTCCCCCACCACCCTCTACACATTTCATTGTTGTTGTTTTTCTACTCTGCTCACCGTTCAGGACTGAGCACTGCGCTGTCGCCGCTGTCCGGAGATCGGCTCTTTAGGCTCCCCTTCAGCTCTTTCTTCTGCGGGGTCCCGCTGCTGCGCTTCTTCGGCGGCATATCGAGGGTCTCGTGGAGAAGAGCGGGTTCACTCTCAGCACAGCGAGCGATCACGAGTTGTTGTGTCGTTGTGGTTAGCGGTTGGATGTCGGTGTCTGAGATCGCTTGTTTGCGTCCGCAACTCTCAGCTATTTCCTCAACTAGTCAAAACGCGGGAAAATCGACCGGCGCAACATCCGTCACTGTAGTGTGCGTCACGTCCGGTTATGCATAGTCAGCGCTCAACACTAAAAAAGTATGTCCTTTGACAAAACAAACGACAGTTTTCCTAAAATGCTCCTGGAAACACTGGTTCTTAAGCTCTCCTATTGTAATAATTGGCGAACAGAGTATTTCTACTTTTAAAATGTGATCTATATAACCACGTTTGCTCAATACCCAACGTTAAACTTTGAATTTTGGGATTTTTGTACTGAATGAATGTACTTGCAATTGCAAATGATAATCTTGTTCAAAAGCGAAAAGTCTAATAAATTATCAGTAACTCTACAGATGCTCCTCACACGTAACTGATGATCATAAGACCATATACTATTCTGCTTCAAAAAAGGTAACCCCCCCCCCCCCTTTATTATTATTCTGAGTAGATTCATTCATTCATTTTCCTTTGGCTTAGTCCCTTTATTCATCAGTGGTCGCCACAGTGGAATGAACCGCCGACTTATCCAGAATATGTTTTACACAGCAGATGCCCTTCCAGCTGCAACCCAGTACTGGGAAACACCCATACACTCATTCACACACATACACTACGGCCAATTTTAGTTTATTCAATTCACCTATACAGCATGTCTTTGGACTGTGGGGGAAACTGGAGCACCTGGAGGAAACCCACGCCAACACGGAGAGAACATGCAAACTCCCCATAGAAACGCCAACTGGCCCAGCCGGGACTCGAACCAGCGACCTTCTTGCTGTGACCGTGTCGCCCCTTTGAGTAGATATCAAATATTAATCTACTTTCTATGAATGCATCCATATTTCCATCTATAATCTAATCGATCTGAATACATATCCATCTATCTCAGTCTGAGTAGATATCTACCTTTAAATATTTATCAATCTATAATCTACCTTCTATGAATGCATCCATATTTATCCATCTATAATCTACCTTCTATGAATGCATCCATATTTATCTATCTATAATCTAACCTATATCCATCTTTAAAAAATATTGACCCACAGTACTGACTGTGCAGTAGTTAACAGAGTTCCAGAGTACTTGTATTAATAACATTTGGACATGTTTACAATAAGATTAGTTACTTTATGGATTACCTAATTACAATATTCATATATTCAAATATGAATATAGAATATAGTATCTATCTATCTATCTATCTATGAATCAGGCAAGTCAATAAGGCTTTCTTTATAGAAATATTATATTCTCTGTTAAGTGATTACAGATGTACTGAAATGTATTTGATTCTCTGTATATATGTAAAATGTGAAATACATTTACCATAAAATGGGCAACATACCATGTTTTAGTTTCTTTTTTTGTTTATTCCTTCTCTTTTTTTTGTCAAATTAAATATTGATGGAATATTGGTCTTATTTTTCCCTTATGGAAAAAAGTTTGACTCCCTGTTTGTCCAAATGGCACTGACACCATGCCAATAACAATCCCCAGCTTGAACAAACAATTACTTTCTACAAGATATAAATATATATATATATATATATCCAGCCTAGTGTTTCATTCCATTTGGGAACTGTTCTTTTGTTTCTCCATAGGTTTATTTATGACAGCAGTTCACCCCATGAATTGTGCGTTATTTAAGAACAACTTGTAAGTATGCCACCATTTAAAAAGAAAAACCTAGGTGCAATAATAAACAGGAGCAAAGGCACTAATGTGCTTTGTCTGGAGTGAGAGATGTAATAAATAAAACTGCCTACATCAAAACCCTGCTCCACATGCAGCAAAAAAAAAAAAAACATCATTTATACCCTAGATATTAAACTCAGGGAGTGACAGACCATATGTACGACTCCTATGCAATAATACAGAAAAGAAAAATATGATCTGAATATCATGCCAAACAAATTCCAATTGTAGTCGTATCATATTTGGCACACACACCTCCAGATTTCATCCCTTTTTTCCCCCTCATACAGAAAGGATATTGTGCCAATAAATGTGTCATTAACCAAACCATAAGATTTGGACACAATCATTATTTTTGATCAAATGGCAAACATACTTATGGTGCTTGTAACAACATCCTGAAACAAAAATGGAAACCCTTTGTCCGCCATTATCCACTGAAACTCCAGAAAATGACCTTAATAATGACTCACGACTTTGGGTTGAGAGGTTACTTTAGGCTTACGGAAGCAATGTTGTAAAAATACAGCATTTGATAGGGAGTATGAGAGTGAGAATTTTTTTTTTTTTTTAAAGTGGAGAGAGAGAGAGAGAGAGAACTGCCTGTTGGATTTCCCAGGGAGAGCATATAACCAATGAGAGAGAGAGAGAAACACCTCTCCAAATCTTACAGTCCATTGTTTTTATGGGCCGGGATGCATTTTAAAGCGCCCGCTCACAGAAGCATGGTAAATGGTTTCTCCAGGAACTTGCGAAACTCTGCCAGCCACTGAGCTCCAACAGCACCATCAACCACCCGGTGATCGCAGCTCAGAGTCACAGACATCATGTTAGCCACATCAAACCTACCAGCGACACAAAAAACACATGTGGAGGACTTATTTTTCAGATTTTTTCAGACTTTATTAGGGACGGCAAATCATTGTCTCTTTATCTGGTTTGCTCACCCTTTTTCATTGTCGGCGGGCAGCAGTCTCTTTTCTGATCCGCCCACTGCCAGAATGCAGGCTTGAGGAGGATTAATGATAGCTGAAAAATGCTTGATGCCATACATGCCCAGATTGGAAATTGTGAAGGTTCCACCCTAAAAAACATATATTTCATACATATATATTTAAAACAATTATATATATTCTATTATTATTCTTTATATAGCCATTATATTGGAGTTTGGGGTCAGTATGTTTTATATATTTTCTTTATTTAGCAATTTCTTTATTTTATTTACTGACCCCAAACTTTTGGTAGTGTAAATTTATTTTATATGTTAAAAGGTCCCATGAAATTAAAATAAAGTTTTGTAGATGTAAGTATCAGTATTGTTAGTTTTAAGGATATCTATAAGCTAGTGTGCTCCAGAATAGTGACAGAATTCGCGTTTAGAATATATAAACCTGATATAAACATGTAAAGCTTGTAGTTTGTCACTTCCGCCTAAATGAATCAACGGTTTTATTCACGTCACCTCATACTTCACTTTCTCATCAAATCCTCTCTAGTATCTAACATGCCCCGCCGCCTTCAAGACGCTTCTCATTTGCTTTTCATTTGATGTACTTGAGCTCATCCACTCTCACTGGCAGAGCGGTGATAAAACAAAATGCTATTGGCTGTTTTTTTTTAAAGGGGAGGAGCTACACTATGTCCCACCCTCTCTTCGTGTTTCGGTTGAGATTACGTCAAACATTGAATTAAAATGCATATTTTAAAACACTGCACGGGACCTTTTATTAAACGGGTTTGGTTCAAAGATGAGACATTCCATTTTGATGTCTACATGACATTAAATTAGCAAAAGTAATTTTACTTACACAGAAAGTAAACTGTGGTTGTTATGTAAACTGTGGTTGAATGGTTTTTGTGGTAAAAATGCAGGGTAGTTATTATTTGAAATAGTAAACATTTCAATGTATGAAAAAAACTATATATTTTTTCTTTTAAAATATGAATAAGCACATTTTCTTTATTATAGAAAATACAGTATATGCTCATATATAAAAAAAACAACTGCACAAATTATTTCTGGTATCCTAAAAACACCTACAATTCTTACCTGGAATTCATGAGGTTGTAGTTTCCCATCTCGTGCTTTAGCAGCTAATGCAGTGACGTCTTTGCTGATATTTGCAAGGCCCTTAATATGAGCATTAAATACAATGGGAGTGATGAGACCTACAGGTGTGCTGACTGCCACACTAACATCCACCACGTGATTTCTGTGAGGAGAGAAAAACCATTACATGTATTAAACAGATAGTTTACCCAAAAAGAAAAATTGGGTCATCATTTACTCACTCTTTACTTATTTCAAACCTTTATGGAGTCTCTTCTGTTATACACAAAAGAAGATATTTTGAAGAATGTTGGAAACCTGTAACCATTGACTTTTTAGTTTTTCCTACAATGGAAGTCAATGGTTACAGGTTTTCAGCTTTCTTATAATAAAATAACAATAGAAATATCTTCTCTGCTTTCATTGATTCTGCGTTACTAATAATCACACGACTACAGAATCATCTCACAGCAGAAAGGATTTCACACGCTTGACTAAAGTTATGAAGTGAGTAAAAACATGTCATTAAATGTGTTATTTTTAAGTGCAGTTCACTGAGCAGCTACCAACACAGCTGTCATTGTCATTGTCACAGAATGATTATCATGATTTCATAATCAATTAAACCTGATAAAACTGATTTCGATTTTAAACATTATTTTGCATGGCTTATCAGTGAACTATGACTCTGTGCAGTAAACACTGTTCCACCTGATAGCACATGCAAGAGGTTTACTAGAATCAACTTTACTGACAAAATGTGTATGAAAATGGCCTTCAATTAATCGCCCAGCCCTACTTTTGACAAGACTAAAACAAGGTCTAACTCTTTTTGAGCTTATCCACTTTTGACCACTTCCAGAAGTAGTTTGAAACTAGGGTTGTCAAAAGAATCGACTTTAGATAAAAAATAGGTACTAAAATAGAAAAAAAAAAAAACTTCACAAAAAAAACAAAACTTTACTTTTTCATGAAACCTACCTGCATTTAAGTGGGTATAAAACATGAACACATGAAGATAGAATAAAATAGTTTATTAAAAACAAATAATAAAAAAATTTTTTAGTTTGAAAGCAGAGCACTGGGTCTTTACTTTGGTATATAATATGGCCATATATTCCCAGCTGAAAAAATTCTGAGGGCTGTCAAATTTAGGTGAAAATCTAATCCTGGCAGTGACTGGCAACATTTAAAAAAACAAAAACAAAAAAAAACACCCTCAACAGCGCTCAAATGTTAGAGGGAACTGGACGTTTTTAAAAATCGCAGTACCAATTGGTACCGTAATCGATACTTTTGACAACCCTATATGAAACACATTTGATTCAATTACTTTTATATTCCAAATGCTCATGAGATCAAATCCAATCAAACAGCCACAAAAGACCACCTAGATGTGAAACACCAAACCAAAACAAGATATTTATATTCCACTGTGTTGTAATGAATTAGAGTGCACTCACTGTCTGATGACTGTGTCCATCCAAGAGGAATTGGCCTCCGGCACCTTTAAACAGGCTAGAGCCGAGGCCTTGATGATGAAGTCATTGACCGAGAGTTTTATGTTTTCAGCTTTCACCTCCTGATCATGGGGAAAAGGTACAGTTTCAATTGAGGAAAACTAATGATGAGCTCACTACAGCAACATGATAATGCAAACCGAGTTGACTTACAGCATTGAGTTCTTTCCTGAGTTCAAGAACTTGGTCCATGTTGACATCGATAGACAGATAATAGTGAGGAATAGTCTGTTTTGACTGCATCAACCTCTGGGCGATCACCTACAGAAGCATGGCAGGGAATCAGAGCATTGTGGGTAATATATTCACAGAGAATATGTGAAGTGAAGACTCACTTTGCGGATGTTGCTGATGGGGACGTCGGTGAAGGTTCCGGTAGGTACAGCAGCATAAACAGGGGCAGCAGGAGGGCTGGGTGTGGGTGCAGACGGGGCAGGAACAGCAGCTACAGCCTGGTGGCAGGAAGTGATGTTTTGAAGAAGAAGAAATGAAAACGACTTTTTTACTACAATAAAAAAGCAGACACAGTACACTAGGGCTAGGTATTGAGACACATTTCACAATTAGATTTCAATTTAATAGGTTTCATTACTGATTAATTTGGATATGTAGGCAGGAATATAAATTATCTAAACTAATGTTTTAAAATATACAATAGAGTCCATCAGTGTTATTTGTTGTAATCATTTTATGAAATGATTATTACTCTATTCCAGTGGGTTTCATAATAATAATTAACCAATATTTAATATTAAAGAACAGATTACCTGAAAATACATAATATAGTTTGCATATTTAGCAAAAAGTTTTTTTTTTTAATATTGAGTTTTATTTGTGCTCCTAAAAACGTCAATGTATTGCAAGAATCCACAGACTTAATTTGCATTTTTATTTTGGTGAGAATTACCTTTGCAGAAATACTTCAGGTGTGATAAACTTAGTGGCAGTTGAATAAATAATCAAATCTGACATTTATATATTAATACATTTATATACTACATTTTATACTATATACTACATGTATACTACATTTCTTATTTGTGATTAGCATAAGTTAGTTTGATATTGATATCATGTCAGCAGCTGAGGTTATTTATTTTCATGGCAAGATCTGTGCTGGACATTTACAACAAAAGTTGCATACATTCAATAAAATAGTAAACAAATGAAAATAGGGGAAAAAAAAATACCATTTTACATTTGAATATGATAAAAGATTTTTCTGGTTAGAGCTCATCAAACAAGTCCTTAAGTGATCTTATGTCTATGATCTAATAAAATTTTATCATATATTTTTATATATCTTAATAAATAGCCCTTGTAAAAATTAAATAATGGCAGGAATAACAGAAAGGAATTCTGCAAAAATGTGTGTGTTGAAAAAAGTAAAAACAAAGCATGGCTGTTTGCAAATGTAATGGCTTACAGGAGTGGGTTTTGGTGGAAGAAAACTGTCAATATCTTTCTTGGTGACTCTGCCATCTGGTCCAGTTCCTATAGACACAGGAGCAGAAAATTCTCAATTTAGTCAGTGCGACACATAGACCAATAAACAATACAAGGAAAAATTGTGCCAATATAAACTAGTCTCACATGCAAATGAAACCTAATAAAAGCTTCAAATGTCCTACCAGTGACTTGAGTGATGTCAACTCCTTTCTCAGCCGCCAGTTTCTTGGCTAAAGGACTGGCAAACACCCTTCCCTTCCTAGCAGCAGCAGGAGCGGCAGAAGCAGCAGCAGGGGCCGGGATGGGAGTCGCTGGAGCTGCTGCTGGTGGTGGAGTGGCCACCTGAAAAGTAAGGTACGTTTTTTAACTAGACTATGAAACCCAAGCACACCAGCAAATTTACAATACAACAGCTGAAATATATAAAAAAAAAAAAACGCAGTGGTCCAGTCAAAGTCCAGACCTCAACCAGACTGAAACGTTGGGGTGAGTACTGTGCAAAAAACCCCAAAAACTGCAGAAACACAAGCACAGGATGTGGAAACGAGAGTGGGGGGCAAAAGACAAACAATTAAAATATGAGTGGAAAATTTTTTAGGTTTTTTTTTGGAATTTGGAAAACTTTGAATTCAGGTTTCAGTTTTTTAATGTAAATTTTAAACATTTTTTTATTTTTAATTCACGCTCATTATTTCTTGGTAAATTACCGTGTTTTTTCCTATTCTGTGTGTTTACAGAATAAGAATATTACAGGTGTTTCAAATTTTTTGATTTTTCGATCCATGACCAAGATTTTTACTAAAAATATGTATTCTATAGCAAAGGACCATATTGTTTTTTTTATTATGTCCTGATATGGAAAACCATGAATTTAATATGATTTTAATGTCCTATTAAATGATGATTTATTTTTGTTTAGGTTAAAAATTCTAGTTAATAACCTTTTTAACATAGGCATTAGAACACATGGTTGTTGTTAGAGCTGTGACTTTGAAGTTATACCAAATGTGGGTGTGTAAACGCACTCACATATAATTAAAAATGAAATCTCAATATCTTGCCAGTACATATCCTGTGCATACCGCAACTGACTATAATTTGTTGTAGTCTATTTCTGACACCCACACCCACAAAACTCGGATGATTTCAGTATTGCAAAACAACAAATATTGCAAAGTCACCTTTCACTTTTCACTTTATTTAATCAAACTCTTGATAGTACAATGGCAGTAAAAAAAACAAGACCTTGATTTCAATAACAGTATTACATCACGACATGCTGTTCATGTCAGAAAAAAAAATGATGTCGCAATTCATTGTGATTAATAAATGACTGCTATTAAAGCGATAGTTCACCTAATAATGAAAAATGTGTCATCATTTACTCTCCCTTTACTTGTTCCACACGCTTTCTTTCTTCTGTTGAATACAAAGGTAGAGATTTATTAAAAACTTTCCATAGTATATTTTCCCCCTACTATGGATGCCAATGGCTAATAACTTTCAACATTCTTCAAAATATCTTCTTCTTTGTTCAACAACGACAAAAAGAAGCTCATAAAAGTTTGAAACAATTTAAGGGCGAGTAAATCTTCATTTATGAGTGAAACATCTCTTTAACTTCTAAAAACTGTCCAAAATAATATCGTTAAAGGTCCCATGAAATTAAAATCAAATTTTTAGATGTTAGTATAAGTATTTTTACTGTGTGCCCCAAAATAGTGACAAAATTCGAGTTTAGAAGATATAAAACTGATATAAACATGTAAAGCTTGTAGTTTGTCACTTCCGCCTAAATCGGTCAACAGTTTTATTCACTTTACCTCATACTTTAGTTTCTCATCAAATTGTGACCACTCAAATGTCCTCTAGTATCTGACATGTCCCGCCCCCTTTAAGACACTCAATGCAAAGCATTTCATGGGACCTTTAAGTGTAGTAATAATGGAGATGACAGAAATCATTACCGGTGTGGGAGCGGGAGGTGGGCTTGTAGCAACCCCTGTCTCTACATAGTCTGCAAATGCACTAATGTCCGATTCCTTTTCCACGATGATGCAGAGAGGAGTGCCGAGAGGAACATCTCTGGTGCCCTCAGAAATCATGATCTTGGCCAGGTAGCCTTCCTCCTGAACCTCAAAACCTGAAAAACCACAGGAGGAAATGATTACACTGTGTTAATGGAGGGTGCGATATCTAATCGTACATAAACTGCATATTTCTTAAAAACTGGTTTACGCATTTCCATCTGTGTGCGTATTTCCAATCAAAAGTTTGGGATTATTAATGTTGTTGTTAATGTTGAAAAGTACATACAACAAATATATATATATATTAAATATATGACATCATAAATGCAAAACTATAAAAACCAAACACACACAAATAGGTTTGATGTGCTATTATGTGAAGAGAGGGTGTAAAATAGTGTATGTCTAAATTATAAATGTATCAAATGTATTCAATATTGTTTGACTTTATTTCTTTAAATACATACATGATCTTTGTAGAGGAAAAGAGACAAAAAAAGAGAAGGTGTGTGTTTGTGTACATAAAAAGTGACTATTTGTAAATGAAACAAAATATTTATTAAATTAAAATAACAACATTAACCACAGAATCAGGGAAAACAAGAAAAAAATATATAAATTAGATAAATAGAGGGGAATTAAGGATTGAGAAAAATAAAGCAAATAAATAAATAAATAAATGAATGAATAAAAACAAAAACAAACAAAGAAACAAACAAACAAATAAATAAATAAATAAATCAAATAAAAATAATAATACTTCCATTGCCAAAAATGACTGGACAATAAAAATTCCTTTAATGTGTTGGTGCAGACAGGGATCCAGAAATTATTACAAAATTATATTAATTATAGCCAAAATAATTTAATTAATTTACCAATTGTTGCCTTATCGGTCTCGATTTCAGCCAGCAGGTCTCCCTCACTCAGCTTCTCACCCACTTTCTTCTCCCAGCGCTGTACGGTGCCCATAGTCATGGTGGGGGAGAGAGCTGGAAGAAGCACCTAAAGAAAGCAAAACAGGAAGTTAATGAAGGCATGCAATATTATGCTTGCATATGGGGTACACTGGCACATATCCCAAATGGGTTTACTTCTGAATTAGCAATGGAGTATGCAGTCACTTTGACATTCATCCAGATGTCATACCTTCATATGAGGCGGGTAGGAGCTTCCAGGTACTTGTGGGGCTGAAGGAGTAGCAGTGGGTGTGGCTGAAGGGGGAGGGGCTGCAGCAGCAGGGGCAGAGCTAGCGATTTTATCCAATGTAAAGTCCTTGAATGAAGAGATGAGCTCAGGTCTAAAGGACAGAGGATGCACATTAATCCATCACATCAATTTCACACATAACACCTCCTATATCAGACATACAGCTATGTAAAAAAATATTAAGAGAACACTTGAAATTTTTCAGTTTGTAGTTATGTGTATTTTCAATTGGTCTCATTCTTTTCATTGCATGTTTGTATTTCTGCTTTCAAAAAATGCCAACTTCTGCATAATGCAAATTTTTAGTTTCACATAATTGAAACGAGCTATCAGTTTAATTATAAAAACATTTTAAGGACATTCTTTCCCTGTTTACAGCTGGTATTAAGATGTGTTTTTATTAATCTGATTACAAGTGAACAACACTAAATTCAGGTAAACAAATGCTAATATAAATGCTAAATAAACTGGTCAAACGCACTTTGAGCTTGTCCAGTTTCAACCACTTCTAACAGTAGGTGAAAATGCATTCGATTGCATTGTTTTAGTAATGTACACACTCACATGGACAAATGTGTTTAAATGGCCACAAATTATCATCTACTCTCTGATGACTGACCAAATCTGTGATCTTTATGGGACATGTTGTGACTGTTTGCCTAAAGAGGACATACACACTTAGCTGTTCCACTTAAACACAGATTCCAATTAAAATCATAGTTGCCATCCATAATCTTCCATTTGCTTGATGGAAGTGGAACAGTGGAAGTGACAAACTGCAAGCTTTAGATGTTTATATCAGTACTGAAACTATCATCTAAGAACTAGTGGTGAAGAACACCGACTGTATTGGACAGTCTGGAGGACTCTGGACCAAAAAGCTGCGTGTGAACACACCAAACAGATGACAGCTGACTGAAACAAGAACATGCAATCTGCACATGAGAGGATGTATCTTCCCATACCTGCAGGTGACAGTAGCCTGTATTTTCATTCCACAAAGGGAAAGTGGAACTAGTGCAATTTATTTGTGCAAAGAAATCTAATAATGCTTATTGTTTGCAAATATTTAAGAAATATGACAAACTGACAGCTGGTTTCCTTGTTTTCCCTTAAGACTTGGGTCATTTGCTTAGTTTGCTTTAGTTTTTGTTCTAGTGCTCAGCTTCATAACTGAACAGCCAATCAGAGTGCTCTCATTCACTGACAGCCGATGGCGATTCTACATGCTAAATCGGGTAAACTTCCTTCAAAATTAACGAGAAGCGACATAAGGAAGACACCAAACAATGTAGCCTGACAGATGCTCACAGACATCGCCCAGTGGTTGACCGTCAGGTTGGTGTGACCCAGCCTTAATATAAATAAAGACATATAATGTGTATACAACAAACAGCAAATCTTTGCACTGCAAATAAAATCCTGTACTTACTTGTCAACAGTAATACAAATGACCTCTCCAATGGGCACATCTCTTGTACCCTCTGCAACCAGGATCTTGGCTAGATAGCACTCTTCCAGAATTTCAAATCCAACTGTAGCCTTATCTGTTTCAACCTGACCAAATCAAAACACAATTCGAATTAAAGTCGGAGTTATACCATAAAGCTTGATTCTGATTTGTTGACAGCCACTTTATCCACATTTTTTTCAAAACATCACCAGCTTGTCGTCTGCTTTTACTTGCCTGCTTTAGCAATCAATATAAAGCATCAAGTGTAATTTTGAACAATGAATACTGACAGAAGCAGACTGTGGCATCTTATTGTTAAAACCCTGAATGTGTCTCACCTCAGCAATCAAATCTCCCTCATTGATTTTGTCCCCTTCCTTTTTCTCCCAGCGTGCAATAGTGCCCATCTGCATTGTGGGGGACAAAGCAGGTAGTTCCACCTGTAAGAGTTAAAATAATCAGTTAAAATATATTCATATTTAGTACACTGCAGAAAATGCTGGGTTCCACACAATTCCTTCATGTTGTCCCAACACAAATCGATTAAGTTAACTTAATCGTTTTTACACATTTAAGTGGATAGAACATAAAACAATTAAGCCGCCCCACAAAAAAAATCATAAGAATTGTGTTGCTTCAACTCATTTTAAATAAGTAGTTTAAACAAGCAGCAAAAGTCATTTTTGAGTGTATCTATTATTTTATCTATTTGGTCAAATTAAATATTCATTCAAGTTTAATTTTACTTAGACTAAATGGTGTAATGGAACATTATTTCACACATATTTTGACACTGTAATAATCACTGTACTGATATTTCTTATGTCTATTCAGGCTTAAAAAATGAGAATAAAACCTTATAAGTCCATAATTGTGGCTATAGTTTCATTACAACGCATGCTGAGGGTTAATATTTAGATTATTTTAAGAAATATAAGAAACTGTTCAACTCTGTTTCATATAGTTAAGTCTATACTGTGAGTATGTCAACATTAATGGATGTATGGACCTCTGGCAAACCAAGGTATTCATGACATATTTATAACTGCAGAACTGCTTGAACATCTTGAAGGTGACACCAACAGAAAAAACGACACAAGGAACACTTAAAAGGTACAGTACAGTTCATTCACTTTTACTTGTATTCTTATTCTTCTTTTAAAAGCACATAATATGCAAATTTTTCCTTCCATAGAACACAAAACAGTTGACTGATAAAACATAACGACAGAAAACATAATGAAAGCCAGCGTTCACGTCCAATATAAAAAATGCTATGTAAATGAACGGCTTCTCCATTCTTTTTTTTCATTTTGTGGTCCAGAGAAAGAAAGCAATACATATAAAAACATGAATTATCTTATCTCAGCTCACCTTCTGATGTGGCGGCAGGCTGTAGACTCTCATGCTCTGACTGAAAGCGGCCGTTTGGCTTCTCAGCACCCATGATCTATTACCGAGGATGCTGTTGCAGACTCGCCGACCGTGACACGAGCTCCGGATCCGGGCAGGCCCGCTGGAGTGGTACCGTTTGAGATGATGGCAGGACACTGGTCCGGGTCGAGGACTGGCAGCAGGAGCAGCAGCAGGGCCCGAGAGGACACTGGGCCGGGTGAGCCTGGCAGATGAGCGCACTCGCAGCGCTAAACGCAACATTTTGGACGTGATGTGTCCTGTACAACTACGCTGGATTGGAGTAAGGCTACTCTGGCATCAGAATATCTGATACCTGTGGTAGCGGTGGCGGTCTGTTTCCCCCCAAAACGTACAGAACAACCTCACTTTCCAATGACCTCCCCACTCCAAAACATCCCACTTTACGACACTCTCCTTCGGCTTCGTCCTCCTGGTGACGGACCAGGGTTGCCAGATATGCACAAGCTTGATGTGCAAAAGCGTCCATATCAAATTTTCTTTAACCTTTTCTGAAATTATCAGTTGTCTGAAAATTGAAATTGTTATTATTATTTTAATTTTTTTATTAAACATTTTATATAGGTTAAACTTGAGACGTCCATTTAGTATTAATTTCTGAAGACTGTAGTAAATTAACTTTATACAGTATACATCCAAAGTCTATTAAGTGCAAGAGCTGATTTAAAAAAATATCTTTTGTGAAAATAAAATGTAAAAATATGTGTAAAATAATATTGCTGTAAAAAATTAAACAGCACGAAGCATATGTATTGTGCCTGCACTAAGTAAAAAATATATATATATAAAAAGTGAGCATAATACCTTTTCTAATAAATCACATTATTAAATAAAGTTCTTACAAATTGGTAAACAGTGTATTGAAGTATTTCAATTACTGTTACTTTATGGCATTTTAATGGGTAGGTCTTCTGTAAATCATGTTACGAATCATGGATGACATGATGCATACATGACATTTTTGCTCAGATAAAAAAATTAAACAATAAATACTTGAAATAATAAAAAAACGATTAATTATAATTATGCTGATGCTTGAAATCCTGTTATCTTTGAACAACATACGTATGAGATCTGCAGACTACAAAAATTGAAAATAATTTTTCCTCTGTAGTTCATGGGATATGTAAATATGTAAGTATAATACAAAGTAATTATAGTATTCATATTATTTTACAAATTTACATTATTGGAGGAATATTTCACGAGAACCTTTTCCGAGGGAGGATTGGATTAAATATACATGGCAACCTTCAAGCTGTCAAAGCCGGTATCGTAAACTGTGAAGAGCTGACGTACAACTGCCGTCGAGTCAGTTTAACTTTCCACACCTCTATGCTGAAGTCTATGGAGCCAGATCAGTCTCAATAATAATACACTTGCATTCATAAAATTCATAAATGCACAACACAATTCAGAAATCCACAACTCCAATTCATAAATTCACAACACAATTCATAAATTCAAAAGTAAAAAGC
>CAIGQV010018106.1:11994023-12022045 GCA_903798115.1 Danio jaintianensis | reverse complement strand
TGAATTGTGTTGTGAATTTATGAATTGTGTTTTGAATTTTCGAATTGTGTTTTGTGTACGAATTTTATGAATGCAAGTGTATTATTATTGAGACTGATCTGGCTCCATAGAAGTCGGCTGGACTACAAATCACTCTTCTTCTATTTTTATTCTGTAAAAGTTTCAACTAAATATCAATACAGTGGACTCTACTTATAGTAGTTCTAACGGTGTACAATTTTGTTATATATTGCACAAAAGGAGACGGGTAGCTGAGCATGTCAATCTATATCATTTCAACATTTTGATGTGTTCCACAGATTAACTTTATGCAGGTTTAAAACATGCCAGTTTTTTTTTTTCCTCGTCTGAATTGTCCATTAAAACAATTACGACAATCTAAGAGAAGTTTACATGCCAAAGCTGCAGTTTATTTAGGTATTTTTCAAGCATAAACTGATAACAAAATAAAACAGGCATGTGCTTAGAACAGCATTTATTTTAATGCATTTTTCAGCAAAATAGAAAAATAGAATATACATTATACGCAAGGAAAAGCCCTGTGTAGCATAATGTTGCGTTAGAAGTGCATTAGTCTTTTGGTTGTTTATTTGACTATTTTAGCGAGGGCCGCCGCTCGTCTCTCTGTGTTCTTGAACAGGGCTCGGATGAGGCTCTTCATCTCATTACAGGAGAACTCCACCGCCAGAGGCCCTTTGCCTTCTGCCCACCTAAAAAATAAAGAAAAGAAACATGGTTAATTTGCTCTGCAGTTGAACCAGTTAACTATTTTTAGCACATTTTTATCCACTTTCCTTACATCCTGGTTACCTCCTTACAAATATACACTATAAAAAAAGTCAACATTAATTAATTTTTTTTTTTTTTACATTCAAAGCAAATACTTGTACAAACACAAATAATAATTATCTAACAAAAATATTTAATGAGCCAATTCAGTATAAAATATGAAAATAGAATTAGATACAGCTTCAACAGTAATAACAGTGAGAGTAAAATGTAAATGATAACTATAACAGATTTAATAAATGAATCACCTGTCAACAATCTCCTGTAGATTAGCATTTAGCACCATGGAGATCTCTTTTAATGTCATCCACTTCTTTACATATACAGGAACCTCTTCTTGATATTTTTTGTTCTTGTTCTCATCCGGCAGTGGATTAAAGACTAGTGGTCCCTCTTCTATGATGGTTTGACACAGTGTTCGCAGTCGCTCACCGTCCACATTGGAGATGTCCTGAAATAAGAGCACTTGGTTTAAACAGGGTGTCACACAAAAAAGGGGGAAAACAGCATTGTGCATTGCCTTGCCTCCAACATCATAATCTTATTAATCAGTTCTAATATTGCAGTGTTGAGGAGAGTTCCCATGGCTTTGCAGTATATGTTCACAGGCAGGACATCCTGCCAAACTTTTCCCAACCTCCGTAGCTGATGAATAACCTGAAATAGACATCAATAAAAGAACATTTGGCACAACTGGTAAAGAAAATAATAAGAAAAAACCTTTATGGTCTATTCAGGAGGAGTGAATTTGTGGTGTGTGATCATACTTGTCTGATAGCTTTGCTGGCGACAGAGTAATTGTCTTCATCGTCCAAGTTGGAGAAGTTGCGTGCAGTGGACAGTCTCTCCAACATCTCTGCTTTCTGAACGTTCATTTGTGCCACAAAGCACAGAGCACCTTGTTCAAGTACAGGAAAAACAAACATCTTATATTAATATTGAGCATCTAAACTGTCATTAAAAATTTAGTAAGATTTAAAAAAAAAATTTGTACAAGAAGCCTCTAATTATAGTTGTGGAAACGGTCCACAATATACTGAAACAAAATCATCATGATTTAACTAGTCAAATATGTGTTATGGATTTTAACGGAAAAAAATACATATATCAAGAGCTCCATGCAAGAATATGAAAACATTCTGAAATATTTTTTATTTTTCTAGCTACCTCTTGATATAAGGTTACATTGGATTGGATATAACTGCATTTGATGTACTTTGAAACGTATAATTAACAAATAATTTAAAAGTAATACACTAAATTATATCTTAAAACTTATATTAGAATCCTCTTGTAAAATACACTTTCATTTACAAGTTCAAAAAAGTTATTAAAGTAAAGCTCTTCTTAAATCATTTAGCCCTAGATTTTCTGCCATTGAAAAAAACTATTAGTAAAAGTAAATTGTGCTATTGTTATTAGCAGAGAAATACAGTTAAATAGCTATATTTTTTATACTTCAGAAATAATATACATATAAAATATTAAATATGATATATATTAAAATTAAAATAAAGAAATCTCACTGTCCTCAAACACTTCAGTAGTATCACAGACCATGCCAATGTAAACTTACCCAGTCTTCTGAAACCTGGGACCAAGTCTACAAAATAAGCCACTCCATCTTTCAAAGGAAGGTAAGGTTTAAACTGAAAACCCAAGGTTAAAAGATGGTGAGCAATGAACATGCAGTTATTGTGCTGGATGGCTGCCAAGTGAGGCAACTTCAGGAAGTTATCCCTAAGTTATAAAAAAAAATAGCATCATGGTTAAAAAAAAATCATACAGACTCCAATACAACTATAAAAAAAGACACCAACTTACTTGTGATAAGTAGGCACAACATCATAGAACAGATGAAAAATGTTTCGGACAGTATAGAAAAGCTGGACCCCGCTAAAAAAAAAGACGACCACAGATTTATGTCACTCAGGAATTCAAGCTTCTAGTTGTGGCTAGTGGATGTAATGCCTGCTACTTACCACTGGGGGGAGCTGCCCACTGCCTCAGACAGAGTTTGTATGGCCAAGTCCATCAGCTGCTGCACAGACTCACTAATGCGACACACAGGAAGACACAGAGTATTGGGACTCAACTGTTTCTCATTCTCCAGACTCTGCTGATCATAAAGGCCACTTCTTTTACTCGACTCCTTCCTCTCCTTCTCTCCTCCGCTGGGACTCGGTAGTTTTGGAATTGAGAGTTTATATTCTGGAGTGATCTGAATGCAGAGCGCACAAAGAAGCTCATAATAGGTTCTCATAGCTTGATGATTATTACATTATAGTAAAGGCATCTTACTTTCACCGTGTTGTGCATTTCAGAAGTCATCAGTTTCCGTGCAGCCACGATGACATCTTGGCATTTTTTGCTTGCGAAATGGCAGTTGACGTTCCTGGCGTATTTTAAGAGGTCTGTGGAGTCCCCTGCGAGGTAGCCCATCTCTTTCAGACTGCTCTCGAAATCCTCTGTCTGTTTGATGACCTGAGAACACAATTGAATATTGGATTACAGAGAAGGGCTGTGCAGTTGTCATATGCTGACAGGTCTATCTCTGGCTGTGCAGTCTTACCTCGCTATACTCGGCTAGCTGACTGCTGTTAGCTGGTATGGAATGAACCAGGCATTCACGAATGATGCACTCGGACATCTCCTCCCATATCAGACCTCCTAAAATCTCAGACACTTTCTTTTCATCTACAGACACATCTGATAAAAAGAAGACAAAAGAAAGTATTATCACAAACCTGCTGCAATGTAATGCCTAATGTTGGTGTTTTCAACAACTTTCCTGAATGAACACTTTTCACATTTCTGGGTTTCTCTGGAGTGAAATTCGTCAAAGTTGGGTAAACTTAGAGCACAACAAATATTGGGAGAGTACAACAAATATTTTTTTTACAACCCTATTTGCTAAAATAAGGAAAGAAAAACTCCACGATGGTGTTATCAAGACTTTCAGAATAAGGAAAAAAAATAGTGTGAAACTGAAGAGAGAACAACGTCAAATTTACTGTCATGCCCCACAGACGCTGCATTAGAAACACCTCGCACAAGCGGTAATTTTGTTATTGTAATTTGATGGAATGATATAATACATACATAAATACATATAATTATACAGTCGTGGCCAAAAGTTTTGAGAATGACACAAATATTAGTTTTCACAAAGTTTGCTGCTAAACTGCTTTTAGATCTTTGTTTCAGTTGTTTCTGTGATGTACTGAAATATAATTACAAGCAATTCATACGTTTCAAAGGCTTTTATCGACAATTACATGACATTTATGCAAAGAGTAAGTATTTGCAGTGTTGGCCCTTCTTTTTCAGGACCTCTGCAATTCGACTGGGCATACTCTCAATCAACTTCTGGGCCAAATCCTGACTGATAGCAACCCATTCTTTCATAATCACTTCTTGGAGTTTGTCAGAATTAGTGGGTTTTTGTTTGTCCACCCGCCTCTTGAGGATTGACCACAAGTCCTCAATGGGATTAAGATCTGGGGAGTTTCCAGGCCATGGATCCAAAATTTCAACGTTTTGGTCCCCGAGCCACTTAGATAGCACTTTTGCCTTATGGCACGGTGCTCCATCGTGCTGGAAAATGCATTGTTCTTCACCAAACTGTTGTTGGATTGTTGGAAGAAGTTGCTGTTGGAGGGTGTTTTGGTACCATTCTTTATTCATGGCTGTGTTTTTGGGCAAAATTGTGAGTGAGCCCACTCCCTTGGATGAGAAGCAACCCCACACATGAATGGTCTCAGAATGCTTTACTGTTGGCATGACACAGGACTGATGGTAGTGCTCACCTTTTCTTCTCCGGACAAGCCTTTTTCCAGATGCCCCAAACAATCGGAAAGGGGCTTCATCAGAGAATATGACTTTGCCCCAGTCCTCAGCAGTCCATTCGCCATACTTTTTGCAGAAGATCAATCTGTCCCTGATGTTTTTTTTTGGAGAGAAGTGGCTTCTTTGCTGCCCTTCTTGATATCAGGCCATCTTCCAAAAGTCTTCGCCTCACGCCTCAGCAAGCTCTGCACTGGTGGCACTCCGATCCCGCAGCTAAATCCTCTTTAGGAGACGATCCTGGCGCTTGCTGGACTTTCTTGGACGCCCTGAAGCCTTCTTAACAAGAATTGAACCTCTTTCCTTGAAATTCTTGATGATCCTATAAATTGTTGATTTAGGTGCAATCTTAATAGCCACAATATCCTTGCCTGTGAAGCCATTTTTATACAACGCAATGATGGCTGCACGGCTTTTCTTTGCAGGTCACCATGGTTAACAATGGAAAAACAATGATTTCAAGCATCACCCTCCTTTTAACATGTCAAGTCTGCCATTCTAACCCAATCAGCCTGACATAATGATCTCCAGCCTTGTGCTCGTCAACATTCTCACCTGAGTTAACAAGACGATTACTGAAATGATCTCAGCACGTCCTTTAATGACAGCAATGAAATGCAGTGAAATGTTTTTTTTCAGGATTAAGTTAATTTTCATGGCAAAGAAGGACATGCAATTCATCTGATCACTCTTCATAACATTCTGGAGTATATGCAAATTGCTATTATAAAAACTTCAGCAACTTTTCCAATTTCCAATATTTATGTAATTCTCAAAACCTTTGGCCACGACTGTACATACATATATATAAAAAAAAATAAATAAATCAATATTAAAAACTTTTAAGGATTTAAGATGCTGATGACCATTAAATGCATCATAACAGTCTTGTGAAAAGGGTCCATTCCTAGTTAAAGTGGAAATGCTGCTGTAGCAAACTAGGCTACCGGTAGCCATAAATGAAACAAATACTATAATATTTACAAATACCATAACCACGTGTCTTAGCTCCCCTGACTCCACAGCAAATCATTTAAATATAAGTATTATATTTTAAGTTTATATATTTAAGTATAAAAAAAAAAACACCCCCCTCCCCCTGAAATTAAAGTGGAAATCCCTTCAAACAATATTTAATATAAATGTCAAGCGTCAATGAATACAAGGCTAAACTAAAAATCTACACAAATTCTTATGTGCCTCTCTTGATATTATTTATTTTAGAATACAAGTGACTTCAGATGAAAAAAAAAGTAATAATAGATGGTAATTTTATATGGCTAACGTTTTATTTAATGGCTTTTAAAATGTATTCTTGAATGAGGTTAACTTAATATTATATTTACAATTAATATTACATTGTCTTTTTTTTTTTTTAACTCTGTTAATATAAAAAAAAAAGGGGCAACTTTTCCCATATATCAAAGACCTCTAAGACAATGTATGCGTTGCTTTTAATCATCATGATTAAATTGTCTATAGTACACAGGATCGCCATCCATTTTCACAGGATTTCTAGACGTACCAAAAAGGTGTTCATGCAGTGTCTTGAGCACGGTGAGCACTTTGGTGTAAACTTGGCTGGGTTCTGGATGCTCTGCTTTGGTTTCTATACACTGGAGGCTCAGGACAGCACCCTGCTCTGGCTGACTGCTCACTTCCACCACCAATGAAGGGTATAGGATGAGCGGCTTCAGTATATACTTAAACAACACTTGCCCTAAAAGAAAAGACAAAACACAGTTAACTAATATAAAAATCTTTAATAAATCATTACTGATGTACTAATAGGATTTAAAACCAACTTATTAAAAAAAATATTATGGATGTACTAATAAAATTGAACACCAAGCCTTACCAAACAGTTTAATCTTTTTATGAAGTTCTCCTTGAATGGAGAGGGCCTGGAGAATGCTGGACAGAAGAGCATGTGGAACAGATTCATCCACCTTAGATCCTCCTTTATTCAAATGAAGTGCCGTCTTCAGGAATGACTTTGCACCAGTGAGCTCGGCTAAAACATGGAGACAGAAAAAAATAAAAATCATAAATTTCACTGGAATGACATTTTGATTAAGACTTCGAGGTAAAAATTAAAACCATCATTCACAAAAAGGGTAACACTTTAAAATAATGGTCCATTAGTTAATGTATTTACTAACATGAACAAACAATTAGTAACACATTTATTATGATATTAATTCTTTTTTGTTAACATTAGTTAATGCTTTTTAAGTTAAATAACGTTAGTTCATGTTAGCTCACGGTGCATTAACTAATGTTAATAAGCACACCTTTGGATTTTAATAATGCATTAGTAAATGTTGAACTACGATTAATTAATGCCTTGCAAGATTATTCATACATAGTTAATATTAGTAATTGCATAAACTAACCTTAACCAATGGACTATTATTCTAAAGTGTTACCACAAAAAGATAAAGAAAAGTAATTTAGAGAGGGTGACTTTTCATGTCATGTGACTTTGTAGTTACTTTTAGTGGAAGGAAGTTTCCAGACTGCCAGTTTCTGCCACTCTTCTCCAAGGTGGTAGATGAGATTCTCTCTCTGTATTGTGACCTCTGAACTGAGGGCCTGCACTATAGGCAACTCTGTGTCTTTCCAGGTTTTCAAGGCATCAACACATGCTCGTGCCTGTACAAAGCAAGTAAGAATATGTACATAATCATGTACACTATTTCAAATGGCTGTTCAACAAATGCCAATTAAAACGGAAGAGGTAAAAAGTATTTATTAATAAATATGTTAATTAAATCTGTTTAAATGACAAGCAGGTCATATGAATTTGTTGAATGTGACTTACTGTTCCATGCTGCTTTGCGGCAACCACATAATTCTTTTCCTGCAAGGCCCTGTGATACTCTTCTATTGCTGTGTCAAACTTTAAAAGCATATTAAATCATGAGAGAACATTCCCTGTTACATAAACCATGTGGTCTTTGCTTAAGCATATTACTGTGAGCTTATTTACATAAAGCATGTGTGTGTGTGTGTGTGTGTGTGTGTGTGTGTGTGTGTGTGAGATGTAAACTATTAAGACATTAAGCTAGCTTTATTGTTATAAAAACCCTGTAAGCATATACAAATTCCCAGCGGCTTTACCTCCTGGAGATGTTGGAGCAGGTCTATGACTGCTGTGTTTTTCTCTAGCTGCTGTTTAAGCTTGGCATACTCCGTTACAGCATCGTGGAGGTTCTGCTGAACCTGTAAATGCAAACATTTGGCTCATGGGTTAAATTAATCTCACACTTTTTATTTAAAACTAACATGCTATTGTTAATTAATAAGGAAATAAAAATACCTCATTTTCAATGCAGCTCTTTAATAAATCAATGTCTTTGGAAACAGATTCAACCTGGTCCAAAAGCTCTTCTGCTCCTTCCATACTGGGTATGAACTCAATATATTTTTTATTTATCATGTCTGTAACCTCTTCCTGTTTTGAGAAAAAAAAAAGAGAGAACAGTTCAACTCTCACATAGAAAGCATAAAATGGTCATAGTTTTAGATAATAATTTGACTTCTATAGTTTATTATGCATGGGTCAGTGACAAGATGTCCACATCAAAATATATTCACCGTACACATATAAACCAAATTCAATTCAAGTGTCTACTTTGATGTATTAAATAACATCTCTGAAAATGAAATGTCAAAATATGGGTGAAATAATGATGATCGTCATTCAGATTAACAGATATATTCATGTAAAAATAAACTTAATTAAATATATAAAAGAATAGGTGATCAAAATAAATCATTGTTTTAAGTTATTTAAAACTTGCTGTTAGTGAAGCTTAAAGAATTATTCAACGTCATCAAAAATGTGTCTTGTAGGGACATAAAGCATTACGTTATTAAAACAATACATTTCACTGTCTTGCACATTTATTGTTTTGATGCTTGAAAGAAAATCTCCTTGTCCAACATATAAACAGATATCTTCAACGAATGTAAGATTTGAACAAAACTGCATATGCATTTGAACTAAATTATATTTTTAAAAAAAAGTCTGAATGCGATCTCATAATATTGATATATTTGGCAAATGAGACCAATGCAAAATACAAGTCGGATTGCTTTAACAAAACAAACAAACAAAAAGTAACAGTACGCAGACAGATGTTCTTATCGCCGTGAATGTCTCAAAATCAGAAAAGAAAACATTGTAGCGTAAAATCAGGCTAATAACATAATCTGTCTGAAGTCAGAGCTCAGACTGGCACAGACTGGCAATGATATCAGCAGCATGACACGTCAGCCAGTCAATGTCACACCAGTACTCCTCTGTTTACCACTAAAACACTAGTGTTCATTGTCCAACAAAGCTTAATAAATCGTTATCACTCTTTGTATACGATCGAAAAAGGCGTTAGTTCACTTTAAGACCTTTGGTTAACGGTCAACGTAACGTTATGCTAACAATAGAAACAAGCGATTAAGTGTGCAAACATGCAAAACAACCTCTTTTGAACACCATACAAATTACGTATTCAAAACTCTTTTAAACATCAAATTAAAACGAGTTATATCAATATATAAGTTTCTGTATTGTTGCTATTATTTTTGGAATTGACAGCTGGCTAGCTAAACATGACAGTTTACCTTAGTTTCTTCCACTTTCCGTGATAGTTTGGAGATTTTGCAGGCGAGGTCATCTTTCTCCAGTTTCCCTGAGCTGGCGAGCACTTCTGTCACAAACGAAGACATGACGGTAACGGGCTAGTCAGGGAGTATACAGGCTAGCTTACTTCTTTATGCCACTACCCGCCATTCCGCGCGCAAGGGATGCTGGGAGTCTGCTGTTCCTTGGCTGGAAGGGAAAAAAAGTACTTGATTTTAAAAAGGGGCGGCTGGAAATGGTCGCTTTGTCCTCAGTGAAGTGCTTATAAACTATAAAATTAGGTTATTAGGTCATTTTAATAGCACATGTTCTAGGCAAGACGATCGGTTGTCTGTTTAGTAAATATATTCCGTTCATTGTTCAAGCCAGTCTTAAAAAACAGCCTGTTGAAAAAAAAATTCAAATAAAATAAAAAATACAAATAAATTACATTTTAGTTTACACTTTAACAACTAAAAATGATCCAGACAAAATAAAACTTTTAATTAAAAAATAAACCTATAGACCTATAAAGATGATAGATTTGGCTAGATGTAACAGGGTACATTAATGTGAAACTGTGTTGGGGTTGTTACCTGTCATTATGTTACATTTTAAAATAATAATCAGATACAGTTAGGCTACTTTTTTTTTTTTTACATTCTTGCCGTGTATTTGATTGTGTATTACATTTTTTTGCTTTGGATAATCAAAATATATAATATTTATTATTACTAAAAATGAATTTATGATCCATGCTTCTGAATATGGGGACAAATTAAAAACACAAATACATACAGTCAAAAAAACACAGATAGGTCATAAGTAACTTAATAATCAAATGATTATGATGACAAAATAATAAAATCAGAATAAAATGTTTTAGGTTGTAATCTACCCAGCACATGGAATTGGGAGGAGTAGGAGTAGTAACAGATTTGATAACATAAATACACTTCATTGAACATGTACACAGACATCACTTATATATTATATAACTGCAGGTTAACTATGTTTATATTTATTAATTTTAATTGTTATGGCATTTGGCATTTCTGTGTGGAGTTTGCATGTTCTCCCCGTGTTGGCGTGGGTTTCCTCCGGGTGTTCCGGTTTCCCCCACAGTCCAAAGACATGAGCTATAAGTGAATTGGATGAATTAAACTGGCCGAAGTGTATGGGTGCGTGTGTGAATGTGAGAGTGTATGGGTGTTTCCCAGTACTGGGTTGCGGCTGGAAGGGCATCCGCTGCGTAAAACAAATGCCAGAATAGTTGGCGGTTCATTCCGCTGTGGCGACCCCTGATAAAAAATAAAGCCAACTAAGCCGAAGGAAAATGAATAAATGAGTTATTAGTAACTGATAAAGCTATGGTAAACAATAACCTTAACTTTTCTAAATTTGGTTGTAATGCAATAATGTGAACCTTTTGTAAAGCTGCTTTGAAAAAATAATTATTGTAAAAAGAGCTGTACAAATAAACTTGAAATAACATCTAATGATGGTCACTTCAGAGTAAATGTTTCTTTGTGACATGAACAACAAAAGCATTCAGACATTTATAGAGTTCATTTTGTGTGAATCAGATTTGGTTATTCTTGTGTAATTATTGTGTACATATGATGAATGTATTTAGGTAAGATGCGCTGAGCATTTGGTGGAAAATGTATGCTTTTTACTGGGGAACTGTTTTAAATTTACAAATTAGATTTGTGCATTAAAGAATTGTGTTTTTGTAAATGTGAATGGTGTTGTGCACATATAAATTCTAGTTTGTAAAAGTATTATTTTTGAGACTGATCAGGCTCTATAGTTCACTGACTCAATCAGTTACCTTCTGTAGGTGCAGAGTCATTTCAGAGATGGACCATCACAGACAGCACATGGTTTGTTCTAAGGACAGAAGACAGAGCATGTAAGATTATGTTCTCAAATCTGATGAATTAAAAAAAAAAAAGATTTCTGGATTGTTTTCACACTTAATTGTTTTAGTTTTATATGAATATGGAGCAACCATAAACAGTCTATAGTTTAATGAAGAACTGCTATTATTGCTAGTAAATGTAATTATTTCATTTTTATTACTGTTCCCTTCATATAAAATGCCTTCATTTCTGTATTTTGTATTCATTTTCTATTTATTTTCTGTCTTCTTATTTGCATATCGTCAGGGTAACAGGAGAGTCCAATGCTGATAAGACTGTGTAAGTAATGACATGCTTGTGTAAATTAACCATATGGCTCCAGTGCATCTTATCTTTTTTATACTCTTCCTATAGCCATAGAAGACCACAATCTACTGTGCAGTGTTGGGTTTTGTCGTATCAACAATCATCGAAGCGTTCGAAGTCTAATTAAACTCCAGAGATTATGTCTGATTTGCTAAATTAACCCAAAGAGAAAGAAAGCAAGCAGCGTTGCGGTGAAGTATTTCAGAAGATTGAGCAATACATGATGATTTCATGCAAATGTACAAAAACCTATTGTATTAATTAACTCGGTTTTTGCTCTGTTTGACAATATTCAATGTTCAGTTTTGGATGGGAAAGTACAGCCAAGTTAGATACCAAGTCTGAGAAAACAGATTAAAGGAAGAGCCTAGAACAAACACCGGTTGCAGTACATCGATCGATAATAAATAATTTCACATCATCCCATAGGAATTGTCTCATTTTGTTTAGATTATTTAACATTTTCATTTCCTTTTTAGAGAAGTCAAGACCATTTCGAGGGCACCAATCCAAAAAAAACAAACAATTAACAACAAACAATTAAATGACCTCACTGCAAATAAGCAGTTTTAATAAATACAAAAAAGTGAAAGTAAAACTATAATTTACTTGTGGTTAACACACAGTTTTACTGACACTGACAGGTATATACTTACTGTAGAAATATATGTTATACATATACAGTACAATAAAATATACTTTTTGAAACATTTTGTTAACACATATTGACATTTCTATGGCATCTTATATAAAATACAGTTTGAGTTGGTGCAAATGCTATTTTGTTTGAATATGTCCAATATTTTAATAAACAAATGTTTAATAAGTACATGAGAAATATATAGAAATCTAAGTAAAACTATGCAGTTTGAAACAATTTAAGGCTCCCAAAATGTTGTTATGTAAATGAACTTTCAAAATCTACATTAACCCTATTGCAGAGTTTATAA
The DNA here is from genome assembly GCA_903798115.1 of Danio jaintianensis. NCBI lineage: Eukaryota > Metazoa > Chordata > Actinopteri > Cypriniformes > Danionidae > Danio > Danio jaintianensis. The sequence goes on along the minus strand of CAIGQV010018106.1, from coordinate 12,009,605 downwards.
TACATTTACAAAACATCTGAAAATAGACTTTTTGCTGTCTGCAGAAGCAACAACATGATTAAACACGTATAAAAGGACTGCTCAAAGAGAATTATGAATTTACAGTCATTCCTATTACAAGAGTATTACTATTTACTCACCAGTTATTGTACTCTCAGTGCTGGGTTGCAGCTGGAAGGACATCCATTCCATAAAACATAGACCAAAGTAATTGGCGGTTCATTCAGCTGTGGCGACCTTTGATAAATAAGGGACTAAGCCAAAGGAAAGTGAGTGAGAGTGAGTGATGCATTGTTTGTATGGCTTTACTTAGTATTCTAATGTTTTTGGCATAAAAGAATAACTGATTGTATTTTTGGCTATTGCAACATAAGACAAAACAATATTGTGATCCACAGTTATGATGAGAAGAAATAAGAAGAAACAGAAAATAAGAAGAGATGATTTGGGGGAAAAAATCAAATGCAAGAAAGAGAAACCCAGGACAAGGCGACAAAGTGAGAAATCAAAATTTTATTGAAAGGTAGAACACTGAAAGGTAAAGGGACTGGAAAATCAGACAAGCTTACTGTACAAAGAAAGAATACATAGAGGATCTTCAGCTAAGTGTAGACTGAAATAAAGTGGCTTCTGCAAATCTCAATAAATGACTATTTTCACGCTATGTGTCTACAGCTGACGTGAAAAGAAGATGAGGGTAAAAACTCTGCCTTCACTGCCCTCTTTTCAAACATCATCTATTTGATCTTTCCTGAGATCAAACGTCTAGAGCAGCTAATCAATCTCTCTTCAAGGAATTGAAAGCACAGTGAGTGTGTGTGTGTGTGTGTGTGCGCGTCGTAGTGTGCTTGAAAGCGTCATTGTGCAGCAGAATGAAATCCAGCTCAGGCCGAGGCTTTGGTTTAGATCACCTTGTGACTGTAGCGTGGTGGTTTTTTTTATAGCTTCACTTCACGATGACGACAGAGGTGCTGTGAATGGACTCCATGACGGCTGCCAGGCGACTGCACAGGTCATGAGGGGACTTCCTCACTTTAGGGGGCTCCTTCAGCACCACTCGTTCTGCAGAGCAGTCCAGGACTCTGGGCAGGAATTCACTGAGCTTTTCTTGAAGAGAATCTGAAACAGACAAATGTAGACAACAGCTAATAATAAGCTAATAATCTGATTTTCAATTGTTTAGATGCAGCAGACCTCCAAATGTGATCATTCTGCACCCACTGGATTTAGTTTCTTGTATAAAGACCAAAAAATAAATAAAATTTTAGTTATTGCAATCAAATTTTGGCGTATTTACATTAAATCCTGTTTAATAGTATTTGGAAAATATTTGCTTTCTGTTTAGTTACATTACTATATTTTCTACTCAATAAAGTATAGATTATTTAATTTATTCAATCATTTATTTCCGTATTTATTTTAATTATATTTTTATCATTCATTTTAATATAGTTTGTATTAGTTTTTTTATTATTGTTTTATGCCTGGATCACTTATTGCTTATTTATTTATTCTACTAAAAGTATTTACTTATACGGTTTGGATTATGTATTTAGAATCTTAATTAATAATCATATTTTAGACTATATATACAATTATTTGAATCTAATGTATAATTATTTTATTGTATTCTAATGCATTTATTAATTTACTTTAACTTAATAATTAATTTGTTATTGTTTTTATTTAATTTATATTCTAATCAGAGATTGTAATGTATATACTTGCAATCTTTTTTGTAATTATATTTTGAAATGTTTTCAGAATTGGTATAATTATTGTTTTGAAATATTCTTCATTTGAATCTAATTTGTAGATATATGTTTTTTTTATTACAAGTTTGTTTATTAATCAAATAATTAATTAGTTAATTAATTAAACATTTATTATTATTTCATTATTTATAAAGTACAAATAAATTTTTTTTTTAATTATTTTAATACATTTTTATTTGATTAATTTATTTATTAACTATTTTGGAAAAAAAATAAAAAACTTTTCTATTAAGCGTTTTCACCAAATATTTTCAAAGGACACTTTAGCATTCCCTTGCAGTCTCCTGACTCCAGTTAAAAAATCGTTGTTCTAACTGAAATGGCCTAAATACAAAATCTAAGTGAAAAATCCCACCATCCATATCCTGCCCCAGGTAGGAGCACCAGCAATTCCTGATCAGCTCAATGACATCCAGGTCCTCTTGGCTGACACTGTCTCGGACCATGAGGTGCATGCAAGGTATCACACACTCGTTCATGATGCTCTCTCCCTCCGTCACGTCACTTTCATCCTGACTTTTAAACAGTGTTGCTGCCTTTTCATTCAGCTCCTGCATATCAGAGTATAAATGTACAGTATTGGTTTTTACCTAAAAAGCCTTTCTGTAAAGCTTGAGCCCTAAATTCTTCAAATTAGACATGAAGACAAAACTACATACAGTATAATACTATTCAAATTTTTGCTATTCAAAAATTATTCAAACTATTCCAAAAAAAAGTGAGAGAGAAAAGATTATTTTTATTCAACAAGGGCACAACAAATATATTTTATAATGTTTCAAAAAATAATCTTTCAAATAAATACTCTATTTCTATTGTATTTCAATTCATCAAAGACTCCTGAAAAACTGTTTTCACCCAAAAGTTTAATTAACAGTTTATAACATTGACAATAGGAAAAAATTTCTGAGCACAAATAAGTGTTTTAGAATATTTTTTTAACTGAAGACTGGAGTAATGACTACTTAAAAATGCTTAAAAGACGTTTTTCCCATCAATAAATACAATTTTAATATATATATATAAAAAAGAAACAGCTCATTTAAATTGCAGTAATATTCCCAGTATGATTATATTTCACTTTGATGGTCTCCTTTAGACATTCTGACAATAAATAACTTTGTAACAACACATTTGAGTATTATTATATTATTAGTAGACAGTTTGGTTAGTCTTAAGTCCCAAGCATTCTTGTGTTTATACTTTATTAATTGCCAGTTGACTTGTAGTTTTAAAGTTATTTAAAGTCAACCACAGAATGTCTAAAGTGAACCCACAATATTCCTGATTTACTCAAATAATTGTAGCTTTGGTGAACAGAGAGAGACTTAATGTGGACATACTTTCAGACACTTTCTCCTGTAAAGTGCAATAAGTGACTGGTCCACTCCTTTCCTCTCTCCTTTCATGAGCAGGGCTGAGTTGTCCTGGTGTGCGTGTGCCAGATAAATCAGAGCTTCTCTTATCCTGTAAATGAAAAAAGACGAACGCTGTAGTCATATTGATTTTCCAATACACAGCACAGGCTCAATTTATAGTCCATGAGTTTACATACTTTCCATTCTGATATTGCTCGAGACCTGTCAACAGGTAGGCGAACACTGTCTTGAACATGCTGTAGTCATCATGCCATTGCTGGGGGAAAAGCAAGACAATACAGTATGAATATACCAGTGTTGGGAAACCTATTCTGAAACTGTAGCTTGATAAGTTACAAGTTATTCATCAGAAAAAGAAGCTAAGCTGCTGTCAAACTACACTTTTAAAAAAGTAGCTTGCTACATTACAAGTTAATTCCTAACATTAGCTAGTTAGATTGAAACTACTTTGTATCACAAAAACATATCACAAAAACGTGAATAACTGTTAATTTTAAGTAAAATATTTGCAACTTAATGTCAAACTTAATATTTTATTACACATTGTTTTCAAATTACTCAGACTGTCATGTGACAAAGTACAAAACTGCAACAAATGTAGCATTGCAATAACAAAATAAGTAACATAATTTAGCACACTGTAGCTTTTTTTCAAAAAAGGATTGACATAGATGCATTTTTGTTAAGAAATTTAATGGGCCATATGTACAGGTAGTGTTTTTCAGCCCCCGATAAACTTCCGGTGAAAGGTTAATGTGACTATTTTCAAATTTTTTTTTACAGCATAATTGAGTTGTTTAGGCATAAACAAGATGAAAAACCATTTAAACACTCAATTAAACATTTCAAATACTGGGGAAAAATAAATATTTTCCCTATTCCATATTTTAAAAACATGGCGCAGAACAATGAAATTTAATGCAGTGCTTCTTGTCTGGTCTGATACCCACTTTATATCATATCTCAGTCAGGCATTGATTTTTAAAGAAATCAGATCTTAAACGCTGCAATTTTGTAAAGACAGTTCACCAAAAGCACTTGAGCTGGCTGACTGAAAAATAAAAGTCCAACTCGAACAAGTTTCTTTCTTCAGGTTAATTGCCAACTGTTATGGATTGAATTTAAACTCTTGTTACTGTTGTTAAAATATTACTTACAAAATAACTGTAATAAATAAATAAATGTAAAACCATGAGATGTTTGATTTGCCAATAAGGTGTAAGATGTAAGATAGTGCTGTGCTGCTTTAGACCATTGCAGCTGGAAAACTACATAGTTTCATAAGTATCTAAGCTACTAAAAAATGTAGTTAAGCTAGTAACGGAGCTACTTGTTGTTACAGTAGCTACTCCCCAACAATGTCAAATACAGGCATTACCATTTAAAAGATTGGGATTGGTAAGGTTTTGTTGTGTATAAGAAAGAAATCTCTTTCGATCAATATTTGAATGCACTCTTGCTGAATAAAAGTAGGAATTTATTTTATTTTTAGGTTAGTGAGCCTTATTGATTGTACCAAATACTCATCCATGTCCATATCTTCTGGTCTAATGAGTCGAAGTTTTGATCTGGCCTCTCTCATGATGCTGACGGCCCTGTGAGGAGAAAGATCCAGTGCAGTTTTATCTAAATAGTCAATCTCAAATGGGACACGAACAGAGAAATTACAATGTCAAACTTAATGTTTTATTATACTTAGTTCTCAGACTCATGTGACAAAGTGCAAAATTGCAACAAATGTAGCATTGCAATAACAAAAACATTAACTTATAAATAAGCACACAGTATCTTAATTATATGTAGAAAACGACATGATTACATTAGATTTAGATTAACTAGACTCATTTAAATAGTCAATCTCAAATGGGACACGAACAAAGAAATTCAATTCCTTTGAACTTTTGACATATAAGAGGTCACAGCACTACACAAACATCCTGTAAGCTTGTTAGCCTAAAAACAGCTTATATTTGTGGTGAAATGATCCTCGTTATTACCTAAAAATGGTGAGACTAAACTCCTCCTTCGATGCTTCCTTCTGATCCTAACATTCAGAAAGAGCTGACAGAGTTTAACAAAATTGTCAGTGATCTGAGCCACTTATCATAATTTATAGAGATTTTCACTTATAATACGCATTTGTAAGCAAACCACGAACTTGCTCATTAATTTCTAATTGGATTTTAAAGCTGTGGGAAAGTGAATCTCTGACCAGTCGCTTGACCAGAGAGTGGAGATGGCTAGTAAATGGGAGGAAGGAAATGTTTTTTCTTTAATGCATTTCATTTTTATATTGAGTTTTGCACTTGACAGAGATATAATCTATAAATAAATATGAAATTATTTATTGAAACATTTAGTAAATTCATTCATTCAACTGATTTGAATCGATCCCAACTTTTTATTTTATTAATGAAGTTCCAGACGTGTCATTAAGAACCTGGTCTTTTGTTTACTTCATTTGACCTTGGTTTAATTTAAAACAAGGTACAATTAAAAGCTGTGACTTTGAGAAGGACTCAATTTAAGATGATGCAACATTATAAGTAGACCTCGGGGAACAGCAATGAAAAAAAGGCAGTTTGTGACCCCTTTAAATTATTCACCAAAAAAAGTCAAGCTGCATTAAGTGATCAATATTAAAGAAAATGTGTACCGATCATCAAAGCTCAAGTTACGATCACCAAACTGCTCCAGCAACGTCCTTTCAATGATTCGCTCAGGGGCCTTGTTTTGAAAAAGGTAGACCAGCATATGCTGGAGCCGAGGGTCCTGCTGCGGTGTGGTCTCTTCCTGGGACAGTTCATACAGTCTCAAATACTCCTCATGAAACGCCTGATGAAGAGATCAAAAATACATGCTAAATCACGTGCAATGTAATCTAGTTTAATGTCTTAGAGGATACAGAACTGTACAGAACTCATAACTGTACTTAAAATCTGTTAGTAAAAAGTGTCCCATATTTTGTAATCCACTGATGTTAATCTTTGCTCTGACAACTTTTGATGTTGAAAGTTTAACTCTGCAGTTTATCAAAATGACTTATTGACATTAGTCTATTTAAAAGTCTTAATTAAAAGGATAGTTCAGCCAAAAATGAAAATAACTCCATAATTTATTCTCCCTCATGTGGTTTCCCATATTTTGTGATTCATCGCTTTCTTTCCATTGAACACAAAAGAAGATATTTTGAACAATGCTAGATGCTCTATGAAATGGGGGCCAGCAACCAGCATTTAGCTCAAATAGCTTTTAAACAAGTGAAGGGGGAGCAAATGATGACAGAATGTTTGGGTGAACTACCCTTTTAGAGATACATTTTGCAGTGTATTTGGAATAATGTGTGTGTAATTATATAATGATTTACTATAACTTTCAGTCAGAAACTGTTAGTATATTTCACAAATGAATACAAAACTTTGCATTTTCTTGTAAAAACTTCTCCAGCACTCCTCCATTAACCAGGTTTTAATCAGTGTGAAAAGTGTACCTTGATGAGTCCTGCTTCAGGTCCGTCTTTATCAAAGGCTTCTCTTGCCTTGGCAATAGCAAAAATGACACCCTGCATGGCTGGTGTTAACATCATCTGTTCAATTACAGATCAAAAGACATTAAATATGTCAACAATTCATGTTCAATTTTGGGTGTGTTAAGATTTGGTTGTTTGGTTTGATTAAAAAGTACATATTTCGGTTAATCTGAATAAGTATGAACGCTGCCATCTGAACATTGGTGTTCACCAAACAAGTGAAGTGAGATGGGTCTCTTTAACAAACTTATCTGGGTTGACTGAAACATTCATGCAACACAGACCAAAGACAACTAAATGAATAAAAAAGACATGATGCTTTCTTAAAATAGTAGTTAAAGGAAATGTCCTTGCAGCAGATATTCATTTGTGTGTGTGTATGTGTGTGGGTGATTCCTAATATTTTGACTCCTGATTACATTTTCTTACCTCTTCACAAGTTTAGAAAACACATTGTGTCTTTAGATTTGATCCTAATGACTTTGGAGAGAATCAGGACTAAATGGATTGCAATTTGGTCCACAAGTGTCAACACACCTTTAATGTATAAGTAGCCTCAATTTATTTTAGGCCCTGTTCACACCCGGTATTAAGATGTGCTTTTTGCGATGCGATTACAATTCACATCACCATTCACACCTGGCATATAAAAGTCTCTCTTTTGTCCACTTTCAATCACTTCTCTGATGAGGGAGGGTCTGTGCGCAGGTATTGGCTTTCTGCAATCTTTCAATCTTATACTACTAAAGCTAGTGCAATTTTCTAGCGTACAAAAAAATATGATTAAAAGTACCAGATCAATTAAACACACTTCATGAATAGGCTACTTTCATTGATAATGAAATGATAGATAATTGATATGACTCCTATTAGGCCTACACACTTTATTCTGTGTTACAGATTTAACATATACATATGCTGTTGTTTTTATTAAATACGTTTAGTAAATATTTTAGAACATTGAAATTTAATTAAATGTCTTTGAATAAAGTCATGCAACATCATCATCAGTTTTCGAGGCTTAAATTGTGAATAGTTGAATAGAATAGAAGTAATAAAAGCACTTCAAAGATTATACACATGAAATAAAACATTCCTAAAGCTGTATCTTATGAAAAACATCAGTTTACTGGTGATTCATTATGAGAGAGATCAGCCACAGCTATTTCATATCTAATTTATAACCAAATACCTATTTATTTTTGCAAAAAAAAATGATGAGACTATTACGAGACAATTTTACTTTTTACATTTTATCTAAGATTTTTTTAAATCTGTCTATCCAGCACTCTTCTACAGAAAATTCAAATGAATGAGCTCAGTAGGCAGAGAGAAGGCAGTCTTTAGCAGCTGTTTGAACACATTCGACCACATCTGCATTCACACTACAAGAGCAATCCAGTCTAATGTGTTTCCAACCACCTCTGAATGCGATTGAAAGTGGACAAGCTCAGAACTTAGGTTTCACACAGGAGTGAACAGGGCCTTACAGAGGCATGTGGTGAACATTTACCTCCTCATTGTAGCCGTCAGCATCATAGCGCACTAGAATCTTGCCTACATTGGGAATCTCGACTTCAGAAACCTCATTTTCAGGCTGGGTGTTTGTGTCTTCAGCTGTGTTTTCTTCAGTGGACGAAGCTTCCGGCTCAGTCTGTGCATCTGCTTCTGCTTCTGCCTCTGCTCCTCCTTCAGCACTGATGACTTGCTCCTCCACCTCAGTTTCTGTCTCAGATCCACCTGCAGAGACCGACTGATGAACACACAGAAAAGACTGTCAGTGATCTCAGTCTATTATCATAATTTATAGAGACATTCAGTCATAACACGCACTTGTAAACAAACCAGGAAGTCTAATTCTCCATGGATTCCCTCATTCGTTTTTAATTGGTTTTTAAAACAGCAACAAAGTGAATCTCTGACCAGTCTTCTGACCAGAGAGCGGAGATGGCTAGTAAGTGGGAGGAAACAAATGTTTTTTTTTTATTGTTTATAATTTACCTATATGGGTTTTTATTGCACTTGACACAGTTATTATCTGAAACCATAAAAATATAATTTCTTAAAATAAACATTAACTGAAATCCACTAAAATATAAAACATAGCTGCAAGGCCGACAAGTAACGTAAAAATATAATACTAATAATAAAGTTAACACTAATTAATGCATTAACTAACAAAGAGTAGTACTTTAGATTGGTGTATTATAAGACGTTAGTTCATAAACATACACCTGTTAATTGTAAGTCCGTGTTAGCTTAGTTTCATTACATATTCTAATATATTGTAAAATCAAAATCTGCATTTGTTAATGTTAACATACTGATAACTTATGTTATCAAATAGAATCGTATATTTTAAAGTGCTACTAAAATAACTAAAACTAAACAAAAAATAAAATTGAGACCAAATAGAATATACATTTTATAGACATAATGAAAAAGAACAATAAAAATTATACAAATTCAACACAATTGCTAAAACTTTAAGCTAAATTATAATAACAGGAAATATTAAAATATTTGTAAATAAAGAAATGAATGCAAATTAACAAAACTATAATAATAATAATAATATAAATGACAAAAATACAAAGTGACTGAAAAAGAATTAAATAAGAAAATATAAAAATCAAAAATCAAACTTACAAAGCTACAATAATATATCACTGATTCATAAATTACAATGGCGCTTGATACAAACAAACAGTTTATCAGACAACTACTGACATCCATATGGAGCAACTTTATGGTTTATTGTTAACAGATTCAAAATTCAAGATATTTGTAGCATATATTTATAATATAAAATATAGAAAAACAAAGGCAACCGCCTTTATTTTCTCATAAGGACAGAGTTGAATGCAGTGTGAGATAGTGACCACTAGAGGTCCTATCACTACCATTAATGTCAAGCAAAGAGTGACATGTAGTGACAGCAAAGAAATAAATCAGGATCGTCGATAAAATCAACGAGTCAAAGACAGAAACTGCAGAAGAATAAATCCTCCACCGTAAATACAGAATTGACTGAAACTCCAAGTCAATAACATCCAAGACCACTGACACTAAAGACTAGACAACAAGAACAGAGAGCGCTTAAATAATAGCCTGTTGATTGAAGCATCAGGATCATTTAACGACTGAGGAAAGACAGGAATCCAGTTGGTTTTGATGGTCATGTAGGAAATACAGAGCTCAGGCTCTATTTAAAGCTCTTTTCTGACACACTGTCCCCGGCAACCATGCATGAGACACGAGCCAGAAACACTGAGGAATGCTAGACGCCTCTCTGACTCCCATGAACTTTATCCCCATATTCACTTTCAAAACGTTTCCTCTTACAAAATACCAGAGCTTTGCGACACAACAGTCAAAACATTAAACATTAAGCAAGTGCAAACAAACTAGTCCGTAGTGACTAATGTAAATAGAACTTTCTCTTTCATTTCATAGCACCATTATAGTCATGTGTATAGTCATGTACTGAATTGATAGTGAATTGATGAAAACATGAAACTGACAATGAACGTAATATGAATGAAAAATAAGTATAAAAAAGAATATAAAGTAAACTGCTTTTGTATAATTAAGTTCCTTAATTATAAATAGTTAAAGTTAAAATTATTTTTAATATGATACACATAATTTTACTGTAATGCACTAACATTTGGGAAAATTATGAATTGCACTTTACTTTATGGGGTAAATTTATATTTTATTTACCAAAATATTTTTTAAATACATATGTGATTATCAAATAATGCAACAATGTACTTTTAAATGTATTTGTACAAAATACGAGGGTTTTGTGTACTAATTCATGCTATTTTACTGTAATATGTGATAAAATATGTAAATAGAAAAAGTAAAAAAGTATGAATCACAAATTAATTCATGGTGAAAATGTATATTATATTTAACAAGACAAATAAATTAAAAAAAGTTAATTAAACATAATGAGGTATATTACATTATTGATAAAGGTATTATTAATAAGTAACATTATTAATTATTAATAAGTAAAAATTATAATTTGTTTATTAAATACTGTAACTATGTTTATATAAAAATGGATAAAACTATTAGTAAGAAATAAACTTTATCAAATTAAATTGAACAGTATGAAGTAGTACATTCAAATATTTTTTATTTGCATTGCATTATTTCTGTTTTGTCATGATAACTCTCTGAGAGATTTTGTATGGTAATAAATATGTATATGGCAATGTTGATGTGTTTGGTCTTGGCGGAATAGATCTGCTACACTGCTGCTGCTGCTGCTTTGATTATTATGGCTGAGCAAGTACCGAGATTGAGTACTGACCATGGCATTCATCTGTGTTTATAACCTTGTTGAAACACTTAGTAAATGTATCTGTTGTAACTTGCTTCTGAACATGTTTTGCAAATGGCATTTTGTTTAGAAACACAGTTGTATACCTGGAGCGTACAAATACTTTCATAAACATTGAGTGGCCCACTTATCTTTTAGTTGTTTGTCTTGTTGTGATGATTTCAGATTTCAGTTTTTCATCTGAAAAACATGCTGCACATTGCTAGCGTAAACCACACGGAGGAATTTAAAATGTTGAGGAGCAAGCTCATTGGCTGAAGTTATTGAAGTTTAGATGTGACCAATCTGCATGCGCACCCATAGAGTTTCACAACAGAACTTTGCATTTATATGCATTAGAGTTGTGTTTTTGGAATGCAGTTAATGTCTAGGAAGAGAACTGTGACACATATATACTGCACATGCAGACTACACTGCTGTATACGTGGCCTATTTTTGTCTCAAATATCGCTTCAGCACCCTCACCTGACTCTGATCTGGCTTCTCTTCTTCTGGCTGATCCTGAGTTTGGCTCCCGTTGATCTGCTCCTCATTCTCACTGGCCTCTGCAGATATCGAGTTGAGAGGATTGACTGTGGGCTCTGGAAGAGAAAAAAAGACATTGAAAATACACCAGCAAATCATCTGACCTTTAAAAGCAGAAATGTCCTGACCTTTGGATTCTTGGACAGGTGCTGGTGTCGAATCTGCTGGTGGTTCTTCAGTGTCTTCATTGGTTTGTTCTTGGGTTGGTTCTGGCTCTGGGTTTTGTGGCTCTACCGGGACGGGTTGCTCTGTGCTGGTGGATTTGTTTGTTTGCACTGGTGTTTCGTCCCGTTGGGCCTGACAGAACTGCTCTTCCCATTCCCTCAGCTCCTGCTGGAACCAACGGTTGTCCTCCCGAACATAACGCCTCAGGACTGACGGGAGAGAGTCCATTTCTTTCAGTACCTGCCCTGTTTCAACGTCTGTGTCCTCTGTTATTTATAAGGAACAATTAAAAAGTAATGATTAATGACAATACATTGGTTACATATTGCAAGGCCCTCGTGAAATCTGCGCATGGAAAAATCAGCAGATTTTTTAGCCCATAATTCAGAATTCAGTTCAAGATTAATACAATACACTGATTAAGAATCTACCATGTAAACAGAGATTTTTGATTACTTCAATCCGACTAAAGTCATAATTGTAGTAAGCACAAATCAAATTGAAATTTCACATGAAAAACATGTGAAGAATTTCTATTTTAATTGCATTATTAAAGTGCAGTACAGACATGCAAACAGGATAGGCCATACACACATGGCTGTCATTTAATGTATTTATGTAAATGTGTATAAATATATATTTATTCCGTTTTTATAATAATTTCAGCGATATGACTGAATAATATGCAAATGTTTATATGTTCACAATACAGTTTGTAAAGTAATTTTTTTTGTCTTTAATAGGTATATTATATGAGTGTTTTGTTTACCAAACCAGTGTATCTAATTGGATTTGCATTGTAAACCTTAATTACAAGTTGAAAAGTTAAAGGTTTTTAGTTACTATACTCTCAAAATCATTTCGCAGATATACACAGATTTTGTCCCTACATATTGGTCAGAGAGCATAACTGAAGTTATAGTATACCTAGATATTAAAATGTACTGTTACATTGTACTGTTACAACTCCCTCTGACTATTCAGAATGTAGGTGTTGTCCAGTAGAACACTAAACAAATATTTTTTAGCGGACATTATATAAAAAAAGGCAATTTAATTGCTGCTGGCACTAAGAGTCAAAAACTGTACACATAAAGCAAAATAAATGCCTATGACAACACACTGAAGCAAAACAATAAGTTTGTGCAAGAATCTGATCATTGTGCACCAGGAAGGTCACACTCCAAAATGTCTTGAAAAATGCTCAGATTTTTGCACAGATGGTTGTTTTCCTTCATAAGAAATCATTGTATGTAACTTCAGGATGGTACTTCATTGGTAGCTTCACCAATGACAAATGATGGTTTCAGCTTAAAACCTTTTTCATATTCTGCTACATGAAATAAAAATATAAAATATTTTAATAAAAAATGTGAAACATAAAACTATTCATTTGAGGTATAGAGAAATATAATACATTTGAAGACTATTTTAAATAAAAACCACTATTAAACATGATAATAATTTGAAATAATGCATGTAAATAATAATGGTTTGAACAAAAGCATATTCAAAGCATTAATTAACCACGGCTGAACACTTTATTTTGTTGGTCCCCTTTAGATATTTTGTTTGCAACTCTGCAATTACATGTCAGCTAACTCCTATTAGAGTATACAGTAAGTACAGTATTACTACAGTAGTATAGCAAGGCACTTACAGTCAGCATAATGTCTAAAAGAGATTTTCAAAAACTACCAAATATTAGTGTTAAAACATAATGTAAATGCATGTAATGTGAGTGTAAATAAAAAATGCATCATATAATTATTCCTAGTAACTGATCATAGAAAATAAACTCTTTTGTATTTTTGCTGCTTGTTCAAACTACTTATATAAATGAGATGAATCAAAACAATTCTTGGGTTCTTTGGCGACAACTTAATTGCTTTATGTTCAATCCACTTAAATTTGTAAAAAACAAAACAAAAAAAACAGTTCAGTTCAGTCCAATATGAAGGAATTGTGTGGAGCCCAGTATTTTTTATAGTGTATAAGAGCAACTAATGAAAACAAAAACCATCAGAAACAGTTTTTGATGCTCACAGCTTGACAAACACTGTGTGCCAACAAAGCTATCAACATTAATTTATGAAAGAAATCAGATCTAACACCAGTGCCTTAAATCAAACGTGTGATCTGCCTGTCTCCTTCAGCAAAATCTGAGCCCAGCTGTGAAATGTGAGAGGCAGAAGGGGAAAGTACCTGCTATGAGGTACGGCAGATTGTCATTGATGTACATGAGGCAGTAGGCGCTGGCGTTGGTCATGCCACCGTACGAGTCTCGAACCAGCTCTTCCCAGGTCGACTCCGCCACCATTACATCATTATACTTCAGCCAGCGTCTTTGAGCGTGATCATAAATATATGCCCAGTAATGTCCAGCGGATGCCTGTCCTTCGTGGACGAGCACGGCGTGTAGCCTATAGGGCACCTGGGAGCATCAAATAAGAGTCATGCAAATTTCTTGAAACGGCTCAGTCAATATAAAAGTAGCAGCGAGTGTTGAGGATATAGACTTTACCTGACACAGACTGTTATCTGAGTACATGCCCTCCAGGGCCTGGCTGACCTTGTCAATGCTGGCTTTCAGCTCTGCACACAGAGAGGAAACACAGATCAATACTCTGCGCCTGAGGCCTGGATCCTGATACAGTCACTAACGCATTAGGATAACCGCTTGTGAATAACGATGGCCTTCAGAACTGAAAAAAAAAGTTAAAATGCACATTATAGCTCGAATTTAGATCCTAGTGGGCTGACCTTGATGTGTACTGGCTAGCAACAAGAATGCGAAATGCATGGGAGATTTGACTGACAATTGATTTCAATACAGGTGACACAATATAATGGAAACACAAATATACATATCTCTCTGGAGTTTACTTGATTCTGATTGGTCAGTCATAGTATTCTTTGGTGTATTATGCCCCAATAATAACTGCTAAATACCTGATAACACAGAATGATCTGGTTAACAACACTGTTTACTAGGAACTGATGTTTTTTATTTTTTGGTAAATTTTGCATTTGTGAGCTAAAAAATATTTTTAAAAACCTAATCATTTTTTGTTTGGTCATCCATGTAACACTAGGTATGTTCCATTTGACCATTGGTGTACTTTTAAATGGACTTCAGGGAGCACCAGTACATATCCTGCGTCATTGCACACCAAATTAGTTTAAATAAAATAATGGCTCTGGTATTTAATTACTATGCGATGTGATTTGTATACTATTGTTGTATACGTGGATATAAAGTGTGCCAGATGGGCCATTAAAATGCAAATAGCACGATTACAGTTACATAAGATGAACGACACCTGTAATATAACCATATTGTTAAATGTTTATGTTAACCAGTTAACGGTCATAAAAGTAAATACTCTTATTAATTATGGTATGTGTCTGTAAAACAGTCCAGCCATTAATGTACAGTTTGTCTGTAAAATCTGCTTTACACTGTAAGTGATTCAGTTATTTTAGACCTATTATTTTCACCAACAGTCTTATGAATGTTGTAAATATTTCATCAAACATTTGATATTTTCCTTTGTTTACTGCATGCTATATACACTATCATCTAACATTTAGGTCAATCAGTAATTTTTGTACTGCATTTATTATTAAAAATACAGAAACATTCTAATTCAATTAAAAAAAAGAGATGTTTATATATATGTATTGTATGGTAAAACATTAGGGTTGTATTTGTTAATGTTAGCTAATGTAATTACTAACAAACAATGAACACTATTAAGGTATTTAATCATCTTTGTTAATTGTTCATTGATGGTTCATGTTAAATCACAGTTCATCAACTAATGCTAACAGGCATGAATTGGTATTTTA
>CAIGQV010018106.1:11963512-11994013 GCA_903798115.1 Danio jaintianensis | reverse complement strand
TCTATTTGATTTTAGGCGCCCTTTGAAAACACTTTACAGTAAGGTTTCAGTGCTTGAAATGTTTCCAAAAAACCTCTCAATGTACGGTAAGTCACTTTGGATAAAAACGTCTTTTAAATAGCAAAGGTAAAAGGTAAAGGTGCGACTCAATTTACATATCGTTAGTTGCATAGTACATAGTATGTAAATTGCCATATTCATAATTATGTTGTCATGAACTAGAGTTTAACATACAGTTGAATTCAGAATCATTAGCCCTCCTGAATTATAAGCCCCCCTGTATATTTTTTCCTCAATTTCTGTTTAAAGAAAAGATTTTCTCAACCCATTTATAAACATAATATTTCCAATAACTAATTTCTAATAACTGATTTCTTTTATCTTTGCCATGATGACAGTACATAGTTGTACACTTATTTTACTAGATATTGTTCAAGATACTAATATTAAGCTAAGTTAACTAGGCAAGTTATTGTATAACAGTGGTTTGTTCTGTAGACAATGGAAAAAAAATATTGTTTAAGAGGGCAATAATATTGACCTTAAAATGTTTTTAAAAAAATTAAAAACTGCTTTTATTCTAGTCATAATAAAACAAATAAGACTTTCTCCAGAAGAAAAAAGATAGCAAATACAGTGAACAAATCCCTACGGTGAAAAAAAAAAATCACAGGAGGGCTAATAAATTTGATTTCAACTATATATGTATTCACTTCAAAACAACATAATGGAAGCATTAAAGCAATTGGTAAAGCATCCTTGACTTCTTGGTGAGGGATGTACCACTTATAGTGTTCTCCACTTCAGCTCTCCAGCGCTGTAAGCAGCCCCTGATGAAGTGCAACTCCTCCTCGCTCACGCTGTGTGGCGCCGGCTGCACTGGCACCTCCATAGGGGGTCTGCACTGAGTAAAAGGCTTGTGGATGGGCGTTCTCTGCATCGATGTCGGCGGGCAGCCCGAACCATCTGACGAGCCGGTATCATCTGCTTCTGTTTGACTACAACAAGAAATTAAACATTTAGAGGCGGACAAACACAGTGGAGAAAACAAACAATGGGCACAGTTTATCCGCAGACGAATGAGAGCTGAGGAAAGTGGGTCTTGCCTGCTGTCACCTGAGCTGGGATCTGTGCTTGTGGGAGGGTTTGTAGGTACTGGTGAAGCTGGATTTGTGGGTTTTGTGGTGGCAAACTCTAAGACATACTGCAACATGTCTGCCAGAGGGTATTTGGCTGGCCCTGAGCCGTAGTTTTTATATCTTTCAAGAGGAAATTTATATTTAAAACCAGGAAGAGCAATATTAATAGATTACTCATGATGTTGGCCAAATAATATAAATCATCGAATAAATCATTTTTTGGTGTTTAATCATACCCCTCAAGCTTCTGCTGTAGAAGTGTTAACTGGTCCTTGAGTCTTTTGACCTCTCCTCTCCTGCCGTGGGTCTGATCGACATTTTTGTGGAGGTATCTGCACACAAAATGTGGAGAATTGCTATTTAACACTGAACTGTATGTTCTTAAAGGGACAGTTCACCCCCCAAAAAAGAAAACTTACTCACTGTTTACTCACTTAAACCTGGTGACTCCAAACATTTTTGACTTTCTTCTGTTGAACACTAAAGAAGATATATTGAAAAAAGCTGAAAATACCATTGAACTTCCATAGTAGGAAAAAACATATAATAAGGAAGTCAATGGTTACAGTTTCCTAGCTTTTTCAAAATAACTTCTTTCTGTTCTACAGAAGAGAGAAAGTCTAACAGGTTTGAAACAAGTAAAGACTGAGTAAATGATAACAGAATATTCAGTTTTGGGTAAAATATCCCTTAAGAAAATAGATATATTTAGAGTAAACAGATAACAAAAAAGACAACTATATTGTCACATAAACTATATAAAATAAACATTTATTCAACATAATAAAACTACTCAATCAATCAGTCAGTCAAGCTTTTGAATTATAATTGTAGACTTTGAGTAAGTGACAATCAAATTAAATAGATCAATTTATCAATCTACTGAGAAAATAAAACAGAGAACAGACACAGACAAAATAAATAAATAAATAAATACGTAAAGAAAGAAAGAAAGAAATACGTAAAGAAAGAAAGAAAGAAAGAAAGAAAGAAAGAAAGAAAGAAAGAAAGAGTAGTAATGATGTTGGACAATTAGATCAAGTGACACAAATAAATAAATAAATAAATAAATAATCATCGATCTAAAAACAGATAAACAGGGAGAGTCATAATAATAAATATTTAAATAAATAAATCAGTAGTAATGCCGTTGAACAATTTGAACAAGTGATTGAAAAGGATAAATACAACAGTACATAAATCCATATCTACACAAAAAAATAAACAGACAAACAAATAAAGAAGGTGTAGTAATGAACACTGAACAAGTGACACTGTCAACAAGATTTCTTTTTTCTAACCTGTCCATGTAGATCACTTGGGGAAACTCCAGTTTTTTGTGTATTTTTTCGGGTCGCCCCAAAGACTGATTGAACTCAAATCTGGACAGCTCAAAGGTCAAAACTGGCGGCAGCTTGGAGAACCACCTCTGTGAACAAAGACACAAACCTGAATTCATAATAGCAGCATGTGCATACTTCACAACATTAATATATAAACCCACGACGTCCATACAACTGTAGCACAAGGTAAAACTGACCTCTTGGCCGGAGGAGAGTGTCTGATCTGAATGAAGAGACTCAATCTCTCCCTCAACCATTGCACCCTCCAAACATTCATCTAAATTATTAAAGCCGTTCACTTGGAGAGGGTATTGTCCGAATTGCTCGATGTTGGACACAATCTTTCCTGCACACAATTGCATACATGTAACTATCGATGAAAATGAGGGTGATAAACACGGAATAATTACAGAAGAAATGTCATTCTCTTACCTTCATGAAGCCTCTCAGCCACAAATGTGCCATAAAACAGCTGGACCATGGGGTTGTTTTGTTTATCCTCTGGGTTACTGAAAATAACAGCTGCCATGTTTTATTTTCAGAGACCAAAAAGAAAAGGAAAAAAAAATCCTGGCAAGTACATTAGCAACCAAATATACCATAGGGTAATTATTCATGATTCTTTAACAAATGCTGCACTCATTACCATTTATTAATTAACACTCTACAGCAAGATGTTGCCTCGGGGAAACAAACACATTTTCTTAATGTTGCAAGCAGATGATGCATGTTAGATGGCAATGAAATGATTTTAAACAAACCATTAAAAAAGCTTTGTCCTAGTCCCACTGTTTTTTTAAATGCTTTTCAAAATCATTTTGTAGCATGATGCAATGCCCTAAAATGCAAATAAATATTAATTATGATTATTTATTTGTTTAATATATAATGTTTACATGATGTTGTATATACTAAAGGAAGTATAATTAGGATTAACAATGTAGCGTGTTATTTTAATTAATCTGTGTTAACACTGCTGTCCTGATAAATTTAATATGCAAAATATTTAAAATAAAATTGGGCAACATGCCAGATATTACAGATGTAGTTTTAAATAATTTTGAAAAAATAAAGATCTAGATGTTTTCAAATAAATAATATAATATAATATAATATAATATAATATAATATAATATAATGTAATATAATATAATATAATATAATATAATATGTGACCCTGAACCACAAAACCAGTTATACTTGTGTAATCTTTGTTTGTAAATTTAGATTTATTACCTTCCAAATTATTTCCAAATTAAGGTCTTAGCAATACACATTAGGAAATTCACAAAATATCCTCATGAAACATGATCTTTTTTGTGTAATATCCTAATAATTTGTGGCATAAAAGAACAATCAATAATTTGGTAACATTTTAGTTTAGGTCACAATTCATGCTATTTACTACTGGCTTATTACCTGCCTATTATTAAGATATTAACTGTTCATTAGTAGTTATAAAGTATGAGTTTATTCAGCATCTCTAATCCTACCCAAAACCTAAACCCAACTTCTTACTTACTAAATATTAATAAACAGCTAACTAGTAGTTTATTAAGCTATCAGTGTTAGTTAATGGTTTGTTAATAAGGTGAACTGTGACCTAAACTAAAGTGTTACCAATAATTTTGACCCCATACAATATATGTACATACAATATACCCATTCAACATAATGTTTTCAGGTTCAAGAGTCACATATAGTATACACACACATATATTTATAGATTTTTATATGATCTATTATTATACTTATTATTAGAAAAATGCTTGTATAATCCCTGGGTTTAACAAATCCTTTCAAGCGTCAAGATGTAGTCAAGCTCACTGCAACAGACTATTATTGTTTATGATTTATGAACTTACGTTCCATTAGCAGCCAGCTGGAAGGCGTCCTCCAGCCAGTCAAGCAACTTGTGTGTGAATTCACTGACATCCTAGAATAAGTAAGCTTAAAATAAACACCGTTTTCCAAGAATACAGTGCGGCGCCTATCTAGAAGAAGCAGCTCTTATGTTCAGCTTTATAAACCGCTGTGAAAGGCAAACATTTGAAGATACCTTAAATTAGCACGTCATTTGCAACTGTTTCATTTTAAATGTGGCCCCTGACAGAACACCTGCGAATGAGATTATTCAAATGATGTACCTGTTGTGCCTCGCTGGTTCTGAACGCGTCCCTGAGAAGCTCCACTGCTGCAGACGGGTCGACAAACCTGCGGTTCGAGCCGACCATCAGAGCAAACAAACATCGCAACTCCTGCATGAAGGCAATGTTTCTTTTCTCCTGCAAAAGAAATATAATCAGCTCACAGCAGAGTAACTCACATATTCATGAATATTTCAATACTGACATCAAGACAGGCTGGTAGTGAATGCCTGTTTTTTTTTTTAACAGAATATGTAATAAATATACCAACAATATTCAGCATTACTCACTGAATGACTCTTGCATTTCTCCAGCACACGCTCAGACAGACAGTAGTTGAGAACCAGCCTACGAAAGACTGGCAGGTGGAACAGAGACTGCAAACAAGAGAATTTAGTTTAAGTTGAAGATTAAGCTAACAAATGTACACAATTGTTACCTTGTAAAGATAAAAATGTTCTACCTTATAATCTAACCTTATAATAACTTTTTGGGCATATGTACGACCGATTTGCAACAGCAATACTTGGAGGTGAAAAATACAGTATATATATAATTTATCATGTTGAAACAGTTGTATAATGGTGCTTAATAATTTTGACAAAACATTATACTTTTTTTCAAGATTCCTTGATTAACAGAAAAGTACAGCATTTATTTGCAATGGAACATTTTAAAAGCAATTGAAAGGTATTTACTGTCACTTCTAAACAATTGAATGCACCTTTGTTGAATAATAGCGTTTATATATTTAAAAAAAACAAAAACAATTCACAGTAAGGTCTGTTTTATTGTATTGTGTTGTATTTTATATGTCTCCTTTCTTAAAAATAATGCTTTAACATTAATTAACAATGCACAATACATTTCACAGCTTTTATTAATCTTTGTATATTTCAGTAACATTTTTCATTTCACAGCACGGTATCTGATGTCATTAAATAAAACTTTAACTTTTAAATGACTGTTTTAGTAAATGTTATAAATAGTAAGTCAAATCATTGGTAAAGTAATTCCTCTTGATCCCAGCTTGTGTATATTGAATATTTGTCCATTGAACTTTAAAGTGGCCTAAGATGAAAGATTTCTGTTAATTTTATGCTTGCTGGAAGCTAAACATGTAATTTTGTCTTCGTGGAAAAACGACAGTCCTGGTGTATCTCAGTGGATAAAGGGGATGACCTCTTGCCTTGCCTTAGAAAAGATTACCTATTTTTTGAAAAATAAAATTCATATATTTTGGTTTATTTGAAAAGTATTCTATGACTTTTTGGAGTTTAGATGGTGACTCTTTTGATGAATTGATGGACATTGAAAGTATATAGATAAGACAAATATGTCATTGCTGTATTATTTTATATTATTATTTTTTCTTCTTTCAAGGTGTATTTAGTTATTTTGAGTTTATATATTATACTTATTGTATTTTTGTGCTAAACTGAAAATGTAAACCTTTGTCAATTTGTATGACAATGTTTAAAATTGTTACATTTTTTTTATTTTTGTTAAGTGTATTAGCTAAAAAAAAAATATATATCTTGTGAACTATCTGGTGTGTTATTTGTAGTAGGGGTGCTTGGACTGTTCGAAAATGACATCATTAAACTTAATTATGCATTAACAACAAAAGATTGATTTTTGGTTACAGTATCTATAAGCCATACACTCACTCCATGAGTTCAGTCCTCTATTTATCATCAAAACAACGCTCTATTTAATTAGCTCAGACATCTATCAATATCAGCGGAGGCTTCTATTTCAACACAGACATCTGAGAAGCCTCGCTAAATTCAGCCTGGAATGGATATAATAAAATTACTGCTCAGACAAGCTTCTGCAGTCAGGAAATGAAAGAAAGAAAGAAAACAGACGCTCAACCTGATCTTCTCTATTCTCCAGTCATTAGCAGCACCACTGATTCAATTTGAACAATATAGCCAAATTATATAGTAACAGTTTAGATAGCAGTGCTTTTGTTTTAGTATTTGTAAGAATCTGTTAAAATTATTCTATGTAATGAAAGTATTGCACTCATGGTTACATTTCATTAGTGTTCTAAATTGTTCTTTGTAAATTATATAAAACAATAAGTGATTATAATAAATTGAATACAAATAAATAATAAATACCACATTTATTGCTGAGAAATAGGTACAAACTAATGGTGTAAAGAATAGTGGTGAAGTATAGAGATTTCAAAATACAATAAATATATTTTTGGGGGCTACACTTTGTCTGAATATGCCTGACAACATTTTTTGGTGTTTTTGGTGTATGTCACACTGAATGTCATTTTAATTCTGTAAGTCATGGTAAAAAATATATCATAGATAAATACATAAAAATAAATTAATAAATAAAGCTGTTAAACATAGTTTTTGTGTTATTAGAGGACCTTTTTTTGTCTTTGACCTGCTTACGTAAATGTACAAACAATATGTTTTTAATAAAAAATATTGATTTGGCATTATATCTTCACACACCTGTATGACAGCACTGAACCAGCAGGTGTTTCCTACATTTCGAATGCCCACGGGACAATCCTCCTGCCGGATCCAGTCAGCGGGACTGCAGCTCTCTCCAGACCCCTCACACCTCTTCCTATTTATACGGGCCGCGTTCTCCTCCGCACTGACCTCCAGAGCCCTGGAGTCACAACAGAGAGCAAAGACATGATTCCTAAAGTCATATAAAAGCATTCAAGAAGGAGGAGCATCCAAACCTGCTCCTGGTGGTCCAGTGTTCTGAACTGGTTCAGGAGTGTTTAATTCAGAGTTGGAGCTGAACTCTTTAAGACGGTAATGGCCCTCCAGGAACAGGTTTAGATGATACTCGCTCATCATGTGATTAACAAAATATCATTTTTTCTCCATGTCAGAGAAAAATAGGTTAGTATTTTAACTCTTTGAATTGTTGAAAAAATAAATTTTTTAGAGTGTGGAAAAATTTTCTTCTGTTTTAATTTTCTCCTGCACACAATTTAATTGCTGTTTTGTCAGATGCTGATAATTATAACATGAATATTATTCTAAAATATAACTGTTTTCTGTTTTATTATATTTAAAAAAATGTAATCTGCTCCTGTGATACAAAGTGTCACATGATCCTTTAGAAATCATTGTAATATACTGATATGGAAATCAAGAAACATTTAGTCAAAACCATGCACATTTTTCAGTATTATTTGATAAACACAATGTGAAAAGAACAGCATTTTTTTAAATAGATTTTTTGTATTATCAATGTATTCACTTTTGATTTAATTAATGAATATCTGTGATGTGTAGATGAAAAAAAGTTCACTGTCCCTGAACCTTTGAGGGTAATTTTGATATATTTGGCACATAAAAATATATATTCAGTTAAAAGCAGATGACCAAAATTAGTTTATTTGTTATAAAGGAAAGTGTAAAAAAATATGACGTGTCCCATATATTAGTACTGAACCTGTGGAGCTCTCTACGCTCTGCTTCGGCCTGCTGTGACTCCTGAAGGCTCAGCTCGATGGCGGTCTGCAGATCATCTTTAGCAGGTCCTGAGAACAATTCCAGATAAATAAGGACAGGAGAATTCCATGAGCATTAAATAAACCTCATATTATTATCTGTGTCACTTCTATATAAATAACTATGGAAACATGACATGAAAGTCATCTAGTATTAATAGTGTGTTTCAGCCCACCATTCTGTTCATTGGAGGTGTTCTTCTCATTATTGGCTGTGGTGGTTTGTTCAGGCATGTGCTCCTCTTCTGGGGGCTGAGTGGTCAGGAGCCCAACGGCATGGCTGATGTCACCCTGACCGGCCTGTATAAAAGAGGTTTCTGGCAATTAGTCCTTAGCTACTAGTGATATACAAATGAAGATTTAAATTCATCTGAAATAGGGGTGTACATTTACACCTTTTTGATTTGATTTGATACGTGTACCAAAACATAGTGTTTTTTTAACCACTGCATACGCATAACTTCTAGTTTTAAATATCTTCATTTTAACAAATCAGTTCTTAAACCCCGAGGTCGAGTGTTTAGTGTATGCTGTTTAAGTCAATGCATAAATAAAACGTAAACATAAATTATGCAACAGACTTCCTGGCCAATAACCACAAGAGGCTTTCTATTTTTTTAATCAGTCAAGCTTGTAAACAATACAAAATTACATTTATCTCAAACAAATCCAAAATCTTTTGCTTTCCCTAGGCATAAAACCCACATATTTGACATAGCTAGATCCTCTATTTTCTATTCCATTTAAGCTACAGGAAGACCTGGTGATTTTAGTAAAGTCATGAAATCAAGTTAATTAAAGCTACTTTGTAAATTATTATATTTCAACAACAAGTTGGAGCAGACAAATTAGGTAACACTTTAAAATAATGGTCCACTAGTTAATGTTAGTTAATGTATTTTACTAAAATGAACTAAGTAACAGTCTTGCACAACATGTATTAATCACAGTTCAACGTTTATTAATGCATTATTGAACTACAAAGTTGTGCTTGTTAACATTAGTTCAAGCACAGTGAGTTAACAAGAATGAACAACGTTACTTTCATTAACTAACATTAACAAAGATGAATAAATACTGTAACAAATGTATTGTTCATTGCTCATTTTTTTTGTTTGAGTGTTGATATTTAAATAAAAAAGTAAATAACAATTTATTGTAATATTTTGGGCTCTGTTAATTAATAATTGTAGCATTTAATTTCATATAGTAATGTACAAGTAATATGGCTTCCTACTTTCACAGCATTTGCTGAAAGTATAGTTTAATTTATTTAAAGGCAATGTCTAATTAAGCCTACGGTTTAATAAAAAAAAAAAAAAACAAGGGTGTTTTGTAACAAATGTAACAACCGTTATTTCATAACAAACGTATGTACCATTTTACCCTTAATCTGAACACATGTACTGTCTCATTAGCACCACATCTAGGTTGCCTAACACACATCGCTGAATGTAAGAGAAACTCTCCCACATGGTATGCTTTACATATTTACAAACATTTGTCTGGCTTATTTTCTATTAATAGCTGTGTCAGTATCATTACATCTGCTGCTCGCATTAAAAACACACAGATAAGTGCTGCTGTACTGAACATACGTTCAGGGCGCTCTGGAGAACCTGCGGATCCTGAATGCCAGTAATCTCTCTGAGCTGGTTAAGTAGCATTTGGCTCTGAAAAAGACAAGCAAACATGCTGTTTTTTAATTTCAAAGGATCAAAAATTCAAATGCATCACCACAGGCATATTGAGAGTACTTCTGTTCATGATAACAAGACTCACTTGAGCAATTAACTACTCAATAACAGGAACCGTTCCAGAAAAAAAAGAGCAGGTGTGAACCAATGAGTTGAGTTCAAAACAAGAATATGATATGAGACGCAATTTGCACATGGATTTATCACCCAGCATAACTGCAATTCAGGTGCCAAACGAGTGTGGGATGGAGCGAGTCTGGACAGCATTTACACCTCCTGCATGAAAATGTCCACATCAGATTTGATTTTTAAAGTATACAGTATGTCTGAAAGTAGGTTTCGGCATGGCATGCACCATGTAAACATTTAAAAATCTGTGTCCCAGATAATAGATGCAGGAGGCACAGAACTATATAAAGAAACTCTGACAGCAGGTGGGAATGTCAGCATGGCTGTGGAGGAAGCCAGACACCCTAGACTGGGAGCAGGAGACATATATGGTGAGCTGGAGGCCTGTGAGCCGCACTCAGAGCTCTATTTTGGGCCTTCGACACAGATAGTGCCTGTGTTTATCATAAATGAGCTTGAATGACACACACAAAGACAAGAAAAATTCAGTAATTCCTAGATTTCATTCAGAGGATGGCATTTAAAGCCCAGAAGAATTCTTTTTTTAATTGAAGCACTTCAGAATTCCAATGAGTACAAAAGCTCTGCTGGAGTATCATAGCTTGGAAATAAAATCATGAAACAAATGCATAATCAAAAAAATGCTGAATATTAGATGTTTAATTTTTAGAAAAATCTGCTGTTGGATTTTATGCAAAGCAAGTCAGAACATATTGCGTTGCTGATGATTTTTGAATAAGAAATTTTGAATTAGAGTCCTTCTGGATATAATTTGTCCAAATAAGGGTAGAAATTCCAACAGATTTTTAGATATTTAAAACGCATACTTTCTATGTTAAATTAAATAGTACAAAATACTCAGTCTACAAGCAAAATAAGACAGTTATAGTCTGCTGTGTCACTGTGTGATGTCATAAACACAATTTGAACGCTTTTTTTTTTAAACACTCACCGAGTTTTCAGACGTTTCCCCATGTTCAAATTCTTGTTCAACTCTCATGGCAATATCTCTTTTATATATAATTCTCCAAACTGTTTCGCCCTGAATCCAGAGTGTGACCTACTCCATATGCCCCACGGACACACACACGCACACAAGTGCACAAATGCCGCGAGGGACAAACGCTCAAGTGCGCGTGCTGGGAAACGTCGTGCGCGCGCTTGGTAAACTGTCATTGAAGTGTGAAGGCTACTGTACGTCAACCGACTAACCCGTAGCCTACTAGTAATCATGACAGAGATAGCTTGGATTAAACGAATTTAACAAATAAAAAAAACAACCACATTGGTTGCCAAAAAAGGCTACATAAGGGACGTAAATGTAAGTTAAATTAACTTGAAATTTCGTTGATGACAGTAAATATATATATATGCAACTAGTTAAAAAAAATAATTTAGGATTATGGTGCAAAAATTAGTACACCCTAATGAACATAAGAAAAAATATGAAATTTGTATTTTATAAATACATGTTTCTTAGATGACTGCATAATTATGATTATGTATTTATGACTCATTATGCTTTACACTATATGTTTAGAGTTTATGAATCCAGCAGTCAGAGTACACACATCCTATTTACTAAACCCATATCTTCTTACCATCATAATGGAAAATCAATTTGCCTGAGTGCTGAGTGAGTTGCTGTCCTGCGTTTGTTGCAGTCATGCATCCGACGACCGTTCTGAAGCTCCTTTACATTTTGCTGGAATAAAAGTCTCTTGATTATTGGGTGAAAATTCAAAAGAGAGTGAAAGTGATTTGAGTAAGTTTGTGTTTTTCTTCTGGAATTGAATCACCAGGATGAGTCCTGTCCTCTTGCTGTCTTTGTTACTATCAGGTAAGTCCATTGCTGTTTCTTCTTGTTTTTTCCCCCTCTATTAATTATATACTAAACCATTTATACAGAGCTGCTTCCATTGAAACTTGACATTCAAAATGTACAACAAAACTAGAAAAGTTTAAGATTATATATTTAAAAAAAACCTTGACCTTTAGTGACTGGTTGTGTATAAAAGTGATTTACATGGTATGTCATTAAATTCTGTATGCTCCCAAACTATATGCAAAACAACACTCTAAAAAAATCTTGGGATGGACAGTCTAAAAAAATCCAATGTTGGGTCAAATATGGTCAAACCCAACAGTTGGGTTTAACATTTTTATTAAAACTGTATTTAAAATAAAAACTAACCCAACAATGGGTTTGTCCATATTTGACCAAACATTGGGATAAAACAAGCCATCATTTTTAGAGTGTATAAGCTTAACCAAGATCTGAAACATTTTTTTTTTTACAGTTATTCCACTGGCTGAATTAGCCCTGGAAAAACCAAAGAGATCTGCTCTAAACCAACTCACCCGGTTACTGCTTCGCAAATACAACTGTGGAGTTCGGCCTGTCCAAAACTGGACTAAACCCACTACCATTTACATTGACCTTATTATCCAGGCTGTCCTGGATGTGGTAAGAGCATTTCAATTTTTGGTGTGATACAGTGTAAAAATACTGGATTGTTGTACCGTTGGATCAAATATGGACAAACACAACCTTTGTGTTATTGAGTATCATTTAAATTAAAATGGAAAAATTAACCTAACATTGGTACATTACAACAAAACGTTTTTTTAGAGTGTACATGTATATACAATAACGGTCATACCATAAACTTTATTTTACACCAAGCTTTTTAAATACAATGGAATGTTAACTTTTGTTAACTAAATGCATTTAAATTGGTTTAAATCCCAATTCAACAAAGTTCACCCATCTTTTCACAGGATGGACAGACTCAAAAAGTGACCACCAGCATCTGGTATCGCCAAGTTGGTATCAATTATTTTGTCTAATTAGTGGTAATGATACTGATTAAATTAGTTGCATGTTTGTATATGGGTGAAATTACAAGCGTCAAAACAAGTGCAAAAAAGCTTTATTTGCTTGTTTTCCTGTGTCCTTTTTATTTTTTATATCTGTGAGCAAAAAAGACAACCTCAGTGTTACAGAAAAGATTTACAGAATATAAACACTAAAATGTAATTCAGAGCAATAACAGTTAATATGCTAAACAATCTTATCAGGCATTATCTAAAACAAAAATATTTTTATGACATATTAAAAGACTAATTTAAGAATCACAGTGTAGCACAATTGTATTTTTAAATCATTATATTCTTCAAACCATTTACCCATTTGTCAGCAAGCTATTTGTATTCACTTAAAATTTAAGTACAGATAAGAATAAGCATGTTATTTCATCATATCGGTTTTACTAAATGATGATGGAACACTATTTCATCTATTTTGACATTTTGCTTTTTACAAAAGTTAACTGAAACATTAAACCACATTCATAGGTCTTTGGAAATGAGGTGCATGCTTTAGAAATAAACATTTTATTTTCCGAGCAAAATAATAAAAAATATAATCTGTACAAAATATCAGAGTAGTGTCTAATATGTATAAAATATTAGATGTGCGTCGAGAAGGCAATTGGTGTGCACCATGCAAAACGTCTTGGGCAATAAAAGAAAGCAATTGCAAATTTTTAAGTTGATATTCTCTGTAGCACCAAATTCATAATTTACATACAGCAACAGCACTGGCTTTATTTGTTAAGTTTATTAAATCAACGTTCTTATGTCAAATAAATTTACTGTTGTTGTTTTTTTCTTAGTTTGTGCCTTTTTTAAAATACTGAAAAGTTAAATCCATGTTCAGTAAAAACTATTTAAAGGAGAAAATTATTAGCTAGTTCTGTATACGTATAGGCGACGCGGTGGCGCAGTGGGTAGCACGTTCGCCTCACAGCAAGAAGGTCGCTGGTTCGAGCCTCGGCTGGGTCAGTTGGCATTTCTGTGTGGAGTTTGCATGTTCTCCCCGTGTTCGCGTGGGTTTCCTCCGGGTGCTCCGGTTTCCCCCACAAGTCCAAAGACATGCGGTATAGGTGAATTGGGGGAGCTAAAATTGTTCGTAGTGTATGTGTGTGAATGTGAGTGTATGGATGTTTCCCAGAGATGGGTTGCGGCTGGAAGGGCATCCGCTGCGTAAAACATATGCTGGATAAGTTGGCGGTTCATCCCGCTGTGGCGACCCCAGATTAATAAAGGGACTAAGCCGAAAAGAAAATGAATGAATGAATGAATGTATACGTATAATACTGTATGCAACTCACCAATATCGGTATCTAAATCGAAATTGGCCACAAGTTTGTTTATTTTTTAAAAATTGGTATAAAAAAAGAAGAAGAAAAAAGTCATATCGATGCATCCCTGATAAAGGGATAGTTCACCCAAAAATGATGTCATCATTTACTCACCCTTAACTTGCTTGTTAAACACAAAAGAAAATATTTTGAAGAATGTTAGTTGATGGCACCCATTGACTTTCATAGTGATTTTTTTACTACACTGTAAAAAATGCTGGGTTCTACACAATCGATTTGTGTTGGGACAACATGAAGGAATTAGGTTAACTTATTAGTTTTGACAAATTTAAGTGGATTGAACATAGAACAATTAAGTTTGTTGCAAAAAAACTAGAATTGTGTTGTTTCAGCTCATTTGAATTAAGTAGTTTGAACAAACAACAAACATAATTTCTTTTAATGTATGGAAGTCGATGTGGCCAAGCAACCCTGCAGTATTCTTCAAAACGTATTCTTTTGTTTTCAACAGAGGGTTAAAACCACACAAAGGAGAGTAAACGATGAGGTAATTTTCATTTTTGGGTGTACTATGATTTTAAGTATTGATAATATAATTTACTAAATGTAAATATTAATATGTATATTAATGGGTTTTACATAACATATATACTCACCTGGCCTTCCACATAATTGTCAGTTCCTACAAAGAAAAAAAGAATGAACAGGTTTCATAAAACACATTTAATTTAAAACTTTCCGAGGCAGGTCCCAGAAAGAAAAAACACATACACAGTAATCTGATTTTAAAATGCATAAAACCTGATATCCGTTGTGGGCTGAACATTTAAAAGATCTGAATCTTCCTCACGGGACCTGCCAGGCGGCAACAGTAAACCGCATTACTCTAATGTTTCAGATATGGAACGATGAGTTTCTTGTTTGGGATCCTGACGAGTTTGATGGAATCACTGAAATATCGCTGTCCTCGGATGCCATCTGGGTGCCTGATGTCATCATAAGTGAATTGTATGTACATGATAGATGCATCTCTCCAGCTCTCATCACAGGCTCCTTTTTTGTGTGTTGTGGAAATGAATTTTGTTGAGTTATCTCTCTCTCTCTCTCTCTCTCTCTATTTTCTGTTTAAAATCTGTAAGAAAATTATTTATTTGTCAATGTTTGAATTTAATTATAGGTTAAAAGTATGGTTCACCCCAAAAATTAAAATTGACTCACTATTTATTCTCAAGTGGTTCCAAAACCTTTATGAGTTTCTTTCTTCTATGGAACCCAAAAGAAGATATTTTGAAGAAAGCTGAAAACCTGTAACCATTGACTTCCATAGTAAAAAAAAAATAAAAAATACTATTGAAGTCAATGGTTACAAGTTTGTTTGTTTTTTGCTTTCTTCAAATATCTTCTTTTGTGTTCAGCAGAAGGAAGAAAGTCAGACAGGTTTGGAACAAGTGAAGGGTGAGCAAATAATGACATAACTGTTGTCAAAGCTATCACTTTAAGCAAAATTAGCTATTTATAGGAGTATAAAAAAATAAGATGGATTCAGATCAAGATATTAACATATATTTTTTAGGCACAGTTAAATCCAGAAGACAAAACCAAAGTGATTTTCATTTTTTTGCGGATGATCTTAGTACATTTGAAGTGAAATGGTGTAAATATGAGGAATTGTGGTTGATATAAAATATTTTTTTTCTTCTGAACTTAGACACGTTAAAAGGGTAATGTTACTTCGTTGGATTCCTTATTTGTTTGTTTTTTTATGGTATTAAAAGGTAAATTATAAATTAAAGTGTTGAATACAAATAATTATAAAAAAGTATTTTTCTAATTCAAGTTCAATTCTCTCTTTCTCTCTCTCTGTCTACTAGCCAGTGAGTCAAGCAAAACTTGCCAAATTTACCACCAGAAGAAATGAAATTTCACAGGTTCAAGAGATTTTGATGGTTTTAAAGCATCTATTAGGTCCAGGATTATAATAAATTTGAGATATCACAATAAATGATGTTAAAACCTTTGTCCAATAGTGGTGTTATTGGAGAATAGGGTATAGGAATAAGGTATAGGTGAAGTGGAGTTGTATTCTGATTTGTTGTGGAGCTAATTCTATTGTGAAATGAAAGAGTGATATAATAAAGCTTGTTTGTTAAAAATCAATCTCTCTCTCTCTCTCTCTTTCTCTGATCAGTGTTGATGTTGGCAAATCCCCAGTCATCCCATATGTTTACGTCAACTGCTCAGGAAAAGTAAAAAACTACAAACCCATCCAGGTGGTCTCAGCCTGTCACCTGGAGATTTACGCCTTTCCTTTTGACAAGCAGAACTGCACTCTGACCTTTCGCAGCTGGCTCCATTCAGGTAATTGACTCTCTCATACGCAGCATGCGCTTTCACTCCTTCACAAAACAAGCTGGCCTCTGTAAGAGCAGAATTGCTGTGATTACTGAGCGCTTTTGATCAGCACTGGTTAGAATCTCTTTAAAAGCTGACATATTTTAAATAAGCTCCTCGCAGCAAACTCGGCAACATAAACACTTATTTCTGCAACAACACAATGAGCTGCTGTTGTGTTTCTCTGACAGTGAGCGAAGTGGATTTGGCTCTATGGAGGCCTGCTGAGAAAATCGCCAATGACACCAGAGAGTTCATGAATGATGGAGAATGGGAGCTGCTTGGCGTCCCTTCACGCTACTGGACACTGAATCTAGAGGACAGAGACTATGCACAGATTCAGTTTAATGTAAGGAGGAATTCAATCAGGAATATTATATTCAATGACAGTTTTAGATTCAATTCAATTCAAATTATATACTGTGTTTTAAAGCAGTTGCATTTAGTTCAATAGAGATGAGCATAGGTTACATTTGGCACACAGACGTTAATATAAAAATAAAACAAAACAAAACAAAACAAAATCTGAAAAATTTGTTATGTGTAATAACAATGAAATGACACAAGGAGAAAGTACTGAACTACTGAAACGTATTTAATACTTTATATAAAAGGCTTTTTTGGTGCTGGCAGCTTAAAGAAAACTTTCATTTTCATTTCATTTAGAGAATAAAGTCACATGAATTGCAACAGAGTGTAAAAATCTTGATGGTTCTGTGGGTCTCGTCTATCAAATCTGATCTTTATTTTGTATTTTATATTGGATTCAAGTTAGGTGATTGTCTGGGCCATTCTACAGCTTGATTTTCTTTCTCTGAAAGCATTTGAGAGTTTCCTTGGCTGTGTTTTGGATCATTGTCTTGCTAAAATGTCCAACCTGGTTTCATCTTCATCATTCTGCTAATGTAGATGTTGGACTGAAGCTGCTAATGCTATATTTTGTCTTCTTAAACTCACCTATTTCTAACAATGGACTGCAAGCTCATAGATCTGCTTACAGACAGAACAGAGTGCATACCCTACAACTCTTTTCTTTTTTAATAATCCATTTCAATTATCAATATGAATTTATGAAAATCTGAAAATATTCATACCCCTGGCAAATTCTGACTTAAAATTCTGACTTAAAGCAAGTTTTTTTGACCAGAAGGCTTCTCCTGAAATATACGTCAACGTACAAGAGGTATCATTACGGGGAAAAAAAATATTCCTTAACATTTATTTGCATTTGAACAAAAACTTTAAGTCAGAATTTGCCAGGGGTATGAATAATTTTGTATATAACTTTGAATGCTTTATTTTTATAATATTTTTAATTACATCTTTTATTAACATTTTCAAATACATTTTGCTTTGTTTATTTGTTTTTATTTATATGATATTTATTGATTATTGTTTGTCACTTTTTGTTGAGTCAAATTTGACTTGCTGTTTGCCATATGTTAATTTCTATGGCCTAACTGAGACATTGGGCACGTAACAGTCCGCCGAACACGCTAGGGTATTGACGCCAGTCTGACATGTGTCACAACCCTTCTCCAACCTTTTCATGGCTGTTAGTGGAGACACACTAATGCTAATAGATGAGGCTTAGCGGCAGACAACACACAGCTAGCACGATGATAATGAGACTGTCTTTCTGGCATTTGATCAATGAGCGTCGTGTTGGGTTGGAGAAAAGAGCCAATAGCTCAAAGCTCGTGGGCAATCCAACCCTTTTCCACCAAAATGTGAAACGCTTGTGTACTTTGATTACCTTTGCTCTGCGGCTCATTGCCAAAGCCATTTAGGGATCCATATTTGTGCTTTTACTCATTGGCCAAATGGGTGGGGAACATGTTTAAGTCGGTATGAAATTGCTCTTTGTTGTGCTGTGAAAGCTTTAAGCGACCTCAAATAAGGCAAGTGAAATGGATGGTCCTGATCCAGACGAGGGGCAGAGAAAGTAAATAGCTCTGAATGATCAAGACGCTCAAATCTGCCTTCTCAGGGGGAGCTGAGGTGTGGGGAAACAATTTCAGCTCTAGAATGAGAAATTGGACTGATTTAGCAAATCCAGGAAATGGGGAGAAGGCTTAAGCTTGTTATGCAATTCCCCTTCAGACACGGCCATTTCTGACTGCTCCCAGAACACTTTTCTCTGAGGGCTAGTAATGGAATAAACATTCAGGGGTGTAGAAGATACTCCAAAATGATACTTCAGTCAGCATACAGGTACTCAGTTAAAAATACAAGTACTGTGTCTGGCTGAAAATGTACTAAGTGCAAAAATAAAAAAAGTGCAAATTTACAGCTTGTTGTTATTCCACCAAATGTAGATATATAACTCTTCTGAAATGAACACATTGGTATTGTGTTTTAGAAAAACTAAAAATAAACATGTCTGTAAACAAGGCACCATTTTTGATTATTTTATGCAAAAGAAAAGAAAGTTATTCTAAATTACATTTTAATTTAAAAATTGGGCAGAAATGCGATCAGTAGTTCACAGAATAAAACAAAAATTATGTTTTAACTCTTGTGTGCTGTTGGGGATGTTTTCATCCACTCTGGGGTGATTTTGAGTCTTAATTTGGCCACAACTTTCTCTTAACAAATGGAATGATTTTGGTGATTTTGGTTTATTTTGACACATATTTTGGGAAAATACTTTGAAAATGTAAAAAAACTCAACAATACTCTCTGGCCAAATTTACTACCCTTTTGTTATGCTGGTGGCTGTTTGTGCCCCATTGATTTCTATTATAATGACATCCATCACCAGCTCTCAGAACATAGTAAACATAGTATTTTGTAAACAGTGTATTTATGCATGCATACTATATATTTTTTTGTACTTCATAGAACTCCATATAAAAACCAGAAACACTTTCGGACAGGCCTATCGAAAGGGTTAAGGCTCCCAACTAATGATCAACAGTAAAAATGACAAATGTTAGCTATGCCCAACAGAGAAAACCACCAACAATAAAGAATGCATGATTATTTGGTGTCAAGGGCTTGCAATAAAAAAAATTATTATAATGAAAGTCAATGGGACAAAAACAGCCACTAACATAATGAAAGGGTAGTAAATTTGAACAGTACACAAGGGTTATATAAATTGTAAATGCAGAACAATTGCGATCTTCTTTGATGTTAAGTACACATATCTGATTGTTTGTTTATCATATATATTGTGCTTAAGATAAAATAGAATAATGTAACTAGTACTACAGCATGCAAAGACAATTATGTAAAGATAATTAACTGTAAAAAAAATAATCCTGTTACACTTAAAAATGTGTATAAATATTTATTTACATATACAGTACGTGCATTTTTTTGGGTCATTGTGTACTCGTTTTTTGAAGTTGATACAGTGGTTCACTTTTTTTAAAGTGTCGTAAGAAGTAAAAAGTAGTTTCTTAAGAATTGTACTCAAGTACAAACAGTCAGTTTGAATTGTAAAAAATACACTTACACTAATGACGTAAAGTTACTCAAGCATTTTGTAAACATCACCATCTCTTTGTGTCTCCTTCTGGAGGTGCTGATCCGCCGGCGCCCCCTGCTGTACGTGGTAAGTCTGCTGATCCCGAGCATCTTCCTCATGGTGGTGGACGTCATCAGCTTCTATCTGCCTCCAAACAGCGGGACTCGCATCACTTTCAAGACCAGCATTCTCCTGGGTTACACTGTAATCAGAGTCAACCTGATGGATGAAATCCCAGCTACAGCCATTAAAACCCCTCTCATTGGTACAGTACATCCAGAGCTCTCCTTAATTAGTGTTCACCTATTAACACCACTCTTGACAGGCGGCAATCGCACCTCACTCATCAAAACTGTCTGCTGTTTTTGCCACAGGGGTCTTCTTTGCAGTCTGCATGGCGCTGTTGCTGCTGAGTTTAGCCATGTCCATTTTTGTGGTGAAGCTGTTGCATTATAGTGAGAAGGAAGTCAAGGAGATGTCCATATCTGCTTGCCTACTGGATAAATATGGCTCAATGGACCAGAGCCTTGAGAGCACATTCACTTCCATGAAGACACTGGATGATGTGGACCAATCAGGGGGTAGGAGAGAAAGTAAATTATGCTTTTATTATGCTTTCCAAAAAGTGACCCTGGAGCATAAAATTAGATTTATACATCACATTAAAGCTGAATAAACAGGTTTTCCATTGATGCAATACCCATACACTATATTCTGAGTTATTGCAGAAAGTACACCCGTGCAATAATGTATTAATAATTGTAAAATATTAATAACATATATCTAGGTGTACAATAGTATGACTATGTATAAGAGAATGCATTCTTAATTAATATAATTCTCTAATAAACTCTAACAAGGATTAATTGATGACCAATGATTTATTAATAAATGATGATTAGCTAGAGTAATAATAACTATATGTGCCATTTGTGTTTTACGATATCATTAAACATTACACAAAAGCTTCATTCTATATGCTCAAATCATGGCATTCTGTGGTCAATCCATTTATTTAAAAAAGATTATGCTAAAGTCATGCTATGCCATGAGATTTTTATGTTTCCCAGATGCAGCTGGTAAGTTGTTTTAATGCAGATTTATACATCTTCAAAATGACTTTTTCATTGTCATAATTTCCTAATTATGATATGAGAATACAGTAATTTACTATATAACATGATAGTAGCTACACTCTGTCATACAAGTTTGTTGATCAATGAGAATCTACTGGAGGTGGGGCCAGCTGTCTAGTGAAATTGAACCAAAAATAGGGTATAGTAGGGTATAGAGCTGTGGCAAAAAATGGCATCTGCTATTAAAAACAAAGCTCAGAATCAATTCAAGAGAGAATAGCAATGCATATCGAAAATCTCTGAATCAATTTCTCAAACTCTCAATTTCTATTTTTGTCACAGCTCTAATAGTGATGGGCTATTTTTAAAACACTGCGTTGTGCAGCTTTAAAACCTTTGTGAATCAATTGTTTTGAATCAGTAATTTAAAACGTCTAAAACCACATGATTTCAGTTACTTAGCAAAATACTTTAGACTTTTAAAGACGATGCACTCATATTACTTATGAATAGGTGAAAGTGGAATATGGTGGAATAGTCCTGCCATCTAAACAGAAGAGCCAATCACTAATGGTGAGGTCATCACGTCAATGCAGTTGTCTTAAGAAGCTCACGTCTGTTACTGAAATCACATAGTACTTTCCTATTACATAGTAAGTGAGAAACAGCATGAGCGTCTAAAGTCATTATAAATGTAAAGCAGGAAGTATCCACATGAAATGTTAAAGTCCGCATGACTTATGACTTATGACTTACAATATCTAAATTTACAATGTTTATTTTGCTAGAGCACATTGTTTGTCATAAGGTTAAGAATTAACAAATGCTATAGGTAATGCTAGAAAAAAAACAGTTTGTTTCAGTAATTTTTAATCAAAATCTAACCATTTGTATCTGCTCTATAATGGCAGTCCTTCTTTGATGATCAGTTTGAAGGCTTGCTGAAAAATGCTTAGCCGTGCCCCTCCAGCTATTATTTTGCTGCGAGTGGTAGATGAGGAGTGCAAAAATAAAACCCCGCCCCCTACTCAATATTCTGTTTTAGTTGGAAATATGTCATCATACTGCAGCTTCCGGTTCACACAGTTTAAAGTGCACATTCAATGTACACTTTACTGTCCCTTGGGACCACATGAAAGGGTGGGGGAATGGAAATTAAATGATGCAGCTGATGCTGGAAGGTCAAGTGACAAACACTTTTAGTGTTATATTATTTGGACATAACATTTTTTAAAAAACGTTAGTTATTTGACTGTACTAAAAAGAGAACATCATCGGTGCAAGCCTGTTACAGAGTTGCTAAACCATCTTGTTTTCCTCACTAAAGTGAATGATTTCTGGATGCTAAAATTTTACCAATACCCATTTCATTTATTGTATACATGACTCATTCTGGAATGGTGGGTAAATTTACGCAACTTCTTATTTCTAGTTCTCATAACTTAATTTTTCAACTTGCGGCAACTTACATTTTCTAGTTACTGCAACTTAATTTCTCTAGTTCTCATAGCTTAATTTTAGCTTAATTACTGCAAATTAAAGTTAACAAAGATTAAGATTAATTAAACAATAACACTCTTAACAGATGCGTTGTTCATCTTTAATTCATGTTAACTACTGCATTAACTAATGTTAACTAATACAACCTCATTGTAAAATGCTACCGATATATATCATGTGCTTCTTAATGTTTGTCCTCTCTGTCTCTCTATATTCAGGCTATGAGTTTGATCTCTCTCCAGAGCCAGACCTGTTCTCTCTGACTGAAGTGTCCAGCACTGAGTCTCCACTGGAGAAGATCCTACAGGAGGTGATGTCTCTCAGACTGTACCTGCAGGAGGAGGACATGGAGGCCACATCACAGTCGTACTGGGTGCAGCTGTGTCTGAAAGTGGACAAACTGCTCTTCTGCGTCTACTTGCTTCTTGTCTTCATCTATGTTATGACTCTACTGCTGCTGTGGCATTCCTGGAGCTCAGCCTGAAAGTCTGAATCAGGTGATACAAAAGAGCTGTAATGAGAAGAGAAAGACAAAAACAGAAGCAGAGTGTTTAAGGGTATACTTGCACTTATTATTATTTCTTTTACCCCCAGACCATTCAAGATCTTCTAGAACATTTGAAGAGGTTGTGGATTATATAAAATAATGCTGTGAATAATGGCTAGTTTCTTGCTGCATACTTATTATGTAACATAAGATCTCAA
Source organism: Danio jaintianensis (assembly GCA_903798115.1). Classification (NCBI taxonomy): domain Eukaryota; kingdom Metazoa; phylum Chordata; class Actinopteri; order Cypriniformes; family Danionidae; genus Danio; species Danio jaintianensis. Next base: position 11,970,740 of record CAIGQV010018106.1, on the reverse strand, counting down.
TGTATCATCAGAAGCTTCACATGTTATTGCCTGTACAGTTGTGGCCAAAAGTTTTGAGAATTACATAAATATTGGAAATTGTAAAAAGTTGCTGCTTAAGTTTTTATAATAGCAATTTGCATATACTCCAGAATGTTATGAAGAGTGATCAGATGAATTGCATAGTCCTTCTTTGCCATGAAAATTAACTTAATCCTGAAAAAAACTTTCCATTGCATTTCATTGCTGTCATTAAAGGACCTGCTGAGATCATTTCAGTAATCGTCTTGTTAACTCAGGTGAGAATGTTGACGAGCACAAGGCTGGAGATCATTATGTCAGGCTGATTGGGTTAGAATGGCAGACTTGACATGTTAAAAGGAGGGTGATGCTTGAAATCATTGTTTTTCCATTGTTAACCATGGTGACCTGCAAAGAAATGCGTGCAGCCATCATTGCGTTGTATAAAAATGGCTTCACAGGCAAGGATATTGTGGCTACTAAGATTGCACCTAAATCAACAATTTATAGGATCATCAAGAACTTGAAGGAAAGGGGTTCAATTCTTGTTAAGAAGGCTTCAGGGCGTCCAAGAAAGTCCAGCAAGCGCCAGGATCGTCTCCTAAAGAGGATTTAGCTGCGGGATCAGAGTGCCACCAGTGCAGAGCTTGCTCAGGAATGGCAGCAGGCAGGTGTGAGCGCATCTGAGGCGAAGACTTTTGGAAGATGGCCTGATATCAAGAAGGGCAGCAAAGAAGCCACTTCTCTCCAAAAAAAACATCAGGGACAGATTGATCTTCTGCAAAAAGTATGGCAAATGGACTGCTGAGGACTGGGGCAAAGTCATATTCTCTGATGAAGCCCCTTTCCGATTGTTTGGGGCATCTGGAAAAAGGCTTGTCCGGAGAAGAAAAGGTGAGCACTACCATCAGTCCTGTGTCATGCCAACAGTAAAGCATCCTGAGACCATTCATGTGTGGGGTTGCTTCTCATCCAAGGGAGTGGGCTCACTCACAATTTTGCCCAAAAACACAGCCATGAATAAAGAATGGTACCAAAACACCCTCCAACAGCAACTTCTTCCAACAATCCAACAACAGTTTGGTGAAGAACAATGCATTTTCCAGCACGATGGAGCACAGTGCCATAAGGCAAAAGTGCTATCTAAGTGGCTCGGGGACCAAAACGTTGAAATTTTGGATCCATGGCCTGGAAACTCCCCAGATCTTAATCCCATGTGGTCAATCCACAAGAGGCGGGTGGACAAACAAAAACCCACTAATTCTGACAAACTCCAAGAAGTGATTATGAAAGAATGGCTTGCTATCAGTCAGGATTTGGCCCAGAAGTTGATTGAGAGCATGCCCAGTCGAATTGCAGAGGTCCTGAAAAAGAAGGGCCAACACTGCAAATACTGACTCTTTGCATAAATGTCATGTAATTGTCGATAAAAGCCTTTGAAACGTATGAAGTGCTTGTAATTATATTTCAGTACATCACAGAAACAACTGAAACAAAGATCTAAAAGCAGTTTAGCAGCAAACTTTGTGAAAACTAATATTTGTGTCATTCTCAAAACTTTTGGCCACGACTGTATGTGTTTTTTGACTCTCAAAGTGCTGGTGGTCATTGACTTGTACTTTATAAATCCAGGATCACAGTTTCAGCTAATCATTTTCTACTGTAAAAAAAATAAGTGAACTATACATCTTGGCCTAACAAAAGACTTTAACTTTTGGGTGAACATCATTCACAACATCAGTTTTAAAGTATTCATGAATTTTCGTTGCTTGGAAGATTAGAAGTAGAAGATTAATTTTACTTCAGTAAATTGACTCAAATAAATAAATAAATAAAAAATTGTTTACATATCGGGACAAATATATAGCAGCAGGTACCTGAACTTTTCATTTTGGAATATAAAATAGCTGTGAGCAAGTTGTCTTTGTGTAGTGTGTGATTTCTGATGTAAAGAAAAAACAACTATTGAGTAAATTTGTATTTGTACATAATCTCTCGCTTTTTGTCATTAATAACATTGGAATATTTAGTTTTTTCATTGCCCTTGATAGCAAGACACTGGCTTATAGAAATAGATTCCCATTAATGGACATTAGAGATGCCTATTTATGTGTTAATACTTTTTATAGCAATGTCTATGGTGTCTATATTTTTTAATGGTATACACTGTATATTCAAGTGGATAAAATAAAAAAATCTAATGTAAAATCTTTGTATGTTTTATATATAGCTTATATATTTACACACATTTTACTGTAGAGGCTTTTTTATTTTCAAAGAAAACACTTCCATTGTATTTGCATGATTACTGGTGCACAAACATAAATATTTTCACAATACACAACTATTATTATTATTATTATTATTTATCTTAATTTTATTATCTTTTTTTCTCTTGTAATGTCAAAATTACCTGGTTTTATGAAATTCATACATTCATCTGATTGAATCAATTTGTCCACAAAAATGTACAAACACAAATGTAAATTTAAGGGCCCAATCAAACAGGAACTAATGCTTGAAAACAAATGTTAAAATTTGAAGAAGCATTCTTTGAGAAAAAAAATACACATACCGTATTATAAGAGTGAAGATGTCCCTTCCTGTACTGCTACATTATCATATATCAAGCTCCAGTTTCCTTACCGAAAAATAAACCACAATCACCTTCAGATCACTACCACTACAATACATTTTCATTACATAGCTTCTCAGAGCCAGGCAGGAAAAAAACACATAATTCAATTCCTCATCAAAATTCTGATAATATTGTTCTGACGCAAATCTAATCACCTGCCTATTGCTAGGCTAATTAAGTCTCATCATGGCTGGGTGAAGTATTAGATCACAGTTTAATGTAGTGCTCTAAGTGCTCATGGAAATTGACTTGAACTTGTTTGTGAAATAAGACCCGCGAGATGCCAAAGGTAGCTGTAATTCATATACGCCCGTAGCTTTCAAGTTAATGTGAGGGCATTATCAGTTCAAAGAACATATGACATTGTTTATGTTTTTGATTTAAAATATTTAACAGGCAGACGCGTCATGTTAGAATTGTGTAATGAAATTCTCTATACATTGTTATTGCGAATAAATTGTTAGGTCACACTTTAGTGCGTGGACTAGTTCACATTCAAAACAAATTTTTAAGTATGACTATTAACCTCAAATAAACATTAATTCTGCTTGTTTTTTTAAATATATTTTTATTAAACGTTTTCAGAAATTTACATTGAGTAATAATATAATACTCATCAATCACAAAATTTGAATCCTGACCCCCACATGAAAAATTATAATAAAAATAAAAATAATAAAAATAAATTAAGTTCTAATAAATTTTTTTTTTTTAAATTATATATATATTCTACTTGTTAAATAAGGGATAATACAGGTTTCACAGTTGTTCTCACAGAAAAAGCCAGACAGGTTTATCAGCAGCCTGACGTGAAGAAGTTTATACTGTGAAAAAAACGCCTAGATGTACGTTATTCTGCTTATTACACGGCTACTTGACACAAAACTAAACAATCAGACACAAAACATTGATCTTAGATGTAATAATTTATTAACTCTTTAATTAAACATAAAGGCCTTTGAAATACTTCAAACTAAACTTAACAACGAACTGAAATTACGTAATTTCAAACAAAATCCAGCCAAAACGAAGACCATTTTAAGTTTGCTTTGGCAGTTCAAAACAGTTCACCAAAGCAAACTCTCTATTGGCTCCTAAACACCTATGAGCTACCATTGGTCTGTGATGATTATGCAATCGGTGGGTGTGTTCTTGAACTCTGCCCTCTTTGTGGCATGAATAATTTGTATCTCATGTACACGGAGGTCAGGCAGGGGAACAACATCCAAAACAGCAACAACAAGTTATCAACATGAATGCAATGGAGGGTCGAGTAGCAGATATGGACTGGTACAGATACATTTTTACCTATTCAAAATTTAAAAGACTCAGAGGTGGTCAGACACCAGATGAGAAGCATCACCACATCCCACCATGTCTTTTAAAGCTCCAAACATGGTTTCATTCTGTGTCTGTCTGTAGCAAAAAGAAAAAATATATAAATATTTGGTGTTCCACAGTGGCGCTTCTCGTGCAACAGGCTGAAGAAGCCTGTTTACTTGAAACTGTTCTTCTCTCACAGCAACCATCCTTGTTGTAATTAGAGAAACAAGCTAGCAGTGGGACACATTTACAACCCCGCCTACTGCAGCACAGGGGTGACGTAAAGTTTGAAAACAGTATGCTGTTGCTCATACTTTAAAAAAAAAAAAATGCTGAATGCAGCCTACACTAACATACTTATTATTGCAGTCACAAGATGACACTAGACAGTCACATTGGCATGAAAGATAAGCATATATATATATATATGGATATGAATGTATTCACTAATGCTCAAGTTGATTCAAAGTACCTGGATGAGCCTGTGTTACTGGTTTCAGTGGTTATGAGGGATTATTACATAGTTGTCTGGAATACTTGATTCTGACTGGTCAGTCGAGACATTTCAAGCTTATGAGATAACAACCACTACAAGCTCATTCGGGTATTTCGAATCATCTTGACCATCAGTGAATATGTTCACATCCATATATAGGTATGCTTGTTTGTCTCCGCTGTGGTTTTTGACCAATTGGCACCATCTTGTGACTGAATAATACATAGGTTAGTGTATGTGCACATAAGTACATCCAGGCAGAAAATTTGCTTCACGTCAGGCTGCCGATAAATCTCTCAAGCTTTATTCTGCATATCCACTGCGTGGATGTACTTTATCCCTTACATGATGTCCCTTCATGCTTAATCGATCAGAATCAAGTATTCCAGAAGGATGTGTAATAATAGTTTGATATAGAGAAGGGATTAATTATATAAAATATGGTCACGCAGAATAATCGGCAATAATAAACAGCCAATACTCTCATAATATTCTGCTAATTATCAAGTAGTTAATAATGAGAACTAGTCCCCAAACTGTGTTGCACATTGTTAATTATTCCAAATCACAATTTAATATTAATAAGAAACAGCTATTCCCTGTTAGTTTTCCATTGAGTAAACAATGCTTGTCATGCTTATATAGGCCTAGCCTATAGTGAATTCTTTGTAATGTGACTCTTGGGACGCACTGAAGTGCTTTGGACCTCGGCTGTGGGATGATGGTGGGATGATGGTGGAGGAGGGAGGGTGGTTTAAGTGCTTTAATGACACATCCTGAGCGCTTATGGAAAGCACAGAGATAACCAACTAATGGAGTTCAGCCTGCATCACTGGATGGAAGCAGCACCAGGCTAGAAGAACAGTTATAGAGCATCTGTGAATCGCTCAGCACAATGAGAAGTTCAGCACTCTGGACAGCTCTCTGCGTTTGCATGTACGGCACGGTGGTGAATTGCTCAGGTAAGTTTTCTCATACTTGTTTTTTGACACGTTTAACAAACAGTTTGCGTTAGAGGCTCAAAACAAATGATTACAGCACTTTCGCATTGAAATGTCTTTATTACTGAAATCTGTTTTGTGTGTAGCTATTGAAGTTTGAAGACCTCTTTCTAGGTAGAAATTTATGACAGTTGGTCAAAATAACAAATGCTTTCATTATCATTGGTATTGTGTTATCAAGAAATGAATTTTAACATGTCTTGAAAAAAATGTAAACAAATAGCACTTTTAACAGTTATTATTTTATGACAGATTTTGACACACTATTAGTCAATAGCATTCATGCATATGGATTCATGTATTAATGAGAGCACTGAATGTTCTAATTCTGAAGTGAAAGTGACAATGGTTTATCTTGGTGTAGTGAAGAAGCTTGGCAATAACACTGGGCGTTTCACCAATGCCACTCTGGTTCGGCTAAATGAGTTTTTAAGTGCTGGATATAAAAAGGGAGTTCGACCAGTGCGCAACTGGAGGCAGTCAACGACGGTGGCCATTGACCTTATGGTTTATGCCATTCTCAATGTGGTGGGTTGAGGTCTATTTGATATGTTAATTCATTTGTTGTTGGTTTTAAAGTTCATTCTTCTGAATGTGCTTTTGTGTGCCACACAGGATGAAAAGAACCAGGTTTTGACTACATATGTGTGGTACAGACAGGTACGTTGGTGGAAAATACATAATTTATCTGTATGAAAATTAAAAAAAAAAATAAAAATAAAACCAAACAAACATGGTTTATTACACTAACCATACTATAGTTTAACAACAGTATTTATAGCAAATCTGCCCTGATACATGGTTACTACCCTTTTATAAATCCATTCTTGATGAAAAAAAAAAACATTATAGAATTTGTAATGGAAATTATATTGTTTTTTATGAAAACAGTTTTGGCCCTTTGGGTCTGTACTGGTATTTTTATCATTTTATTTGCTGGTACTGTATGTTAAAACCACTGAATCTTAATGACCCAACAAAACATTAAAATGTACTGCATTTATTGGTTAAAATCTGAAGATTTGTGATGTTTTTAATGTTATTTTTAAAGGAAACCATTAGAAACTTTTGTGATGTTTCTATTGTTTTTTCAGAAGGGATGATCATTTTTCGTAAGGGTAGATTATATTACTGTTTCACACTCTGTAAGTAACACAATTGAATCAAATACTTGTAGCACTAAACTTAGTTGCAAAACCACGCTCAAATGTTATCTTAGTTTAATGCAATAAATATTAACAACAAAAAAAAACTTTTTAATGTTTAATGTTGTTTAGGACTTGCTTAAAACTAGAAGCCTTCATAAAATTGGTATTTGTTTAATAGTTACTATAATAGCAATTGTTCTTGTTATAATGGAAACTGTAATGGTGCCTATGAGTCTAAGTTAAAACCACAAACTCCTGACGGAATATGCACCCAAAACATAATAGAAAGCACGAAACACTAGTGTTAACGAGCTATTTGTAATAGAATCTAACTGTGATAGTTTCTGTTGTTTTTTTCAGTGTAGTCTGATTATCTCTATGAGAAAATAATATTTTGGTGCATCAAAAGCAATCAAAAACAATATAAAAACCCATTTTTTATAATAAAAGCACAAGTAAATGGCAAATATCATCATTAAATTCCTGAATGAATGATTCTCGTGAACACATTTTTTTAGTGTATTAAAAACATAACACGATCAGTGTAGTCTGATTCAGAACAATTAGATGGTTATTGTGTGTGTGTGTGTGTGTGTGTGTGTGTGTGTGTGTGTGTGTGTGT
>CAIGQV010018106.1:11923445-11963502 GCA_903798115.1 Danio jaintianensis | reverse complement strand
TGTGAGCATGTGTATGGCAAAATCAATATAACGTAAAGGCATATTTCACCCCAAAATTTAAATTTACTCACTATTCATTCATCCCAAACCTTTATTAGTTTCTGTTTTAGATTGCACACAGAAGAAGATATTTTGAAGAATGTTGGAAATCAGTAACCATTGGCATCTGTAGTAGGAAAAACAAATACTACAGAAGTCAATGGTTACTGGTTTCAAACATTTCTCAAAATATCTTTTTTAGTGTTCAACAGAAGAAAGACACTCAAAGAGGTTTTGAACAAGTGAAGGGCGAGTAAATAATGACAGAATCTCTTTAACTCCTAAAAAACTGACTCTTTTATTTTAGTGAATCATAGACATAAATAGCAAACACAGTCATTTTTGCTTCTTGAACAAATGACTCTCAAAAGTTATTTACAATAAAAAAATAATAACACAACCACTATAGCACAATTCATGCCTCCAAATTAATCAAAAACAATTACTTATGTTGTACTTAAATTAAGAAGATTTACTCACTGTGTACTTTTTGAACTTGACATTGAACTCTTCAAAAGCAATGGACGGATGAGTTCCTTATGTGGGATCCTGAAGAATTTGATGAAGTAAAAAAAATTTCCATTCCGACTGCCAACATCTGGATTCCAGATATCCTCATCAATGAATTGTAAGTAAACTTGACCTAAAAAAAGAGAAGACTGACACATTAATGATGCATTTGCTGCTCTATTACTACTTAAAATGTAACTTTTTTCTTTCTGTCCTCTTCAGTGTGGATGTAGGAAAGTCTCCTGATATTCCTTATGTCTACGTAGGCCATGATGGACTTGTTAGCAACTATAAGCCTATCCAAGTAGTGACTGCCTGCTCCCTCAACATCTACAACTTTCCTTATGATGTCCAAAAATGTAGCTTAACTTTCCAGAGCTGGCTGCACACAAGTAAGGAACCACACTAGAGTATTTCAGAGTCATCAGTGACAAAATACATGTTTAAACTTTTTCAAGAGATGTGATCTTCAAACATTTTATACTGCCTCATGAAAGCTAATTAAAGCAAGACACAACAGGTTGAAAAACCCTGTTTTTAATACACTTGTTACTTTTTAGATTGAGCTATTTGGCTTTCCATATGATATCTTTATCAGTTAACGTAAGGAAAACATTCAACATACATTTTTAAGAGTTTATTTTGCTCAACTTCATACATTTTTGTCAGTAGATTTCAATTACAAAACACTGGAAAAAATGCAGGGTTCCACACAATTCCTTCATGTTGTCTTAACACAAATTGATTACGTTTTTACAAATTTAAGTGGATTGAACATAAAACAATTAATTAGTTCCAAAAAACGTAAGAATTGTTTTGTTTCAACTCATTTTAAATTAGTTTGAACAAGCAGCAAAAGTCATTTTTTTGAGTGTACATATTTTTAAAGACGATTTTCTCAAAATGAATTTCCTCTGTAAAAAAAAAAAGAAAAAAAGAAAGAATTTTAAATCTGACTTCTTCCGATGTTCAGATTTTTGTGCAAGAAATATATGCAAATGAGTGGGTCTTTCATTAAATAATGCCTTGTTTGCATATTTTAACAACTTTTAGCTTAATTCCTTTAGTAATGTAATCAATCAATAGGGGAAAATACAATATCAGCTTTTTTTATTTCTTTTTATTAACCTTTAACTTAATAAAACAACAATTTCAAAAAGATTTGAAACAGAAACAAATCGTCTTTGCTCCAACAGAGCTCTCTGCCTCACTGCAATGCATTATTTTTGCACATTCTTAATGTTTTACACTATATTATTATACATACATACAGTATGCATATAAAGACAGATAAATAAAGGTATACTCAAATGTTCATTTATATATTGTGCATTCATATACATAAAATCACAATTAACTTAAATAAACACATAAAATGGAGCGAGTAAAAAGAAGAAAAAAATGTGTTCTCTTTAGCTTTCAACAAGCATTAATCTGCTGTTAATGTTATTTATATTATCTGCTATTTCTATTTTCTTTACCTCTTATTGTTGTTATTTGGATTTTATGTACATCACTTTGGTCAGCCCTAGCTGTTTTGAAAGCGCTCTATAAATTTAATAAATCTAAACTAAATTAATCTAAACTAAACTATTAATATTAATAAAAATATTAAGTTTGCTTCATACTGTACATGTCAGATGCTGTTAGATATACAATTTTTGACTGCAACCTTCAGTGGAGTTATCAGTCATTATTTTACCCTATTCACCTGCAGTTTCTTTCATATTTACTGAAAAAATAAGAACACTCTGGAAATGCATTATTGGAGAAATGATTCAAGCATAAAAAAAGAAAACAAAGTGTCTTTTTCTTAAAGCCACACGAACTGACCTTTAACCTTCTCTCATCTCGTAGCTAAAGACATCAACATCACACTAATGAGAAGCCCCGAGGCTGTCAAGACAGACAAGAGTGTGTTCATGAACCAGGGAGAATGGGAGCTGCTTCACGTCCTTTCCACATACAACGCATTCAGCATTGATAATGATGATTACTACGCTGAAATGAAGTTCCATGTGAGTAGTGGAATAACACCAAATTAAGCCATATCGCTAACCATACTATTTGCATTTGGAAAATGTTAGGGACACATATAAAAGCAGGACAGGCATAAGCTCATATTAAACGACTGCATTAGATTTGTTTGGTTGTTTGCTTAATTTGAAAATGTCTTCAGAATATCTAATAACATATTGTAATTTAGTTTTTTAGTTTTTTTTGCAGTAAATGATCAAAATAACAAATGTTTTCATTTGTTGTAATTGAATATTTTTTCATTGGTATTGTGTTGTCAATAGGCATGGGACAATAACCGGTTTCAAGGTTTACCACGGTTTGGAGAAGTCAAGGTTTTAAAACCGTCAAAAGTTTCTGTAATATCATTCCTACGGTATATATATAAGTTTTTTATTTTTTAAGACATTATAATAGATATTTTATGAAGTTTTTTAGGGCAACAGTATCTCCAGCAGAAAAGGACCCTCCACATCCAAAGCTGCTGTTGCAAAATATATTAAATGTTTCTTAAAATAAAATATATTGTGTTCAATGGGGAAAAAGTTTTTTACCCAGATATTTAAAAAGAACATATTTTAGAGCAGTAATGACAATACTGTGATATTTTTATCCAAGTTTATCATACCATTAGAATCGTATACCGGCCCATGCCTAGTTGTCAAGAAATGAATATAAACATTTCTAAAAAAAAAAAGCATTTTGGATAGTTATTATTTTATGCTTTGAACACACAAATGTATACTTTATGCACTCTTTTATGAACACATTTAGAAAATGATGCATTTCTATGACACATACACACACATTAATGACAAAAATGTCATCAGTAGTCTGAAGAACAAAACAAACATCTATATATAATGTTTTGAAACAAAGATTTGTAAATGTTTTTGAAATATGCTCCTTCTGCTGCAATTACTTGACGGCAAATACAAAAATGAATATGTTAATTAAAAAGAACTGTTTGCTATATTCTTTGTTCAGTAAAATAAATCAAATCTATTTTTGTTTAATAATATTTTTTTCTTTAGTATTTTGAGAGCATTTTGTGGTAATAATATTTATGCCATAATATAGTAATCAAAAGTAACAGCAAAGATATGTATCACACATTGGAAAAGATTTCATTTCAAATAAACATGGTTATTTTGAACTTTACAGCTGTTTACACCAAAATCTAAAGCCGGAAAATACATTGATAATACTAAAAATCATAATAAATGAGAACCAAATAATAACTGAATATAACACACCAGTAAATCAGCATATCAGAGTGATTTCTAAAGGTTCATGTAACCTTTTTAGACAGGAATAAATTACAATTTATTCATCAGGAAGCATTCATTTTAAAATACTATATGTCAAGCAGCAAAGATGGTCCGCACTCAATCATTAATTAAATAATACAGCAGCAGAAAAGAACAACAATCGTTTTGCCTATGAGCTTTTACTCAGTGTCACGAAGGCTCATAGCTAAAACGTTTGTTTTCTTGTCTCCATCTTTGTCATTTCAAGAAACTTTGATCCTAGCACCAATATCTGCAAGAGTGCTGTGATTTATATTTGATTAAAATACTAAATGTCAAAATATTACTTTATTTTAGATCAAATATATGTATCTTTAAAAATCATTTTAAGAATATCACTGACCCCCAAAAATGTTGAACTTCAGTTCCACTGATCCCCCTGAATGCACATACAGCAGTCCAAAACTGGAAAATAGATAAAGAAAGTGAGAAATAACAACACATTAGTTCAACAACAAGAGCCGTCTGCTTCTTTTCTCTGCAGGTTGTGATCCGGCGCAGACCTCTTTTCTACACAGTCAACCTCCTGCTGCCCAGTATGTTTCTGATGGTGATGGATATTGTTGGCTTCTACCTGCCGCCCGACAGCGGAGAGCGAGTGTCCTTCAAGATCACCCTGCTCCTGGGCTACTCTGTGTTCCTCATAATCGTCTCTGACACTCTGCCAGCCACTGCCATCGGGACTCCTCTCATCGGTAATGAGCGCTTTTTCAGTTTCACACAACATCACCTGATGTATTTGCAAAGAAAAGAAAAATCATTGATTGGGGCAGATTTTTTATGTGCATATAATTTAGTTATACCACTCTAAGGTGTGCATTTATTTTCATTAAAGTAGTTCCAGACAGGTCTTCATTACATTTTGGTTTTTATATCACTACACCTAACAATTTGAGTTAATTCGCAGCCTACAGTTTTCAAAAATCTAAACTTAAAAAAAAAAAACTTACTTAAAAATAATAAAATAATAAATAAAAATAAAATGGATGACATCAAATATCATCTTTTTGTGAGATGTGTAAGAAACTTGTCCTACACACAGGAGCAGTTTGAGGACAAAAACCAGACCACATTACCATGGTGTGCATTATTTGCTAATAATTCAGTTGAATGCTTGAATCTGATTGGCTGGTGAACATTGTAAGGTGTGTTTTTTTTATTCTTCTAGAAACACACATCTAAAGTAGTTCCAGGCTGCGAGGCAGGTCTTGACCGCATTACAGTTCCATATCACTACGCCAAATGATATCAGTTATTTCACAGCTTGCAACAAAATAAATCAAACCAAGCAAAAGGCTTTAGATGAGATGTGTAAAACTAGTACAACAGATAGGAGCAGTTTGAGGAAAAAACTGTCTGACAAATGTCTTGAAATACAACATCTGGACAATGTCTTTAGGTGTGATAACTAGTATAAGCACAATAATTGAGTGTAATAACAGAGGTGTAATGTATGATAACATTGGCTATATCATACTTAGCAAATAAAGTTTGTAGAGTATAATTTCCTCTCAATTGGCCGTGTTTCTGATGTTGCTTCTGCAAACATCAGCAAAAAAAGAAAAGAAAAAAAAAAGAGAGATTTCTTGAGCATTTCAAATGAAGATCAAGCCGCATGTCCATTGATTTTCAGTGTGAAACCGCAGCTGTGAGGAAGCTTGTGCGGAAATACACTGTGCTGATTAATGGGAGTGATAAGGAGAGCAGCACTGAAACCTACAGAGGTCTCCAGTTCAAAACTAATGCTTTCAAACACATTAAAGCCTTACAGAGGCCATGTGTTTTTTGCTGAGAGATCATGAAAGATATCAATTTTGATCTTGACAAAACAAGTAAAACAAGAATGAAATAAATAACACAAAATACCAAAAATTGTATTAGATATATTTAGAACAAGAATCATTTCATGACATATTTAAAGTCATTATTTAAGCATTACTGTTCTGCCCCAAAATACTAACGATTTCTCGTGGTAAATCTTTATACTTTGTACTATTTATCAAACAACTAGGTTTGTCAGTGATATTTTTTAACCACAAAACATTTAGTATGATGACATATTCTTTTATATATTTTTAATAAATAATGGTCATAATAGGTACAGTATGCAGTTTCAATTTCACATGGCTTGATAAGGCTTTATAAGAAGGCTTAATTTGTTAAAATTAGTTAATGCACTAAGTAACATGAAATAACATATGTTCACAAACACTACTAATAATGTATAATTAAATGATTAACTTAGTTATACATTCTGTAATTTTGCTCACTGTTAGTTAATGTTAACTAATGTTAACAAGTCCTTATTGACTAAGTGGTTTATATTGTAAAATATAAAGATATTAATATGTCTTAGTACAGGTAACTGTATTAAACAAGGGCAGTTATAACATACACACCTGTTTAAAAATTAAGCTGATCAAAAGTGGCAGTAAAATAACTATTTTATATTTCAAATAAATGCTGTTCTTTTGAACATTCTATACATCAAAGGTAATAGTTCAGGGATAGTTCACCCAAAACTGAAAATTCTGTCATCATTTACTAATCCTTGACTTTTTTTGACTTTTGTTTGAGTTTCTTTCTTCTGTTCAAAAGAAAAGAGAAAAACATTTTGACAAAAGTTGGAAACCGGTAACCACTGACTTTTATTGCATTTGTTTTTCCTACTATAAAAGTCAATGGTTACAAGTTTCTTACATCCTTTAAAATGTCCCCTTTTGTGTTCAACAGAATAACAAAACTCATAAAGGTTGGGAACCACTTGAGTGTGAGTAAATAGTGGGTAAATTTTAATTTCACTATCGCTTTAGGCCTCAAATCAGCTTTTTTAATGATTTCTGAAGGATTTCTGAAGTCAACTAGTTAATAGACTAGTAATGATGCTAAACATCTTTGAAACACCTAATAGATTTAAAACCATAAACCTAATAGATTTAATTTTCAATTTTAATAATATTTCCCAATATTATTGTATTTCTGATCCTACAAAATGCCTTAGTGAGTAGTATAACAGAATAATATTAATAATAATAACTTAATTCTTCTGCATTGAATTTTAAATCCTTACAGACTTTATTCACAAAGAACAACACAACAATCACTGACCAAATCAGATCTTTCTTCCAAGTAATAGAATGTTTTTCTCAGAAAGAGTGTGTGTGTGTTTTGGAGTGCAGGTGTGTACTTTGTGGTCTGCATGGCGCTGCTGGTCATCAGTCTGACCGAGTCGGTGTTGATCGTGAGGCTGGTGCACAAGCAGGATCTGCAGTCCCGGGTGCCGCAGTGGGTCAAACACCTGGTGCTGGAGAAGGCCACAGTCCTGCTCTGCATTCGCAACAAGAAGATCTGCTCGCTCCTCTCACAGGGGTCCGACCTGCCGCTCTATAAAGAAAACAACATGAACACTGGTAACTGAGACTCTCCTTGAAAGCACAGTTCACCCCCCCAAAAAATCACAATTCTCTTATTAATGACTCACCTTCATGTCCTTCCAATCCCGTAAGCCCTAGGTTCGTCTTTAGAACACAAATTAAGATAGTTTTGGAAAATCCGAGAGCTCTCTGGCCCTCCACAGACAGCAAGGGTCCTGAAATGTTCAAAGCAAAGCAAGGAACATCATCAAAACAGTTCATTTGTCATCAGTGGTTCAAAGGTATTTTTTGAAGCTACGAGAATACTTGCACAAAAATAATGAATTTATTCAATAGTTTTTCTGTTCATCATCAGTTCAGGAAGTGTGTTCACGAGAAAGCTGTGCACTGTATGTGTGATTGATCCCTGTATGCTCGATCGTGCTGCTGACATACAGTAAAACCCAGATGCCAGCAAAAAGAGAAGAACTGTTGAAAGTCTTTATTTTTGTATGATTTGTTGGACTGTTTATCATAAAAAATGCTTAATGCAAATGCCAAGATGCGCAGACATTTTGAAAATGTGCATAAAAACGTATACGCACAACTAAGTAATATAAACTTTTTTTATCCAGTAAGCAAAAATGTGCATAAACTATGATGGAAACACATTTACAGAATAAATTTCAGCTTTAAAATTCAGAATTAAAAAAGTCATGTGATGTTGTTTTAACAGATAACGGAAATGGCCAAGATGAGATAGCATTAATGGCCAAACCAGAGGACCGACCAACTTGCACAACATCTGAAATGTTGTTTTGGTCATTTTAAAATGCATTAGCCAAAGTCTGTCAAAGTAGTTCTGTATTATTTCCTCCATTGAGTGGCTGCACTCTCAAAAAGTGATCTCATGTCTCTAAAAGCCACTGCACTCATTGCGTTTCGTCTTTGTAGTAATTACAGTATATTTGAAAAAAGGCCCACATTGGCTTCTCCTACCACAGCAAATTCCACTTTATTTTTTGATATTTGGTGCCAGTTTATCTGTAAGTAATGATTTTGCTCTCTTAACTCATTGGATGGAAATGGTGCTTTATTCACAAAAGTTTATTGCTATGTTCCAGTTTTGCGCATAAGCCTAATTTGCATGTTTGGATGGAAACAGCTAATGTTCTTGATTCTGGGCTTTAAACATTTTAGGACTGTTGATGTTTATTTTATGAAGATAAAGTATCTTAATTTGTGTTCCAAATATGAAAGAAGGTCTTACAGGTTTAGAAAGACATGATGGTGAGTAATTCATGACAGAATTGGCATTTTTGGGTGAACTATTGTATCACTTTAAACATCCCCGTCAAATCCTACTTGAGCAACTGTTTCCATTTACCAAATCTGGGATTCTAAATGGGGCAAATCATTTTAAACATTTATACTTTGCACTATCCTTTAAACCAGTAGGTTTTACCCATTTGTCAGCAATACAGAGTTTCACAGAGCTTCATTCAGCTTTGAATCACAGAAATAAATTCGATTTGACTAATTTTGACTTATTACATTTGACAAATTTGACTTGTGAGACAGCCTAGTGTGATTATCAAATAAAGGGTAGCAATTTTATTAAATAAGTATACAGTCTGTTTCACTTTGAGGTTTAGCGTGAAGAGAGCTAATACATTGCAGCTTACATTGTCAATCTGCAACTCCATTGTGGGAATGTAATGCGTGTCAGGTTCATAGTCACAAACTTTGCAACAGGGGTTATAATAAACTTTCAAGACCCACGTTTATATCAATTTATCAGGATTCTGCTAAAGTAAAAGCTCAGAGATTTGAACATTTGATAATTAAGATTTTAAGAAATAAAGAATTGCGTTGTAATTTGCAGTATAAAATAATTACATGTGATTAAAATAAATAATTCAATATTTCATTAATAAGCTCAAATAAATGAGTTTTTATATAATTTCAGTTAAAAGTAACAATTGTTTACTTTTTATAGTGTTTTACTGTTTTTATAGTGTTTTATAGTGTTTTACTGTACTATGGAACGTTATAATACGTGTATAATATGTTAATTAACTATTATTACCCTTGATTTTAATGCATAAATTATTGACATTAAAAATCAATAATTATGTACAATATGGGAAAACAATATCTGAAAAACAAAGGAACCCATGCACTAAATGATAAATGAGTGTTTTAAGTAGATTTAAATACATATTTACAGAAATATTGATCGATTCTATGACAAAAACTTTAAAGGAACACTACATTTTTTGGAAAGGTTTTATTTTACAAGTCACCTATGATTAAACTATAGATAAAAAAGGAGAGCTGATTTCCCGGTCTGCTGGGAGCACTACTAACTTAGCTTAGCAAAAATCATTGAATAAAATTAGACTATTATTATTAGACCATCAGTATCTTTAAGTAATTAGACTATTCTTATTAGACCAGGGGTGCCCAAACTTCTTCGTATTAGGCCAAAAATCAAATATCATTGAGAGTCTTGGGTAAATATACCAGACTATTTTACATTAAAGTTGCCATGGGTAATTTCCTAATTTATTTCATAATATTTAAAAATAAATAGAAAACATCACTTTGAATCGCATTAGCTAATGCAGTATAACTTCTTAATTATAACTTATTGCAATAACAAAAACATAAACAATATAAAAACATAATCACCTATATAACACAGTGGAGTTCAATGCTGAATACACCAGTCAAGCAGAATCTGCCTTTGCCTTGATTTGCTCACCAAAGTCCCTGCACTGTCCTCTATCCGTTGGGTACATTTAAAACTAAACTACAACATTTACATTGAAACATTTAATTTCAGTTAGCTTTTTTGTAGCTTAACAATAAAACAAATAAAAGGTTACTTTAAATTTGAAATGACAATACCTAAACCATGCCCATCACTCTCTCTCTCTTTGGGCCAAATCAAAGGTTACCATGGGCCAACTTTGGCCCACGGGCCCTGGTTTGGGCCTCTCTGTATTAGACTATTAGCATCTGCTCAAAAAAAAAAAAAAAAAAAAAAAAATTGATAATTTTCCTAGTTAAAGATTGACGTTATGACCATGCACTAAAACTGACAGAAATTCAAAAGTAAAAAAAAAATTATATTAATAAATTTATATTTATTTAAGTATTTTTACATTTTTTGAGCGAGATGCTAATGGTCTAATACAATTCAATGATTTATGCTAAGATAAGCTAAAAGTGCTCCCGCCAGACTGGGAGTTGGGCTGAATAGATTTAAAAATGGTAGAACTCAACTGTTTAACTCTAGGGCAGTTGTAAAATGAGCCTATTTCCAAAAAACGTGAAATGTTCCTTTATCATCCATGGAAACTTTTTTTTTGCCAAAAAAAGTTCTTTATAGTGGATTACTGAAATGTTCTTTATGCCATAGACAAAAAGGTGCTTTTCACTAAAATGTTCTTCGGGGAACCAGAAAAGGCTCTTCTATTGAATGACTGTTCTCAGAACCTGATATTTTTAAGAGTGTAGATATTTTCAAGAGGGTAGAGCTTAACAAAGCTGCTCTAATGAAGCCACTTTTGGCCAATCTCTGATTGTGACCTGGGACTCTTTCAGCCATTCACTGCAACCATCACAGCTGTGAGGGGTCCAGAGACTCAGGCAGAACCCTGGGTTTGGGGCTGTCAGCACGTGAGTCTGGGCCTCCTGTCATGGACGGCATCCTCCGCGAGATTACCACCATCCGCCAGTTCCTGGAGAAGAAGGACGAGAGCCGTGAGATCGCAAAAGAATGGCTGCAGGTGGGCTACGTGCTGGACATCCTGCTCTTCCGTGTATACCTGCTCACCGTTCTGGCCTACGGCATCACCCTGGGCTCGCTCTGGTCCATCTGGCAGAACGTCTGACTGCAGATCTGAAGGGAAGGCGCCAGTTTGGTCTCACTGCTTCAAGGAAACACAGCGTTTGATGTCGATTAAGTGCTGGTAATGTGATTGTTATCTGACGAGAGAATAACTTGAGCACCAGAGAGGAGAAATGTGCTTTCACATTAAGAGTTGTACTAGTAGACCGCTTTTCTTACCAAATGAGAGCTGCCCTGTGACCTCTCTGAAATGAAGAATATAAAATACTGGTATGATTGTTATATTGGACGCTGTGTATATTCAGTACAACAACATGACTGCAAGTGTGATATTTCTTTTATGTGACAAAGTATAAAGCAGTCACAAATTTTAGATTGCATTATGGGAAGCTATTTTGGGTATTCTTTTCTTCGGCTAATGGAAGAACAAAAGGAGTAAACAGACAAACAAAACTGAAAAATATACATGCAATTAGTTACTTTCCTTTAAAAAAGTTTGTAAAACCATTGTCTTAGAATCGACAAGTTTACCTAACTTAAAACAGTGAGTAAACCTCACTTTAAGTTGACTTAATTATAATTATAATAATGGACAGTTCATTTACTTTTACTTACTTTTTCAAGTAAAGTCAACTAATTGCTTTTTACAGAGTAAATAATTGATTATTTAATATTATAATATTAATATTATTAAATATTATTATTATTTTACATATTATTGTTTTACATTTTTTAAATGCCTCCTTATAGCGACCACTAGATTCCTATCTTTTTTAGATTCTATTAAGTTGCATTTTTTTACTCATTACAGTGCTGTATTTATATATTGTATGTACACATTTTTATTTATTTATGTGAAAATATATCATTTGTATCAATTTCTTTTAATGCATTTTTTATTTATTTAATAAAATTTAGATAACTGATTTGAAATGTAACCATAGTTTTGCATTCAATATTTTCTAATTGTTATAATTATATATTTAATTAGTTCAATTAGCTTTTCTTTTCTACTAATATACTATTCATTTATTAAAATGGTTGATCATTTACTTTATTGATATTTATAATTTGTTGATTATTTTGAACTTATTTGTACATTTTGTATGCTTTATCTGTAAGCATTCCCATCTTAATGCTCCCTTACGGCCCTCAGTTTGAAAACTCGAACTAGGCCATGTTAACACATCTGTAAATGCTGAAAACAAATAATTAAAGAACATCCTGTAAAGTGTGTGTCTTGAGAAGATGTTTGAGTGTGTCTATATTGTGTTCCCTTCTCTTCCAGCCCAAGGCCGGCTGAGGATTAGTCGTTGCCTGTGACACTAAATGTACTAATTGTAAAGATTTTCACCTCACTGGGAATGCACTCAGCAGGCCTGGGGTGATTGGATAAATGCCATCGACACCCTACATAATTAAAGAAAAAAAAATCAGTTAGACAGTAAATGGGAGCATTGATCCCAATACAATCAATGTGTCTACATCTCTCCATCCTGCAGCCTCTGCTATCCTCACCACAGTCCTGATTTAGTCAGACTGATGTTTTGATAGAATAAATGTCATATTATGATGATAATATGATCATAATTACACGTCCATAAGCTCTTGATGTTTGTGCTCGGCTTTGACCAGCAGAGGGCTTCTAAGGCCATGTAATGCATTTAAAGGCATATAGTTCACCCAAAAATGAACATTTACTCTCCCTCAACTTTGATGAGCTTCTTTCTTCTGTTGAAGACAAAAGAAGATATTTTGAAGAAAGCTAAAACCCTGTAACCATTAGCATCGATAGGAGGAAAAACAAATGGAAGTCAATGGCTTCCAGCTTTCTTCAAAATATCTTCTTTTGTGCTCATCAGAAGAAAGAAACTCAAACAGGTTTGGAACAAGCGAGTAAACTATAACAGATTTTTCCGTTTTGGGTGAACTATCCCTTTAAGGCACTGCTCACGTTAAGGAGTTTCCCTGCTATCTGTAGTATTAAATACAGAAATGCACACAATCAGATTCTAGTGCCAGAGGAATTTTACTATCAACCAAGAATGCAATGTTGGCAGCCTGAAGTCGGCAGCATAATTCCTGAAGGCTGTTCGCAGTCATAACAAATGGCTTCAAGTGGCATTTGTGGGCCGTTTCTTGTTTTGCAAATTCTTCTGCTGGAGGTCGAGCATTGGGCCCGTTTGCACCCGCAGGCACGGCTTAGCTGGAAACACAATCGAAGGGATTTGGGAAGAACACGTCCACCATTCAGTCCTTCACTGTCTAAACTTCCCTTGTCCATTAGATCATATCTGGGTCAAAGAGCAACTAAAGATGGGACGCCCTGTGCACGGCACAAAAGCTATTCACACAGAGAGGGTCACAGGACCTTTCGGCGAAAAAACTGGCGGTTTTTGGTGCCAGCAGAATCATTGTCGCCCCTTAATGATGCTGCTTCTCGTTCTGAGGCGAATATACAATCTGAACCCTGCTGTCTTTCTCAGACGATCATTAAAAAAATCTGTTTCATCTTAAGAGATAGAACTAATTAAAAGACTCATTAACTCGGCGCACCGAGGTAGCATTGTGTGCTTTATATGAGCCACATTATTTCCAAAGATAGTTAGATGGTGAAAAAAGGGATAAGGGTGTTTCATTAGACACTGTAAACTTGCTGTCACATTAAGTGTCACACGATTCGGAATCGGTGTACAATCACATTTGCGATATTTTCAT
Source organism: Danio jaintianensis (assembly GCA_903798115.1). NCBI lineage: Eukaryota > Metazoa > Chordata > Actinopteri > Cypriniformes > Danionidae > Danio > Danio jaintianensis. Next base: position 11,949,697 of record CAIGQV010018106.1, on the reverse strand, counting down.
AGGGAAAAGGTCCATTGCCAGTAGTAGCAAAGCTGCAAACTTAAATTCCGTGTGAAAGCAAAATGTACAATGTTTAATTCGCTAGAACACATTGTTATTCTTTAGGTGAACAATTAATCAGTTAATCGACTGAAAAGTAATTTTCAGTCAAAGTCTGACCATTTGCTTAAGTGTTTGGAGTCGCAGTCCTTCTCTGATGATGTCAATATGATGACTTCAGCCATAATATTATTAACCACACCCCTCTAGTTTGCTACAAAGGAATGATGTGAAAAAAGAAAGCCCCGCACCTGCTCAATATTCCATTTCAGTTGGAAATATATCAACATACTTAAATAAAAGTCTCAGCAACTTCCACTTCATGAGGATTTTAAACATTTAAAGTTAGTTGATTCTGTGAGAAATTTAAAGGGCAAAACACTAAATTCCACTATGTGCAGATTTCTATTGAAATTACTGGATGTCATCATAAGGATTTGCAATAGTAAACATGACCCCACCTTTGTGTGTGATATAGTGAAATATTTCACAGATTCTCTCATGTTGAGCAACAGAGCGCCGCTTAACTGACGTTACTTTCAGTTTAAACTGTGCCTCATACATTGCTACACTATGAAAGCTTTTTACTGCAGAAGAACATAATTGGAATCCAAAATTCGAATATGAGTTTATATCACACAATTTTTAAGCTAACCTCTCACTTTCTTGAGAGAAAAAAAGGCTACATTCACACTGCAGTGGGCAACTCTGATTTACTACTAGATAATTTATATGACTGTTCAGACTGAAAAAAACAAACAAACAAAACAACACCAGATTTGGGGCTCCTTTTCATTTTGTCTGAATGTTTAGTCTGAACTGTAAAATATAAGCTCGCAATTCATATTTCTTTAAGTTTATCTAAAGCTTTGTTATGCCACATGATGGTTTATATGAAACATTTGAGCAACTCTCTTTAAACTGCACAAAACCAGCAGTCTACAAAAAAATCTTTTCCTCACATGCAAAACAATAACTACAAAAGCTATGACAAGCAACACTAAAACCAAGCAACACTATGGATGAGTTAAATACTAATGGACGATATGGAAGGACAAAAATAATCTGGAGGAACAACAAGGTGGAGAGCTCTTACATCTCCTTAATAAAGGGATAATAAAGGAATAGTTCACCCCCCCAAAAAATTATGTCTACTATTATTGGACTTTTTCCAAACCTGTTTGTTTTTTCTTATTTTTGTTGAAAACAAATTTTATTTTTAAAAATGTTGTAAACCTGTAATCATTTTCCACAGTAGGAAAAACATACTGTGGTAACAGGTTTCCACCATTTTTCTAAATATCTTCTTTTATGTTCAGCAGAACAAAATAGCCCAAACTGATTTAGAAAAAGTCCTAAATTTTGCAGAATTTTTGTTTTGGGTGAACTTTTGGGAACATACCAAGCTGATAAAAATAAAGCACAAACATAGTTTCGATTATGGATTATTTGTTGACAACCTTATTTTAAAATGATGTGTTCATTTTTTTTTCTTCTTCTGCCAAACCGGAAGTACAACCCATAGTTTATGTTTGAAAAAACTGTAGATATCTGACTTTTCTCTCATAAACATTCAGTATTATGCAAGTAGACCATTTCTCGCATATCTGAGTTATTATCTTGGAAGATTCTACCAGAATTTTCTATACAAGTGAAAATTATTATATTTGGGTATTTTAACTCGGACCCCACAAAAGAAAATGCTTTTTTAATCAATTTAATTATTTTCTTAAGTAAATTTTACATTCACAAATGCAAATTCTTAAATAGTAAACCTGCCTTTGTGATAAAGATATGGAGAATTATATGAAGTTGATTTCAGGATCGACTAATAAGAAAGCTTTAAAAACTGTCAAAATATGCTCTGCTTTTAATATCTTCTTATAAGAAATCTTAAATTAACCCTTGTTTTTACAAAAACCTTTAATGTTTTTTTTTCTTTTCCCTTTCTCTCTTCTCTTTATTTCCTTATTTTTTTCCATTGTTCCATATTGTACTTTACTTTTTGTCAATGCCACTTGTTGATTGATATTGTAATTTATGTTTTATGTACGGTTATGCATGTTCCTGGATTGAGCAATAAAAAATAAATAAATAAAAGTTAATATCTTGCAATTGACTGTTTCTCAGAATTGCTGAAAAAAAGAAAATCTAGACTGTAATGTAAATGTAAAATTGTATTAAGGCTAGTTCAGATGCTTTGTTTTTGGACTATTTTGCAATGTATTTAATAGGCCTACATGACTTGAAATGTTTATTTGTGATCATCTCTCTATGCTCTCAATTAATAAACACGCAAAACTACTATGACGCTCAGATAACATGGCACTAATGACAGCAGTTTTTGGTTGTGCGTGTAGGGCTACATGCTGTAGCCCAACACTGGCAGATGTTTACAATAATTCAACATGATCATAACTCAAACACGAACACACACACAGTGTTAGACATACAATACCAGAGGGAGCATTAGCATAGCAGCGAATTGCCATTATTTGCTCAGATGGTTCCCGGCATTAACACACACAGAGCTCCATGTAATGAACACAGGCAGACTCTCTAAAGCACTGAGGTTTGTATTCTCAGCTTGTCTCTCCTCAGAATAAAAGAGAAGCAGAGACTGCTTTTGTTTCAGTCTATTTCCCTCTGAATAGTAATGAGCAGGCAGTGCACAGAACTTGTTTTCTTAACGATACTCTACCTGTGTGACTCCACTTTGAGATCTTAAGGATTTATCGGATAATGTATTCACGTCAAGTTCAGTCTTGCAGTCTCGTTTGTCCCACTGCACTCACTAACATAAAACTTAAACGTATGTGTCACTCTCTCAGCTGCAGGTGGTGCTAAATGCACTATATTCACAACGCACCGGCTACTATTTTTTTAGTAGGCCTACTCACATTTATTTATTTCCAATCCGACGAATGACTAGTCTGATGTTAAACAAAACTGCCTCACACCTTGTTTACGGAGTCCAGGATGTTTGTGTAGGCTTACAACAGTTTCATGAAGAACAGCAAATCATCTTTACAATGCAACAGTTTAAGTCACAATTCATGATTAACTACTGGGTTTCATTAAAATTAACTGGCCTGTCTATTATTAAAATGTTAACTTTATATTAGTTGCTATAAAGTATTGTACATTATTTTATGTCCCTAAATCTAGCCAAAACCTAAACCCAACTACTACCTTACTATTAATGCGCAGCTAATTATTAAGCTAATAGTCTCAGTTAATGGTTTGTTAATAGCATGAATTGTCACTTAAAACAAAGTGTTAACAAAAAATCTTATTATTTACTTGCACACAATGAAAAGCGTTACAAAAATAGTCCACAGACTGACAATAGACTGAATTTTCAAGGGATAGTTTACTCCAAAATGAATATTCAGTAGTGACAAGTCACCATTTATTCTCTGTACTTTTTCAAACCTTTTTGATTTTCTTTTGTTGAACACAAAAGATATTTTGACAAATGCTGGAAATCAGGAGCCATTAACTTTTTCTTTTTTTAACCATAGATGTGATTATCTGCCAGTCACTTGACAGTGATCCCATTTAATAGTGTTGTTAAAGATCAGTGTCAGTTTATGCATCACTTTGCATTTCTTTAATAGCAACTGAGTGTTGTTCAGTGGTGGAGTTTGATGACAATTTTACTCATGCATTTCTTGTGTAGTTGTGTGGACACCATTCATTTATTATTCAATGGAAAAGAGCATCTTGAAAATTCTCTTAAATAGTTTGTTGTCCTTTAAATAGTGTATAGTAGTGCACAATAGTGTGTTGTGTAGTTAAGACACAACACATTGAAATGGATAATTTAAAGTATGGGTTAGACAAAAACATTATGGCAGAATATTCCTTCATATTCATGCAATACATTAGGCCATTATTAAATAGATTTTTGGTGCAGTACAGATAAGTAAATTACATTTTATTGCGGATGAGTGTTTCAAATTTATCCAGAATATATATAGTCTGTATTACGCATATCGATTGTCTTTTTTTTTTTTCTTTTTTTTTTTAAACAGCTTTAACATTCTGCAAAGCATCTTCTTTTTGTGTTCCACAAAAGAAAGATCACAATACAGGTTTCTTTCTAGTAGTATTTTAAATTCTGTAAAATTAAATAAATTTCCCTTCAGCTTTAACACCACATTCACAATTCAAAAGAGGTAAAAGACCTTTAAATAATTGTCACGTATAAATATTATTTTATATTAACAGCCCATATATTGTTAATTGCTTTTCTTAAAGTGTACATGAGGGTGAACACGTTGCAAATATTTAAATAACAGATCATTAACTCCTGTGAGTTGAAGACATGAAAAAGCCAGACAAACTTAAGTCCATTTTTTTTATTTTTTTCTAACTGCAGATTTAAGGAATACAACTGAACATTGTTATCTTGAGACTCATAAATAAAAATAAAAAATAAAAAACACTACAAAAACAATCTACTGTTAGTAGGATGTAAAAAATATCTTTCACTATTAAAGGCACAAAATTTACTTGGTGACAACACTGAGAAGAAAACCTGCAGCATTCAATCTCTTTAAATTCTTTATTTTTTTCACACTCCATCAGAGAACACTGAAATGTTACAAAGAGATGTGTCTGATCCTACACCGAAAGAAAGACTACATCAGGAAACTGATGCCAATATCTGTAGCACGACATCCAGAAAGTGGTGCTACAAAAAATAGCATGTTGCTGGAAAAGACAAAGGACCGTTGCAAAGCTCTAATGCAAATTAATTTTTTTATACAATTGACAACAAACAAAACAGAAAAAAAATTGGGCACCTTCTAAGATTAGGCTAAGATTAGGTGCTGAGGTAGACGTAACTACAACAATTCAAATAATAATAACAGAACAAACAAAAATAAAAACCCCAGAAACGAAACACTATATTCTTAAAGAGCAACAGGACTGGCACTTGTGCTGTCACAAAAGGGAAAAATACAGACAAGCCAAGGAAAGGAGACGAGGATACAGTACAGAAAGAGAGAGGGGGACGAGAGAAACCGCTTTGTTACATAAAAAGCTTTGTTATGCTTGGTCCGACAGGGCAATTGGTCCTCAGTGCTAATATATATTTTAAAAAAAAGACAACGTCTTGGTGCTTTGTTACTGAAACAGTTTAGTTTTGACCTCAATGGCACATGCATGGCAACACAGAATGAAATGGCTACTCTTTCTAAACACCACACTGGAACACAGTGAGCCACTCCAGGGATGCAATGATGACAGCTTTCTTTAACATAAGTACTTTAAACAACAAATGCATCAACGATCCGAATGTTAAAGGGACGTTGTTGAAAGGTTTAATCAGCAAACCTGTTGCTGAAGGTAATGGAGAAAAAAAAAGAAAAAGAAACTAAAGCGAGTTTGATTCTCAAACATTAAGTTTTTTTTTTCCCCTCAAAGCAGGATTACAATTCATTGTGAAAAACGCACATATTCCGATCCAAGGAATGTTTGGCTTGTCTTTTCAAAGCGTGTATAAAACACTACAATACTGTTGCGTTTGATCGCTGGCCAGTGGAGCCACTGAAAATGGATCAAACATTTATTACTCAAAACAAAGTAAATTAACTTGAGATCATCATGGCACCCCTGGAGTCCTGAAGACACCAATAATTTTCTTGAAAATACAGAAACTAAGCAGATATATTTGGACAATTTGTTGAACAATTTCATTTAGGCACAAAGATATTACAGAAACATCAGAAGAACATTGAGGGAAGAACTATACCAATGCCAATATTTTTTAATCACGGTGAGAGAAAAAGTGGCATAGAACGACTTTCAGATTAGTGCATTTGACACTAATGTGCTCGCGCACACACATACACATACTCATTCGGTCACACAGACACTCTCTCAAAGCAAAGTACAAAATCAAAGTTACACTAGCATGTGACTTAATATCTCGTATTGTTGCCACATATTGCAAAACTCTGTTTTACCCATTTAACATCAGTCGACATTATCCATTTACAGAACAAAATATATAATATTTCTGCCTTTTTTCATGGAACTACTAGTTTTTCAATTCTCACAGGAGGCAAAGGATGCCCAAAAACTCACAGTGTTTTCCAGAAAACAACGGCAAGACACACGACAATTACATTTCCTTTGACGCGTCTCCCCATCCCTTCTTTTAGTCACTTCAAGTAAAAAAAAAACAAAACGTTGGCAACGATGATTGTTTTGTTTGAGATATCGTGTGCAATGGAATCGATCATTGGCATCACATCTTTTTTTTTCATTTGTTATTTTCACAAAAGAGAAAGTGGCTGATTTAGTCCTTCACCTGCAATGTATTGACATCCAGAAAGCAACATTTACCACTATAGGATCACGCACTGTCCAACATTATTACCGAAGAGGAGCAAGGCAAACGATTCAAACGAGAGAATAATGATATAAAAAATGAACTACAAAGTTTTGCCCCACTGCAACCTCAACAAATGGAAAAAAGGGACTGACACTTAATACAAAAATATCACAATTTTATATATCAAATGGCCTCTGTTGGCTCTTGCTCAGGACTACACTCATACAAAGAAACATGTCAACTGACAGGATTTTATTTTCTTTTTGTTTTTTTCTTCCTTTCGTCTTTGATTACCACTTGCAGTCCCAATTGTCCAACGCACAATGCACTGCTGCATATGACCTGTTCTTGTTGGCTCACGCTAGGCGAACCTCTTTTTTTCACATTACAAAACTACAATTCTATTCACATATTTTCAAGTTTAACATTGTTGTTTTTTATTTTTATTTTTTTCAGACTTCACTTGTTCCATACGCACCTCCCAGATCAACTCCGACCCCGAACTTAAGGCTTCAGAAATATCTTTTCTGATCTTAAGGTAACATTTACAGGGGTGGGGGGACTGATAAGGACAGTTATGATTATTATTTTTTTAACCCACTTTTCCTATAAGCAAATCTTACCCTTTCATGTTCATCGCTTTCGATATACAACACTTGAAAGCGTGAGATGAAGTTGCAATAATGCAAAACACAATGTGCTTTTGCAAACGAAACACAACAAAACTTAGAGGTAGCTTACAAAAATGACCAAACCCACCAGCTCTTTAACAAGCAGGGTTAGTAAAAACATAATACCAAATTTGGTAAAATTAATGCAAAGAAAGGAAAAAAACAAAACAAAACAAAAAAACGAAACAGAACAAATAATCTCTCTTCACCGTGGCACTTAATTTCTTAAGTACTTAAAAGCACACGCCACTTCTCTAAAGACATACGCACGGCAAACAATCAAATATACAAAGGAAAAATTAAAACACTAGCACATGAGGTCACAAAAAAAAACAAAAAACACAAACACAAAACGAGGTAATTCAAGTACGATGTGCTGAAGTAAATCAAGGTATTATAGGAAACACAGACAAAGCAAAAGGAACCAAACCAAAAGAGTGGATCTGCTCTGTTCTTTCACTCCCAGCGTTCCCGGCTGGACAGGCCGAGCCTCATGAACACACGGATATGTACGTCACAGTGGCACTCAGTCTACAAGCCACCCACAAAAGCAGCTTCAGTCATCATTTTGGTCTCTATAACAACAGCATAAACAGTTAATTAGATGTCTAGTGTGTAATGGATGTTCTGGATGTATTGCCAAGTTACTCGTTTCAGACGGTTAACTGATTTTCGAAGCAAAGGAGGAGATAACTGATACAGTGTGCGTGTTATCGAACAAAAACTGTCGTCGTGAAGTTAGCTTGTAATACGCGCTATTAAGTCGAGAGCATAACAAAAAAAGTGAAAAATGACATTGATGAGCAGAGTACTGAGAGCTTAGCTGATTTGTACGCTGGTTAAACCAATAAGCCCTTAATGAAAGTGAATCATATGGGAGGGATCTACACGCCGACTGTTTTTTTCTTTTCTTTTTTGTTTAGTCCCAGTTTGCTTGACAGTTCGTATTTGCTGTGAAGTACCTGACGGATCTAAGTGCTGCGATCAAGCCGATCAGTCAGAGATAAACAAACACTGCGTCTCTATCGTGAACCAGAAGAGGGCGTCCTTACTAAAAGGAGGAATCAATGAAGTGTGTGTGTGTGTGTGTGTGTGCTGTTGACTGATGTCTAACATCTGGGATGTAAGCCATTGTGTAGACAGTGAGCTTCCCATATGATCCAGACAAAAATGATTATAATGTGATGCAGTTTTTGCGATACTGACGGGTAAGATTTCAGCTTTTTTTTTTTTTTGTTAGTTCCTGTCCGTTCCCGTTCCACCTTTCCCAGCCCCTTCCGATAAATCCGTCCATTTCCTGACTGTGTTTCCAGGCGCTTTTACCCCTTGGCCCTCCCGCTCCCGTCCCGCCCCCTGGCTGGCTGGCTGGCCCGCCCGCCTGCCGCTTCAGACGTAGCAGAGGTAGAGGTAAGTCTTCTCTATCCTCCAGTCGGGTGGGATGTCTTCAGGCTTGTGGCCCTTCATGTGCTTCTGCATGGCGGAGAGGCTGGGGCAGTACTCCAGGCAGATGGTGCACTGGTATGGTGAGGCTCCGTTGTGGGTGCGCAGGTGTTTGATCATGGCCGAGTAGTCCCTGGAGCGCTGGTGGCAGAGCTTGCACTCAAACGGCTTCTCACCTGCACGGGGACACAGAAAATGTCACGACTTTGGAAGACACGTCAAGAGATGTTTCTGCTTCTACACTTGATATTTCTGATAGGAAGTCAGTAATCAAACTAAATTTATCTCCAGTATGGGGTTGAGAAAGGGTTACGTTTGTTTGATTCTGTAAAGGTCTGATAACATTTCTTACAAATTTCAAATAAGACATGAACATTTGCCATTTAGAGCTTTTTTTCCCCTTCAGAAAATGACAATTGTTTAGAAATCTTTTTTTAGCTGTGATTTAAAGAAGCACCTTTTTGTGTTATTTTATGCAAAAAAAAAAAAAGAAAGTCAAATTAGGAATAAATGTCATCACATTGTTACAGAATAATATAAATACATGCGGTTATACTGAGCTTTCTATTAATAAAAAAAGTATATCTCAACTAAATCAAAGTTGTATTTTCGAAGAAATCTATCTTGCAATTTTGACTGAAAATCTAAGAACTGCCAGCAATAAAAAAAGGAAAAAGGTCAGAACTGGAAGCTATAAACTCAGAAGTAAGATGTACGCTCAGAATTGTGTGATAGCCTTTGAATTGTGAGATAAAAAACAGGTAAAAACATTCAAATAGAAATCAGTTACTATTCAATGGCTGAAAACAATTGTTCCCAAAATGCTATGGAATTAATTGGAAAATACTGGAAGTTACTAGTTTTATTTTTTCTTTTGGTACCAATTTAAAAAAAAAATTATGAACATTTTGAGTAAATAAACCACTTAAAGAGACAGTAACACAAAGCTCAGTGCATTTGTTCTATTCTGATGACCTCTAAAAATGTCACTAGCGAAGGCATTGATAAGTTGCGGATTGAAGAATGCTCGTGTTGTCTAAAGGCATGCTGGGAATGCAAAGTCTCAGCGCTGTTTGCTCAGGTCTTCTGTTTGTTTAGCGGAGGGATTGAGGAACCTTGACCTCGGCGGTTCGAGCAATGTCACGTCCGTCTGCATTTGTGTATGCAGAGGCCCTAATGAGACGGTCATTAAACCGTCGGGACTCCGGTGATACATGCACGTGTGGTCAGTGTACTTTAACTGCAGTGTAAACAGGGCAGCCTCAGATAACCAGGCAATAATGAATTGCAAATGGAGCTGAGTTATTGATTGGCCATCGACAGCAGCGGGCCTGCCAATGTCGATGCTTCATCAAGCGGCTCCCTTTTTGCATGCCGTGGCCTTTGACTGTGAGCTTGTCGTTGTTCTTGTTATCTCCGGAGTTCGGTGCTCGTTGCCGAGGCTTTGCTCCATCCCGACCCAAAGAAGCCAATTATTTGACAGGCTTTCTTGATAGTTTGGCTTAACGGCATCGTTTTTTTTTTTTGCTTTGCAGAGAGGGGGGGATGATCTGGTGCCTGTCGCGTGCGACCGAAAGACCTGATCTCTACAGTAACACACTAATCCCCTTGTCAAAGAGCGAGCTGACAGCACTGGAAATGGCCTGCCCTTTGGTGTGGGCTTTACAGAGCGCCAAGACATAGGAATCAATCCGATATCACCATAGAATAGGAAAGGGGTCTCTTTACACAAGTCTCTGGCATGGTCTGCACTGGCATCGGCTGCAACTGTAATCTAAAGATGCACATAACTAGTACGCAGATGACCATGCGGGATTAAAATGATAAAAATTGCAGACCAGAGAGGGCACTAGAGAAGTGCTTACCTTGTTACTGTAAAATCAGTAATTTCCTCAGGTAAGATCATTATTACAAACATGTTAAAATATGTGTTGTTGGCTGTGTAAATTAATGTTCTTGTTTTTGTTATATAAGGGTATTTGTTTTGTAAGCAGCAGTGTCAGTAGCCCTGCATATGCAACAAGTAATTCAAAATATTGAAAAAATGGCCATTATATATATTTATACAAAAAAGTTATGGATATAAAGATAACCGAAAGCTGCTATGTATGACCATAGCACTTAAGATGTTTTAAAGTGCCCACTCATGCCATTCTAAAACTTTCGAATTTTTAGACATCTTCAATAGATTTAGATCCAAGGTCAAAACCACTTATTTTTCTCACTATTTACTGCAGAATCAACTCGGGTTTTCTCACAGTGTCTGAAATGGCTCATTTAAGGATCTGCTCTTTCTAAACACTGCTTTCTAAGACTCAACACTCCTCTGATTGGTCCCATGAGGCCCAGTATCCTGTGATTGGTCTAGCATTTACAGCAAGTAAACACGCAAACAAAAACATTAAAAAGCTGCTCAACAGTAGAAACTGATGTTTATTTCTATTTAAAAAAAAGTAACAATGAAAAACTATAAAGCTGCTTGCTTCAAACCAAATCTACTGTATTAAGTGCTTTGTACAGTAAATAGACATGACATGTTTTCACTGCCTTTTCACTTCTGTAATTTTAGATGTGTGGTTATTTTGTTGTAGAGTAGATATTAGAACATATTTGTGCATCTAAAAAGTGCTCATCATGAGCAGCACATGAACACTTGCTAACAAAATACCATGGATCAGGTATTTCAAATGCTTTCACCCCTAAATGAAGAACAAATAAGAACTTTGAGTAAACCTGGCCTTAACAGGGAACTTCAAGTAAGCAATGTTACTCAATTAGCATTAATAAACAATGGAGGTCTATCTGTCTGTGTCTCAATCATCTTGACTAGATAAGCAGAAGGAAGTGTACAGTACCTGTATGAACACGGTAGTGGGTCTCTAGCTGGTGTTTGAGGCTGAACTTCTTGCCACAGCCGTTACATTCATAGGGTTTCTCTCCGGTGTGGATGCGCTTGTGTCCCTTCAGCGTGCTCTCGTCTCTGAAGCAGCTGCCGCAGAACTCGCACTCGAACGGATGGTCACCTGCTGGACAGGAGTAAGGTCAGATTAAGTGGTGCAAGAGTTAAAGCCAATCATAAACAAGGTAAAGACACTATAAATTACACTTGAAGTCATTTTTGAAGTCAAAAAAAAAACAACAACAGACAATCAATTGCAAGTATTACTTTCAACGTGTATCAGTTTTAGCATTAAGAGACCGGTCTATAATATTTATTTCAAATCAAGCTATCGCAAGCTCTCTGTACAACATCATCAGTTGTCTGTTATAGGTCATTTCGGTTCCATCTTCCTGTCTTCCTGCACTGTAATGGATATTCAGAGGTCAGCAATCAGCGATATTATAATATGCGGGGGTGTTTCTTTTTCTGCTCTGTGCACTAATTGCGTTTCTGTGTCTCACTATCAGCGAACCATATATCATTCTCTCTCCGTACAGATGCACGAGTCTGCCAGGCGTGTAATGTTCCCCATATTTAATGCATTTCACTTCTGCGCGGAGGGTTTAAGTCATCGTCTATGACCTACGCGTTTCATTATCTGGCTGTCCGAGCGGCACCGTGCCTGAGAATAAATTGCATTTCTCGTTATGTACTGTCATGCTCAGACTCTCGCCGCCTCCCGTTACCAGACAATGTCAATTTCCTCAGGCACGTTTTGTGGCGAGACACAGCTAAACGCCTCACATTTACACGGCTGCTCAAGCTCCAGCGTCTTTCACTTCACCAGTAATGGGAGAGAGAGGGGGGAGGAAAAAAAAAGAGGGAAGACACACACACAAAAAACCCCACACATTTCAGAAATCAATAAAAGTGACAGTATTTATTTGTGTGCATGAAGTTATCAGTCGCTGTAAGAAATTTGGCGCTTCAAAATGCCTCCTCCGCAGAAGAGATCCCAATCCGTCAGGCTCCCTGACTGCTCCCCGGCACACGACGAGAATAGCAATGGCGCCAAATTCACCTGACTTTAATTGCACCTAAGCTGGCGTTTCAATCGAAGACATCTGCGCTAGCCTCCAGAAAACCGGCCACGAGTTAAATCCTCGGGCTCGTTTCTACCCTTGGTAAAAAGCATCTTTAATCTTTATTTGACAAAATAATTTGTGACAGCTCTCTCTTGATACCATGAGGCACAAATTCATATCGTAATACTCGCCTGTTTTTTTTAGGCTACCTGTTATGTAAATGCGCTGTGTCGCTGCTATAAACAGAAGGCAATTTGCTTATCAAATTCTGTTTGGCGGCTTTGCTTTGTTTGGAATACATTAAGCTTTGAGGCAGTAAAGATACAAGGTGATAGATCAAGATGCTGTCAGCGGCTGCGTGTTCCTCGCTTCCTTTCGGTGTCTGTCTGCAAGTCTGGTGGCTGTAAGGCACAAAGACATTTGGGAAGCTCGGGGGCTGCCACCTGCGTCCCTGCGCCCCGGGGGAGCGTTGCGGTGGCGTACCTGGCCGTGGTCTGCGGGCACCGCCTGGCGCCTGGCAGGGCCGAGGCTTATGTTAAGGCAGGGGCCGAGTTCATTATGCGCTAAGCAGCGTAAATCAAGGATCCATCACTGCCAGGGTCTCGACTGGGCTGCACTATCAAACACAGCTGCGAACACAAAACACCCACCGCAGATGGAAAATGGGCTCCGAATAAAACACAAGCACAGAACAACAACGGAATATTAACGAGGCTCGGCCGGCAGCGTGCAGATCGGAAAGGGGGAGCGAGGGGGGCTGCCATGATTATCAGCCCTAATGGATGCCAGCGTTCGCTCACACTGTGCGCGCCTGTAAAAGTACATGAACAAGTACGTTCAAGAACACAAATTCCTCTCTAAAATCAGCAGAAATGCGTGTAATCATTTTCTGAAATCCTGTCAAAATTGGTTCCACATCAGCATTTAGGCCGAGGTATGACTGAAATCAAATTTAAGCTTGGGTTTGAATTACTGAGTAATGACTGTGTGGGCCCATAATCACTCATTTAAGTTATTTTTGAGTGGGCAGCACACACACACACACGCATGCAGAGTAAAAAGGGATATATGACAAGCTACAGTGCCGTGATTTAAGGCGAAAAGCAAAAAGAAAAAGGAAACATGAAAAATACTTTGTGATTATCTTTGAACTATGACTAGGGATGTCAATGGATTGTGACATAGTATCTCTAACTTATTTGTTTACACAAAAATATGCACAATCTATTTACATTTCTATAAAGTAAAGTTCTTTAAACAAAGAATTCACCCAACCATTTCAATTTTTTTGGTTGATACAATCTTATGTTCACCAAGGCTACATTTACAGTACTTCACAAAAATGCAAAAAGTAAGATTGTGGAATAATGTTACAATTTAAAATAAATGCTTTCATTTTAATAAATGTCATTTACATTTTAAACATTTATTATTTTACTCGAATCTTTAGTGTCAAGTGAATCTCCAAAACTAATTCTACACTGATTTAGTGATCCAAAAAAGCATTTAAAAATGTTATTATCAGCTTTAAAAAAATTGTCGCTTTCTTAAAAGAAAGTTTACTAAACAGCAATTATTTAAGCCAAAATCTGTAATCCTATAAAAACTGTATCTTTACTTTTTTCTATTACTTTTGCATCCTTGCTGAATTAAAGTTTACATTTCTATTAAAAATATCTACATATGTTTATCTAATATATTTTAAGTAAGGTTATTACATCACTTAAAATATATTCATTAATTTAAAATAATGCAGCAATGCATATACAGATTTCAATTCCAAAATTTTCATGGCCCACATTTCATGATCTTAACTTCATATGTGGAAAAGTGCTGAAGCAGTCCTGATGGATAAATACTATTCAAAAGTACATGAATGCACATTTTGTTCAAAGAAAATAGTTTACTACCATTACAGAGTCAATCATACTGAAATTCCAAATGACGAAATGTGAAAACCACTTAATGCATGTTTAACGTCAATCTGGATTAGATTAACACATAAATAAGATGATTTGAAAGGCTAACAAATGTATTTATATGAACCGCTCGATGAGTCACACACAGTAGTGATTGTTTAAAGTCAACCCTAATAATGGAAACTAATTATACTAACAATAATTCTAAATTACATACAAACTACACAAAGCGAAATACATCTGGTGTGGTGTTGATGAAAGGGTACTCGAGCCCTACTGACGTTGCTGTAGGAGTACATAAGATAAAAAAAGGTTGGGAAACATGGCTTTAGAGAAATATCCATTGCTTATCACATCAGCGACTCAGTTTCCAGCATTAAAAAAACCCCACTGTGAATGAGATTAAGAAGATCAAAGGAGAATTAAATGCGAGCAGCCAGTCTTCTTTTTTTGTCCTCTTAAAAAAAAAGAAAAAAAAAAAGACTTATTTTCAGTGGTTTTTGCAAGTGCCAATAGCAGTTTTTCCCTTTCAGCTCTTTGACAAAAGCCCCCACATCACATTAAACGGGTGCTTGCTAGCGCTCATTGTAATTTAATACACGCCTACAGAGAATTGGGTTCAAACTAGCGCGACGCTGCGTCACAGGCTCTCCTCTCTCTCTCCGCTCCACCGTTGACATTTATGCGTGCAGGCGGCAGAGTCGGCTCCGATGTGTGGCCCGCCGAGGACAAGCGAGTACAGTAAGCATTCGACTGCCTTGTACCGCCAGCCGGCCAATACGGGCAGAGCGGCCCGTAAACAGGCGGGCTTTGCTCATCTCCCGCTTTCGCTTTAAATATTCATCCCGACCGCCACAGAGTAAAGTAACTCTGACACATCAGGCTGTTATTTAAGGTCAGAGACGATGGGGAAAAAGGCTTTCTCGAGAAAATGGGATTCATTTCCAGGGTCTCATATTCGGAGACAGTAATGGAGAGCGCTCCACGAGTCGCCACATCTGCTCAGCCGTACGCCTGGCCACATGGGGATGGATCTGCCATATAGCAGGGCTGGTCCGACTGGGGAGGGCGATATCTGCGCTGTCACAAGCCATCACAGCTCTGTGGCCTTTCGCTAAATGACATGTCACTTCAGCCTGCTATCTTCATTCCATCCACCTCCATCCAGAAGGTGATGGGATGACGGGTGAAAAAAAAAAAAAAAAAGCATCACAATGACTGTACCAAGCACCTGATTTAAACAGTCTTCAGGGTGAACCACTTCTCAGCATGTTTAAAATAATCATTTGGATGTGCATAAAACATCAAAGCATCAAATTAATATGTATTACTGCTCAGTTCCAAAAATGTAGCTCCTGAGGCCACCGGTTTAAGCAAATATGTAACATTAAGAAACACAAAACCAAGTGGCAAAGAGCTGATGGGAGACCTGTATGTGAACGGAGATGGCGCTTGAGTGCCGTGTGGCTAGGAAATGTGCGGTTGCACTCGCTGCAGATGTAGCTGCGCACGCCTGCGTGAACCTCCATGTGCTGCTGCAGAGCCGTCTGCGTCTGGAAGCGCTTCCCGCACAGCAAACAGAAGATGGCCATATCTGATCCTGAGAACAGACAGAGTGAGATGTTAGCATGCATGTACGATATCATATAAAATATTAATTGTTAAAGGTTTTGGCTGACTAAAAACTGTAAAATTGACTTGGGGCAAAAACAGTTGATTATTACAATTTTTTAAGAGTTTGGGGACAAGAAACATCATAATCTGGCTACAAAGACAAAACATGTGGTCCATTGAACTTTCACAACCACTTCAATTATAATCAATCAATCAATTAACATGGCAAGATGCAACTATTTTCTTTGTTACCATTTCAAATGCATGCAATGAGTAGTCAGAATATTGAATATAGAATGAATATGGAATACAGAAATGAGAAAAAAATGGCATTTGAATTGAGAAAAATTTAACATTTAATAAAAACTATTTGACTTAATGTTGTACTTTTAAAATTGACACCTCTGACTGGCTTCTGCATTCTTAAGCTCAACAGAAACATGTCTGATTAGTTGTACTGCTCAATGCTGCAAAAAAATGTGCAACAAGACAAGTGATGCAATGTCTACAGATCTAAAAGTAACGCCACAAACTGACACTTTTAATTCATTTTTAGATTTTCCTTTTATCACAACAGTTCTGTGGCGCTCATACACAGAATGAGGGCCTAAGACTCTTTTAATGGCATTATTTAGATTTGGAATTAAGAACTTTAAACTCAACATTTGAGAACATTTTGGCTTAAGAACTTGAAATGTTTTTCATTCAACTCAGATTTAGAAAAAGTAGAAAAGGTTTTTGATAAATAACACAATGCCATGAATTGACACTTTTCACTTTAATTTCAAAAGCAGTAACAGGTTTAGTTATATTGTGCAGGAACATTTTTAGGGTGCTTTTTGTTTTTTTACTTTGTAATTTTTGCCTCAAGCCCCCAATAGTTTTCGAACAGGGGCAGGACTATTATTTGTCTGATCCCTTTTAGCAAACAATCCTTATTTTTACAATTTATTTTGGTGATTTATGCTGTACAGAAATTACAGGTTATAAATCACATGATCACTGCAAAAACTGGACAATCAAGCTGAAAAAGACAAAGATTCATTTAGAAAACAGCCTCTGTCTTTGTGGATCAATAAGAGAATCTAATTCAGTACCACAGGGTGAGATGCACATATAATACGGTGTCATAAGAGGTCAGCAGAGAGATAAAGGAAATGACAAAACAACTAGAGTGGCTAGCTTGAATTAATATCAGCAAATCACTGAAATCTCTGCCTGCAAAAAAAAATAAAATAAAAAAATAAAAAATACACCTGGGTGTTTAAAGAGATGAAGCGAACAAAGTGAGCAATTTTTCCCTTTCTTTTGCTTCACTCTCATACACACAGACTCACTTCACACTTTTTTCAATTATCAGGCTCTAGAAAACTCTGGGGAAAGTGGGAGTGTTTTAAGCTCCGCTTCTATTTCATGAGTCGATAACACATCTTTGGGGCAAAGCTGCCACTAATTTAAAAATCTATGAGGAGCCCCAGTCTCATGTTCATAAAGCTCGATCAATCAGCATTTGCTGGGGAAAAAAAACAGAAGCGATTGAGAGGATGAGAGGAGGAGTTGGAGGTGAGCGAGAGAAACGACTATTCCTGTTCTTAAATCTCAGACAGTGCAGCTGAATTGCTGCTTCTCTGTAAATAAATACTGACAAGTCTTCCTTCTGGCTTTCTCTGGTCTCCCTCCCCCTCTCGCTGTCTCCATCTTTAATGACTCTTTACGTCTCTCAGTTTATCGATGAAAAAAACAAGGGGAGGGCATTGATTATGGAAGGGAAATTCGAAAAGAAGTTGCTCCAGGAAGGTTCATGGCCAAACTGAAAGCTGCAAAGAAACAAATAGAGCCACATTTTTTGAGTGGATGGATGGGGGGCAGATGAAAGACAGGGTGACAGGAGGAAAGAGGGCAGGGGGTCGGGAGGAAAGGCTCTGAGGAATGCGAGAGGTTAGGTGGACTGTGACCCACGGAGCTCAAGGGTCTGGATGGGGCGGAGGGAAAGACTAAGCCACATCACCAGTGCTGAACTGTGATTGCTCTTAAAATCCCACATTATTGGCGACTGAAAGATTTAATGATGATAATTCACCCACTTTTCATTTCAAGTGTTTCTTAATCAGAAAAGCCCAATCAGTGACCTCAGTGTACTCTCATGTCTGTTTTAATGGTAAAATATTAAGACATTTGGCCACATTTTAAGTCAATTATATAAAACTGTTATGTTAGGAGAGTATATGGAAGTAGGTCAAGTAAGTTTTTACTTTGGGTTGATGAGAGTTTTAAAGTCTGCATCTTGCTTTTTTAAATTATAAACAAATAGTATAATATTGTGAACAATTATTACAATCTCAAACCTGGTTGTAAATTGACTGTTCTTCAATTTAATTAATTAATATGACTTCAAAGCTCAGCATCAATAATATTTGGTGTTATGCAATTCTTCAAAAATCATTCTAATAAGCAAATTTGGTGTTCAAGTCACATTTCTTGTTATTAATGTTGAAAACAGCTGTGTTGCTTAATATGTTTGTGGAAATCTTTTTTTTTTTTTAGAACTCCTTAATAAACAAAGTTCAAAAGAACATTGACTTCAAACAGATTTTGTGTTTTTCTTCTTTTTTGGTTTAAATCATACTGTCTCTAAACATTTGAACGATAATGTTGCTATACTTGACTAGTGAGTAAAAAAATACACTGTTAATACACAACACGAAGAATATATTTCAAAACAATGGTTTCCATTACTGGTCAAATAACACACCTTAAAGTTCACCCCAAAACGCACCACATTTCTTAGGTAGTGAGAACACTTCCAGTGAAGAAAGAACACTATTTTGGGAACAGAAGAAGGGCAGGGGGGACAGTTGATAAAGCGGCAGCCATGAAGGGAAGTGCAGTGTCCATGTGATTGGTGTTAGCTGGAATTAAGTGATCCTCGGTGTGAAGTAAAGAGCATCACAAGTAAATGGCCTGGCTGGGAGAAACTCTTCCGTGAGGTACTGAAGGGTGAGGTAGAGAAAAAGAACTAGAAAGAAAGAAAGAAAGAAAGAAAGAGAAAGAGAGAGAGAGAGAGAGAGAGAGAGAGAGAGAGAGAGAGAGAGAGAGAGAGCGAGAGCGAGAGAGAGAGAGAGAGAGCGAGAGAGACAGAGAGAGAGAGAGAGAAGTGGCTGACCCACTCGCCTCTATTACAGTGCAAAATTGAGTTGGACATAGTGACACCTGGATAGAGGACTGGCTTTAGCTGTTGCTCGCTGCCTGAGTTTTGGCATAATTTACCTCCACTTCTGTGTCTATTTATAAGGGCCTCTTGGCTCCATTGTAGTGTTAAGTTAATGGTCATGAAGTAGCACTGGGTGTTACTTAACAGTGGGAGCGCCACAGCATTTAGGCGATGTGGGGTTCTGCTTGTGTTCACCCATGCAAACGCCTCCAAACTCTTGGATGAATGTGAGAATGTTTGCCTGCATCATTCCAGACTCCTGGGAATGCCAGGAAACGGTATGTCTAGCACAGAGTCCCAGTGTAAACAATTGACAAAAGCAGTTTTCTGTCCTGTGTTCACACATTTAGTGATGCAACAGGACGTCTGGTCATGACACATTAAACAAATTTGGTTATTATATTGCTGAATGGTTGCAGAGGACAAGCTCCTGCATCTGACTGGAAAAAAAATTGTGTTGAGCAGACTGAGTCATCAATATTTTTGATCCTTTAAGATTCACATTACCAGAAGAGAATGACTACATCTTAATAGCAAAACAACAAAGTAAACAACTTTTAGGGGTATACTAATATGTAAATGCCTGAAATGTTTATATACATGCACTATTTAAGAATTCAGTACAGTATAAATGCAATACAGTTTTTTAACACAAACACACTGAACAGGGCTGTGATTAAAAGTTAATGTGAGAGTTAGAGAATGTAACTGCATTTCCCACAGGGCCGA
This sequence comes from Danio jaintianensis, assembly GCA_903798115.1. Taxonomy (NCBI): domain Eukaryota; kingdom Metazoa; phylum Chordata; class Actinopteri; order Cypriniformes; family Danionidae; genus Danio; species Danio jaintianensis. The sequence continues at coordinate 11,929,759 of CAIGQV010018106.1, read as the reverse complement.
TGCCTGTTTTGAAAAACACCACATGGAGAGCGTGTGTCGTTCTAAGCTGGTGAGACCAAAGTCAATTAACTTGTGTTTCAATTCGCCGGTGCTGATGGAATACAAACTCCTGCTGCTCTGTCTGTCGCCACTGTCGTAAGGTGTGATGTCACCTGTTGCTCTGCAAATAGTTCGACACTATATCACAGTTATCCTGAAGCTTTGCTTTAATTGTGCCACCTAAATGAGTATGGAGTATGCAGGATGCTGGAGATGTACTGAATATAATGAAAATATGGGTTGTCGGTTTTATATTATTTCACAGGCTTGTACATACAACATGCAACATGCAACAGTAGTAAACAAATAATCTCTTTAAGATCTCAAAACTCAGGGCTGCTGGTAGTACCTAGAATAGCAAAGTCGAGTAAAGGTGGTCGAGCCTTTTCATTTATGGCTCCTAAACTCTGGAATAGCCTTCCTGATAATGTTCGAGGCTCAGACACACTCTCTCTGTTCAAAACTAGATTAAAGACCTATCTTTTTAGTAAAGCATACACTCAATGCATTGCATAACGGTATGATGCAGGTTTTTGCATCTCGTTTATATACACTATGAACAGCAGCTACGCTAATTATTCTCTTTATTCTCTATTTCCACCTGGGGATACTCATCCCGAGGCCCCCAGAGACTATGCAGTGCCACTAATGCAATCCAAGACCTGTGAAGAGATGACCCCAAGGTTTCCATAATCCCAGACCGGGCCGTATCCTGAGGAGCTGCTGTGGTGGTCATGGAGGAGTGGAGAGAAAAGGACTGATTCCTGTGAGACCCCAGTGAAAGATGAGTCTTCTCTGACGTCCAGCGTTCACCAGCCTCCGGCGCCTAGACTGCAGCTCTGCACAAGACGTTTGGCCATAGGAGAAATGGTCGTGCCCAACTGAGCCTGGTTTCTCTCGAGGTTTTTTTTTCCTTCACTTTCGCAAATTGGTGAAGTTCGTTCCTCGCCGCTGTCGCCACTGGCTTGCATGGTTCGGGACCTGTAGAGCTGCGCATCGATGGATTTGCTCTTCAGTGTTTGGACTCTCAGCAGTGAAAATTAAACCCCACTGAACTGAACTGAACTGAACTTAAACTCTAAAAACTGAACGGACACCATTCCAATTCACTATAATCTTCTATGTGAAGCTGCTTTGACACAATCTACATTGTAAAAGCGCTATAGAAATGAAGATGAAATGAATTGAATTTATTGCCACCTACTAGGTGTAATAAGGTGATCTTCCTAAAGAGTCACTATAAATTATCTACAACTAATACAAAAGAAATAATTATTCAAATCAGATTATCAGACTTTTGTGACCTATGCTTCTAACCACATCCAAATGCATTTAAACTCTGATTCTAGAGGTCACCCAGACAGAAATGGAGACAGACAGATTAGATGTCTGCAAAGCACATAGGCTTACATGTCATATGCAAGGACTAGGAAAGCCAGTGCCATGGAGTATATATATATATATATATACACTAAGACTGTATGGTATGCGTGAAGCTGGTGAGAGAACTTCAGGTCTGACAGTGGGAGGGGAGCAAGGGGTCATGGGGGCAGCTGTTTGGGCCAGGTGGGGGGGTAGGGCTGCCCGGGCTCTCTGGGGCAGAGGGGGCCTTGGCAGCCCCGCTGAGCCTCGGGACAATGGGTGCTAGCAGGGGCTCAGGAGGGTGAGACAATATGGTCAGACTGGTGCCAAAACTATACAGCCCCTTCAACGTACACTGGGGGGTGTACAAAGCCTCAAAAGAAAGCCCAAATATTTAGTCCCACAATTAGTATAATGTGCAAAACACAGAACTTTGGCTCAGTGTGAAACAGGGCCATCAAGAGAAATTTGCCATTTCCTACTGCGTCTGCAAGTGAGCATATCTGCGAATAGCACGGCGTACTGAGAACATTAGTCACGAGAACCCCTTCGAGCAGTGTAATGATTTTCATGGGGACTGCATCTTAATTATAATTGGGATGTATAAATGTGAGTATTATGGGGAGCGTATTACTAAAGGGCTCCAGGTACATCTCAAGGCTTTCTGACCCATTCATTTCCTCTGTAACAATGCTGAATGAAAACCGAACAACAAGGGGTCTTGCTCTCAGAGCAGTGGCTTCATATCTTGCCTGTCTTGTTTTTTTGATGCTTAGTCCGGCAGCGTGAGCGACAGATAAATAAAGAGATGCTACATGAGTGTTTTTATGACAGAGTGCTACAGGCTGCTGGGAAGTCAACAGGTACAAGCTGTTCCTGTGTGTGATGTGATATGTTTGCAGCATCTCTCCGGCCAGGGTATTCACTCGCTCGCTCACTCATTCACTCCAGCTGACACCTAATGAGCCCAGACTACAGGAGGACTGCACATCCATGTAATCCGGGAGAGTGGCTGGGCATAATGTGGCATTAGAGGAGCCTGAGGCTTTCGGAGGGGGCTCGTGAGGAAGGGAGGGCAACGACTGACAGCTTTGGTCTGGAATACAGAGCGTGTGACAGCACAGAGCGCTGCCTTAATGCATTCAAAACGCCTCTGTGCCTCTGACAAGAAAAGCAAAGAAAAGAGCTTCAATGAATTGTTTATTGATCTAACAGGAGGAGAGATGGTGAGACGGGAGACAGCGAAAGAGGGAGAGAGGGGGAAACAAAATAACATTTTGTGTGTTACTATCAAAGTGTCATTGGTCTCCGAAGGTCTGCCTTACAAATACATGACACCCGACAGGGGGACGTGTAAAATACGCTATTTGATTTAAGCTGGTTTTCATCTCAAGTGGTGGCTTTTTAAAATGAGAATTACAATGGAAGGCTGCATTTAAAAGCCTTCAACTGACGCCTCGCATGGAAAGAAGAAAGACAGTGCAAACTGCGTTAAACCGTCGCAAAGATTATTCCTCATTCAGGGTTTGGTACCTTTCCAGATTTTGCACCAATAATAGTTACAGATAATTCACTTTCGTGTCGAGCGGCCGCGGTGAGATGCCGCGTTCTCAGATAGATTAATGCCACCAGATGTCATTGTAGAAGCCATATTAATTACCTCAAGATAATGTCATGGAACCATATGGTTTCTCCAGTGTCCATTTAGACAGAGAAAATGTCTTCATCACTCACAAACCCACATGGAAGAAATTGGCCCTATTGACTTTGACAGGTGTTGGAGGCAGATTCTTCATAATTAAGTAAGCTTTCAACAGTAGCTCGACGTGACTGCAAAGAGGACTCTATAAACCTGAGCGCGGTTCTGCTGTGCCGATTGACATTTGATGATTATATGAAAGTTACAGGTTTGAGTTAAGCTCCCTCAATGGCATCTACAATCATCAATCATTTTGAATCATCACGTTTTTAATATAGAAAATGCCAAAATTATGGCCAAAAAAACAATATTGTCATACCTATGAACATTTAGTTGTTGGTTATTTTTGGGCCACTGACACAAACTCATCTTTACAGAATCCAAAAAAATGTCTCTTAACTTTTTTTGGCTGTGGGTAGTGTCTCACACTTTCATCTGTTATCTACACATAACTGTGCAAAACAAAAGTTATGCATGGTGTCTTCTACTGCTACACCTTTTTTTTATGACAGTAAGCAGCAACCAGTGTAAAGGTACAATATGTTCACCAATAAGGTGAAAAAGTAACTACAGTAATATTCTGGAGAGTAATAAGTACAAATAAGTAGTTACTGGAATGGGATTATTCATCACATTATTTAACTGTATGTGGAGTATTAATATTATATGTATATTACAGTTTTTACAAACCATGGTTGCTATCAATACCAGTATATTGCAACAGACCTATTAGGCCTAAAATATGCATCAAAACACAGTTCTAAAATTATAGTAACAAGACTTGTATAATTGCACATGCATCATAAGCCTGTGGTCATAAAAAAAGTTACATCCAACATTTATGCTTCTCTTTAGTTATGACAATATAGCTTTTTTTATATAGCTTTCTCAATATTAGCCAGTAAAAGTTATGATGTCATCAATTTTAATTATTAGTTGTTCTAAAAGCTGAAATATGAAATACTACTAATCAGAAAAAAAATCCAGTTTTGTAATTTATCTGCCTATATATTGGTTATAATGAGTTGTTGGCATTGGCCACAATTTCCATATTGGTGCAACCCTAACAAATAGCACAGTCGCGGTCAGAAGTGGGCTTTATTCTATTTTCTTACATCCCATTTAACAACGAAGTAAAATTAATGTGACAAATACTGCTGATACTCACACGTACTGTGCCTGAGCGGCACCATAAGTGATATTAAAAGCGAGACTTGCAACCTTTACAGCCAATACATCATGGTCAATGTTCGGAAAGACACTATTTGAATCCTCCTGCTGTCCTGATGGATGAAGTGATAAAAGATCATAAACACTGTACCGCCGGGGGGGTAAGTAGGGGGCGGAATTTACAAGTGGACCCACCCCTGCGTTAGGTCTACAAAAGACACGGTGTCCCTTTAAGAGAGCAGAATTTACAGTGCACTGCTGGCCCTCGCCTTGGATGAGGATCGTTTACAAAGCAGAGGACCGTACTTGCTTTCTCCCCCCATCCCACAAATCCGATTTAATCAGACAACCCTTGCAGTGCAGCTCCCAGTAAGAAAAAGTATAATTAGTAAACAGGCAGCCTCTCCTTTGCTTCATTGGCATTCGCGTGGGGTGAGTGTCGCATTTAAAATGCAGTCTGATGAAGTCTACAAAATCAAACCATTTGTTACTCCTATTGAGGAGGCTTCAGGCCACTGGCAATTAAATTGGAATTAGTGCAGGGAATGAGATACGGACGATTCATACCAAGGAGGCGAGAGTGTCTGGAGGATGTCTGGAGCTCTCTCAAGTTTACAGTGCTGATGAGTCCCATAATAACTAAAGCTCATCTGCTCTCCGGAGCTGATGACACGCATGCAGAAAAAAAAAAAAATCTGGATTTGTTGGACACTTGCATGGATCTGTTTTTTCTTTAGTGTCCGCTGTCATAGTGCAAGTGATGAAATCAGAGGTGTTTGTTCAGACAGTGTAGTCAATATCTGCTATATCCACATGGGTTGCCATAGTAATGACTTAAGCGTAAGCAGGAAGCCAACAGAAGAGAAAAGCTGTCAAACAGGACTGAAAACTGGAAATCAAGCCTCGGCTGATGTCCGTGGTGACATCTCGCTGGGGTGCTCAACTCATCAGTGCATCTGACAGGATGCGCATTACTGTATTTACACATTCATGCACACATCTCGTCTGAAGCCACTCACTCATGTCCATTCGTCCAGACAGATAAATCAACAGCCACTGCTATCAGACTGAAAATTCAGATTTCCTACCATATTATGGATTTGTAAAGATTGGATTTGGATTAGACTTTTGCTGTTCACACTACAATGTTTCTTATAACCATGAAAACATTCAAATGTGAATCCTGGATAAATGTATATATAAATAATAATTCACACAATTTGCACTATGTAAATGCTGTTTCTGCCTATATCTTCAAAAAAAGCTGCATACATTACTAAATACATGGATAAAAATATAAAAAACAAAAATAGATTTAAACTGCTCATTTACCATAATAAATACAAAAAAAAATAAAAAATAAAAAATAAAATAAAAATAAATGTATTTATTTTTGTTTATTACTTTGTTTACTTTTTAAATCAATAACAGCTACATAAATTTAGTTTTGCATAAATTGTGCCCATTTGAGAAATCTAAACTATGCATGTATGTATATATTGTACGTATGTATTATCTAACAATAAATTAACAACAGCAATAATAATAATAATAATAATAATAACAACATCAACAACAACATCAACAACTATAATAATAATAATAAATAATAATAATAATAATAATAATAATAATAATAATAATAATAATAATAAATACTTTTACTATAAACAACAAACGCTTGAAAAAAATCTAAACAAAGAAACAACATTAGTCTGATCAAAGCTTCTGGCTTGGGGGCTTTTACGTTTAATTCCTAAATGCTTCACCAACTGATTTTGCCTCTGACAAGCAGACACATGAGTGTTTCCCTTACACGTGGTGCATCAAACACAGCTGCTGATTTTAAATATAAGAATCGATACATAATAGTCACCTCATCGATGTGTAAGCTAAGCGACTGTCGTACACAGCTTTAGTAATGCATGTAATTTACTCACTGAAGGCTACATTTGACAATACTTTTTATTGACACAAGCTTCAGAAGCAATTTCTATTGTGTGTGTGTGTGTGTGTGTGTGTGTGTGTGTGTGTGTGTGTGTGT
>CAIGQV010018106.1:11890207-11923435 GCA_903798115.1 Danio jaintianensis | reverse complement strand
TGTGTGTGTGTGTGTGTGTGTGTGTGTGTGTGTGTGTGTGTGTGTGTGTCTGTGTGTGTGTGTGTGTGTGTGTGTGTATATATATGAGCTGGTGCCTCTGCATCTGTGGTTTTGTATGAAGGACGGCTGTAGCGATGCCGTGTGCATGTGTGAGTTATTTTGAATGAATAAAAGGGGAAGAGAGATGCCATTTACTTTCCACAGTTGATTGGGCACAATGGAGATGAGGTTACCAGTGGGAGCTTGTGTGTGTGTGTGTGCTGGCGAGGCTTGCGGAGATGGGAGATAAATGAACTGCAAATGAGAAGGAACAGCTCCTGCAGTACAGCTGGCTTCCGAATTGCTTGCTTGCTTGCTTGGCCGTGGCAACCGGGCGAACGGTTGCCAAGGGTGTCAGTTCAGTGTCCCTCATACGCCGCACGTGAGTGGCGCACAGGATCACAATGACACACTTTAACCAATAGGGGTCACTCCGTGCTTCTAACCAGTCAGAACCCCAGAACTGCTTATATGACTCAATTTGAATAATCATTACACATATAAACAGCACAGGATGCAGGGGTAAATATATCTAGCACAAAACTATTGCATTTTAATGACGTTCTCAGTGCTTGGCAACTAATTTGTACTCTGGATATTAGATGCATGCAAATGATGAATGCACTGAATAAGGCTTGATGTTTACATGTTCCACATTTGAGGCTGTGTGGTGTTATTTGGTGTGAGTGAGTAAAAGAGAGAGAGAGCAAGCGCGCGCGTGCGAGTTTATTTGAGTGCATGAATGTGTGTGTGAGCTTTTCCCCTCTGGGCGTATGCAGAAACGGTCTCTATGCAAAGCCATTACTGGGAAACACATCAGGAGGATGAAAATAAATTATACTGTTCCACCAAATGACAAACTGCCACTATAAAGAAGATATGCACTGGGAAGGTAATTTGAGGGTCCTGTTTGTTCCCCATTCCTTAAAAAAAATGTTTGTTTACTGTTGTCGATTCCCTTTGATCCCTATCTATTTTTGCTCATAATGGAATGCCTGCTAATCTTTTAAGACGGTTTAACACGATTTATTTAATCAATGTCAATGCTAAGACGAATTACTAATCTGTTCAACATATCAGATATACAAGCTTATTTGAATCTGCCTGTATGAAAAGAATACAGAACAGTCAGTAGTGGCTAAACAAGCTTTGGGTGATCGATAAAATTTGCACCTTGATCCATCAAATCTCTATAATTCTTCTTCATAACTGCTACTTTTTGTTTCGTCTCAAATGAGCCCTGGTTTTTTTAGCAGTAAGCCGCAGGTGATGGATTTACAGCAAGCATCGGCCAGCTGCCGGGAGTCTGTCCATGACCACGAGGATCAACGCAGTCCAGCGCTATTTTTCCTTGAGATAGACCAGGGTGCTGTGAACTGTCCGTCCTGCAGCTCGGCAGCACCAGCCCCCGTCATCCTGTCTACAAATCTTCCTGCCTCCCGACATCTCACACCCTCCAATGATCAAAGAGATGACAACAATAAAGAGAGATTCGACACTTTCTGCACACCTTTCGCAGATCACATGTTGAGTTTATTGTACAAAGTCAAAAGTCTGGACATAGTTGACTGAACTCATGCTCCCCATGATATTATCCTTAAAGGTTGAAAATTGGTTATGCAACAAAAATAAACTGTATATTTATCGTATACACACTATTGTTTGAAAATCTAGGGTCAGAAAGGTTGCTTTTTTACTCTAATACAGCAAATGCCTATTGAATTGATTAAAAGTCACAGTAAAGTTACAGATATTTATATTACAATACACTAAATCACAAATAAATTCTGTTATTTAAAACTTTTTATTAATCACTGAATATCCCAAAATTTCAACATGTTTTCTACAACAAAATAAACAGTTGAAAGTTGAAGATGTTAATAAAAAAATATTTTTTAAACATATAGGATCAATAATGACTGGAGAAATAGTTGTTGATAATTCAAAGGATAATGAGCTGGTGGGGTTGGCTAAAAGTTTTGCACATATTTGGGCAATACTGTACACTCAATAGTAGCTGCATCCAAACTTGACTAGAAGCAATCTACTATACAAACTTTTGCTTTTTTCAAATTAAATAAAAAGGCAAGTGACTTCCCTCACAACACGATAATCTGACAGGAAGTCAAGCCTAGCGATCCAGAGAGTTTCTTCTCTCGCTGTGATTTATTCCCAGTGACCATCTGGACAGTGGACAAACAATGTGGCAAGAGCTGTGAATGACCAGCCACATTAGTCATAGGCTTTTACCTCGACCCCTTACCTCCCTAATCTTTACACTTTTGGTCTTTTACTGTGGCCAAATGACCGGAGCCCCTTTTCTCACTGGCCGCTGACACGGTTTTTCCCACTGGACAAAAGGCTTTGAGCTGCTGCACCCCCACCACCCTTCACTGTTGCCCGTATCTCCGACCCAACTGACAGGAACAGGAGTTTGTTTTGTTTTCTGAGACGACAGGAATGAGAATGGAGCTCTAAAGCTGTGCGGCTACAAAAACATTAGAAGGGGGGCATGATCCGCTTGTGAATAAAAAGAGGGGGGAAAAAATGAAGCGCCTGTGTTAATCATATTTAAATGCATTTGGAGAAGCATGGCCAAATAACATATATAGATAAAGGTATTAAGAATAATAGGACTGGCATGCCTCTTTCCAGCTTAATGTAGGCTTTTGTGTCGGGCTTAGAGGAAATGAGGGGCGATGAACAAGCCTGTTGCCCAGCAAAATCACCTTCCCGATGGCGCGCACAAGTTCGCTTTGTTGGGCTCTTTTATAGGGATGCGTGCTTTAAATTCAGCATTAAGAATGAATGCTTAGTCGAGCGACCGTGAAGGCTCTCTCTGTCATAGGGAGACTCAAATGAGAAAATGGAAGGCAATCAACATGCTCCATAAATTGGAGGCCAGTGGCGTTATAGTGCAACAGTGTCTTCTCCAACTCTCGGCACCGTAAACAAAACAACGGAATGAAATGTAAAACATTGTTGTGACTAAACGACTCGAGACGGCTTGGGAAAACAAGTGCTTCGAGGTCATGTGGCGCTCGCAGAGCACTTTAGTGAGGACTACTGTAACACGCCACTTTTTATCCGTTCACAAACATGCGCACTGACAGTTTAATAAAAGCAGGTGCTGAAGTCTTTATTCCCAACATGCGTTTGTTGTTCTTTTAGCAAGTCACTGTAAATGAGAATGAGGACAAAAAGAGACAACAAGGGAAATCGGTGCAGGATAAAGAGAAATTTTCTAGAAGAGCTGACAGAAGCTGCCCGTCTCAATTAGGACCATGTTATTTTCCTAATGATCGCTGGAACATGTCTTTTCAGAACAGCCTGACCCTGACCTTGAGGACAAACAGTAAACCGCAAAGTCTTTGTGAAGAAAGAAAAGACTTTATTTATAGATCAGCATAGCGTCGATCAAGCAGCATCAGTGCTTGGGGAAGAAAGAAAAAAAAAAAAGAAAAAAAGAGGGGCCTGGGGGGAAACGCTTTTGAAGCAACTAATATAGAGGTCTGCCTCGATCACTTAAACCCCTTTTTTAATTCCATTAGAAAGCCAATTGATTTGGCTTTGCAGGCGCCGAGCATGGCAGACTTGCGCTATACGCTTTCAGGTAAAAATCCTTGGTGAAAACGGATGGTTAGAATAAAAGGCAATGAACACAAAGATGTTTTCATTGTGAGAACACATTAAAAGATGCATTAGACAACTGGAGATACTTAAAGGGTCCATGGGAAAAGAATCAGGGACTTAGCGCTTCAAACAGCAAAAAGGAAACATTATCAGTTCGTAAAACTGATGCCCACCAAATGTTCAAAAAGGCCCCATGATGATTTTGTGGCATGTTTAATTTAGATGGAATCTAATTAATTTACATTTGATACTGGAGGAGATGCTTTCATCAGCCTGTCATTTATCCTGTGTGTTAACACCTGTTAATTCACTATTTCTCCAGTAATGAGCTTTTAAAAAGGAAAGAAGGCTCTGCATGCCCAAACACATTGGCAAAACACACAAACAACATCTTTTGCAGATGTGAGGAACTAGTCTGACAGATAGATTCGCCAAGCACGGGTCACTCCCAATGAGATCCTGGCTGACCTCCAGTCCTGCCGCCTGATTATCATCAAAGCATTTGTCATGGGACAGAAGTGCAGAGTGATGTCAAATAAGATCTTAAGGTGATATCTTATTATTCCAACCACATACAAGCAAACCAGCATCCTTCCGCTGCAGCAAAAAAAAACAAGAATCCTGGCATTTCACTTGCTTCTAAACAAGATATACAGTCTCTCCATTTCAATCATAAACAACTCTAACCATATATTTCCATCCAGTACATTCACCTTCCTATATGCGAAGAATATACTTTGGAATCATATTAACGGACCGCCAGGTACAAAAACGGCGATATTTTCAAAGAGCCCATAGTCACAAATGTCATTCTGTGAATTCACAATGCGCTGCATCCATGTGTCGACCTGAGAATGAATCAGCAAGCGGGAAGAGAGAGGGAGAGATATAGAGAAACACAGCGAGAGTGACAAAATCAAATCAAATCGATGGCTTCTCACAACACATCTAGTGCGCACCTTTATCTGTCATATTTCAAGGCTGGCGACTTGGTTTCAATTATGTTTGCTTTGTTTGGAGCCATGTGGTAAAAATATCAACGGATGTGTTTGCTACCAATATACAGAATGTTGGACTGACACGGTGCATTAAAAGAAGTTTTAGAAATTACTTTTCATAGTAGTCTGATTGCACTTATACAGACATGCTGCACTTGAAAGACAGAAGTAACTTCTTGGCGGTCTTGGAATATAAATAAAGACATCATTAAGTATACAAAAATAAAAAACCCTGTGGATGGGATTGGAGAAAAAAAAAAAAAAAAAGGTTAAGACAGCCTAAAGTCAAGTGCATTATCAGTGTGATGTACAGCAGGGGGCGCTCAACCTGCCCTCATATGAACAGGCCACACAAGCTTCGAGTTAAGAAACAGACAGACCTCAGATGACCTCTCAGCGTATGGATAACATAAGAGCGTGTGCTATTCTACACATGAAACCTGCTTGTAAATTAGGGAGTTTCTCAATGAACTGACCCTTTACATTTGTTGGAACATGCCATAATATTACACTATTACTGGTTTAAACTGAAAAGGGTGTGCTTTATATAAACCAAGACCACAGAGCAGATTAAATAAAAACACATCAGCTAGACTGCAGACATTTTTTTCCACCTCAGTGTTTGTACCCTAGTGCCTGCCACAAATCAGACGCGTGCTTTGGGAGTCTCTGGCCTCTCTCAGGGCCGTATATCTCATAGACCTTGAGCCCTGCAAATTACAGCAAACACAGGATAAGACTCTTGTATCTAAAACCAGGCTGGCCTGTACGCCGCACATTCTTCTGAAGGGTTCGTCTGAGTCCCTGGTGCTCTCTGGGAGACATAATGGCACCCACACACACGCACACGCACGCACACACACACACGCACGCACGCACGCACGCGCGCACACACGCGTGCACACACGCACACGCACACACACACGCGCACACACACACACACGCGCGCACACACACACACCTAAACATCTCAGAATGAGCGCCACTGCCAGAAACGACATCTGTATGAGGAATGTGTGCCGCAATCTGTTTGTTACGACAGAGAGACATAGCAAACAAGACCTTACGCCCAGGGTGCAACTCCTGAAGGTCTCAGGTGAATGTTTATCAGTGGTGAAATCCCTAACTGAGCTTATTTGGGTGAGAGGAAACTGCATTCCAGAGGAGAGGGAGCGGGAGGACTTTCTTTTTTTTTCCCTCCAAACAAGGGCACTGGCCTTCCACCTCGCCTAGAAACCCTCCCTGGGGTTAAAGTGTAATCCAGGCCGTATGACCAACAAAGACCTGAGCCTAAAGGCCAAGGACTGGCACATTTTCTGAATTGCACTGTAATCTTAAACTCTGGAAAAATAGGTGAATTTCGCACTTTCCATTTCTCCTATAGATGGGTGCAATGCAACCTAGATTTGGGATAATAGAGACTGATTGCAAAAATTTGACAAAAGGTCTCCTTAAACCATGTGAAATCTGCTGCTGACGAGGAATTAGTTAAAATCAAAATACATCAAAAAATGTAATTGCACAGTTAGATCATTTACATATTAGAGCATAATTTCCTAATCTAGCTTCCTGTTGCTTGCCAGCTCACAGAAAGCAAGAACACTTATTTCAAGGTATTTATTTAAATGTATTTGACAAAACTTTTGCTTCAAAGAAAACTGCTGTGTGAATTTTTTGTGTTCTTTAGAAAAAAACCAAGGGAGTTGTTTAATTGACACGCCCCTCCCCCATTTTCCCAGGGTAAAGGAGGAAAAAAAGGTTTTGTGTGTCCGACTGTACAAAAGGAAGCAGATTTGCAGATGAGATGACCCCATGACCCCTGAAGCTGTTGAAAGGTGCTCAATGGCATAAACCCCACATAATCAATCACATTCTAGGACTGTGGTCAGCACCGGGCCGCACAGCCAGCCCTCTGAGCCGGACTGTAAACAGACACCCAACTCCTACAGAGCGATGGGGGATGAAAGACTCTAACAGCATTCCTTTTTCTTTTCTTTGTGTATGTGTGTGAGTGGTGGAAAAAAACTCAAGTAAACAGAAACATCCAAACATCTTATTATATCAGCAGGACACCTAAAATATAAATGAAGAGCATTCTTCCCTCTACAGAAAAAAAGCACAATTGCATTCATTTTTGACACAAATGCACCAAACTGAGGCGCTCAAGGCAGCATCTGAACCCGATGCCGCTCGGGTTCTCATGTCCTCAAAACAGGAGGAAAGATTAACTTGGACCACCGCACACCCACCTTTTATGACTGAGCAATCAATGGTTGAGTATTTTCAGTGATATCTTATCTAGCCTAGCATTTCATTTCTTCTGCTTTGTGTGACTTGTGAGCGAGTGACCAGGTGTCATCTATCAAAACAATCCTAGTCTCTGGAAACCTGCTATTAACTGATAAGGGCAAGCCTCCATGGCATAATGGCTCCCACCTGAGCTCACAACTCAGCTCCGTTTGGGAAACAGGCAGTAAAGGTGGATGGGTATAGGAGAATGTGGGAAATTGAAGGTGAAGAGCTTACATGTAATTAGTGTTGACGCAAGCAACACTGTACAATTCAATCCTAAAGCTTTATTAACCTAGGTGTAAAACCTTAATCATTTAGATGTGGATAAATTAAATATATTTGTATTTTATAAGCAATCAAACAACATTTAACAAATAAATTCAATTCAAATATATAAATAATTACAATAATTACTACTGCTGCTGCTTCTAGTACTAATTCACAGTACAAATGGACATTTTTTTATGGCTATAAAAGCTTTTATTTTGGTGGAATATGTTGGATTTTTTAAAGGTTATAAAATGTTAGATGTGACTCTCAGTACTTGCAGAAAATTAGTTTGTGGATAATTTATGGCAAACCAAGCTGCTTCTAAACAATGAAAAAAATATATATATGAGCTGTTTTGTAAAAAGATCACAGTGATGTGCAATAGATTACCTATTTATTTAATATCAATGCAGACTTTACAATCTTTTCAGATATATACACTAGAACCAATAAAAGAAGTTACCAGCTAGCTCTAGAAGTAAACCGTTTCATATACTTGACAATGCAAAATACTTTCATAGGCCACTTGGAGAGTGTTCATTTTAGGCCTTATTTATATGCCATTCAAAAGTAAACATCACACACAGGAATGCAGCATCTTCCTTGTTAAAAATTCACAAAAATGTAAATAATCACCTTTAATGGTTGTAACTGCATTCAACCAACTGCAACATGAAGGTCATCACTACAACCGAGCATATGAAGGCAGTTGTATCTGGCCCAGAAATGAAGACAGAGAGTAAAAGTCGTTATAGACTACTCCATCAATTGCACAGGTAGCGAGAACCAGCTCACTGGTTAATTTGGCCAGACTGAAAACTGTGTCACTAGGCAACAAGACCTGATCGCTCCTTTGTTTGGGGTGAAAGGTTGGAAGTGTTCACACTAATCTTGGAGTTCACAATTAAGTAACACAAGAGTGTCTTCCACCTCCCTTCAATCCCTCTCTCTTTTCAGGGGAACAAACACCGCCAAATCCCCCATCGCTAATGGAAAAGTATTTGGACTGTAAATTAAAGGGTACACTTTTTTATGCTTTGTAGTGATCACTTTTGGGATGTCTGCAAACAGCTCAAATCTAATTACAGGGTTTGGGGGGGTTGGATTTACTCGAAAAGCTGAAGGAACAAAAGAAGACTGGCCCATTGTGAAGTAGCTCGGTTGCGTCTCCAGTGAATCCTCATCTATTCAGGCCACTCGTGGGACAGGGGGTTAATCCATTGCAGGGATACTTCAAGGTGGGAAACTCAATCAACAAAGGGTCTGTGTTTGTATGTTTTTTTTTTATCATAGCCGAAGATTTTCCTGTACTTCAGTCTTTTTCCCACCTCTTTTATATAGTACCTCCCCCATGGCATTTAATTACCTATGGTTATTAGCACAGAGATACGACACATTCAAAACCGAGGCGGATAATGCTTGTTCGACACAGGATGAGTCTTATTGTAGTGGGCAGGGGCTTCCCATCTTGAGCGAGTTTGGCGAACAAGATCGGGAGATTCCTGCTGGCTTCTTTTACAGCACGTGAATCGCCAGGCCTACAGGAGTCCGTAATCTCCCCACAAAACTTTTATTTTCCTTTGGACATGTGCTGCTGTCTTGCCTTACAATGATCGCATCAAAGCCTCGCTCTCATCGAGATTCTTGCCAGACGGATTTAGACATCACTATTTGCTGTCAAATCTCTGTCGAGAAACAATGCGTGCTGCGGCCATCACGCAGAGATGCTACAAAACCCTTTCCCCCCACTGTAACTACTAAGCTGGGACGGTGACCTTCGGTGTAGACTGTCAACTGTGGTGGGTCTTTGCAAAAAAATAAAAGGCCACCAGCTTATGTTCCCAAAGCGGATCCTTCACACCGACACCGCATCGAGTCAGTTGATAAAAGTGGAACTCATTGTGGGAATTTATACTTCGCCTAATGGCTAAACATTCTTGCCAACAGATGATTACTTCTGGGTGCTGGCCGCACGTCTGCACATGGTATCTATCAGCCAACTGAGCATCTCACCCACTGGAAAACTCATTTAGATCCTATCTAGGGAAAAAAATTAGTTGTAAAATAGAAGAGAGAGGCCAGGCCGGTCTGCGCTTGATTTAATTTGGTCACTGATACAGAGTCCAAGCACTTGTGCCCTCTGTATTTTGGGAAAGGAGAGGGGAAAAAAAATTAAAAAGCTTGTGTTCAATAGACCTGGCATAAGGACGCACACATACACGCACACACACCACTCGAAAGGATTTAAGCGTCAAACAGGGTCTAAGCCGCTGCCTCCGCTGGACTGGCGAAATCCCACATAACACATTCAGATAATCATTTCCAGTCTTTTCGGTTAAATCTTACATCCCTCTGAATGGGGCTTGAAAAGCTTAATTGACATGGGGTCAAATGATTTGCGGTTTAAAAGTCACCTGTTATTCACCCTGCCAGCTCAAAACAGAAAGGCCAGCGCTGCACGTGTCTTTACTGTATGACACAGCTCGAGGACATCAAATGTTCATGGAAAGCAAAGGAAATCGTAATAACGTGATTTAAGCTGAAATAAAATTTGTCCATTTTTGGAACAAAGATCTGCTTTATGCATCTTATTCTGGTGGTGTTGCTGAAAATGCTGTAAAATTAGGTTTGTCTGTGTATCATTCAGACGTGACTCGAATGCTGCAATAATAGCAAGTGCATGGGCCAACCTGCAATGATGATAATGAAGGCCTACAGTAACCAGGCTGGGTGCAGGCGGTCAGCGGGGCTCGGACAGATGGGTCCTCCGCTTGAGAGTGGGACAGCTTGCTCAGTAATGGATGTAGAATGAGATATGGGGATAGAGTCTGGCACAGCTAATAGTCATTTAATCAGCTGCAGCTGACCGGCACATGGACACCATTTCTGATGCCATGCTGTTTCTGAGCGATCCAACCCCATCAGCCTTTACCTACAAACACTGCCACAATGCAGGCTAAAAGCTCAACAACAACAACAAAAAAAACCCACAGCACTGAAAAACACATTTGGATCAAAGCAATGCCCTTGAGAGCATTTCTTATGAGCATTGTGCACCTATTTGTTTGAGGTGGCACCCTTTTTATGCATTTGTAAGATATTTTAGAAATACATATAAAACATTAACATATGATACATCAATTCTTGGGAACTGTTATAAAAAAATAAATGAAAAAATAAAAAATATATATAAAAATGTTTAGAATGTATTATGTACAAATCACATAACATTAAAATAATCTAAAACAATTCTAACAACAAAATTGTTTTTTATACAACTTGAAACATACAATTAAACATATATTTGTATAAAATATTTTACAAACGTTTTAAGGAAAAAAGCAGTGCTGGTATCATTCTAATAACTCTTTGTGTTTGTCTTAAAGTGCCTACATGGGTATAACACTTGTGGCCACTACAGCAAATTAAATTGCCTTTGCGGAAATTAAACAGGACGCCCAAACCAGCCCACATGCATATGAATTGGCTTGTGCAACTTTAATGCGCACTGACAGGTTAATTACGTCACAATTAACTAAATGCCTAACAGCCGCTCTACTAGTAGCGGTGTGATTGAGTTAATAGAGGGGTATGACGTGACCTGTGTTTACCGGTACCACCGACCCCATTTGACAGAGTGACAAGCTTGCGGATAGCTTGAGAAGTGTAAGCCTTTGGGCACATTATTCGGGGATATTTTCAGATCTGGGAGAGAAAGTGATGGCGGTGGTGGGGGGTGGGGGTACTCTTTTCTCTTTCTCGCTGTGCCAAAACACAGCCGTGTTGCTCTATTCCTTTCTCTCGCTCTGTCAAAACTATTTCTGGCTTCCTCTGTGGCCTGGTTCACTGGAGTCACGGCGTGTTCCCACCGAGCAAATCCGCTGTTCTCTCTCCAAAATGGTTTGCATATTTTCCCTGTAACACAAGACTTAAAAAGGACGAGAGGAAATCAAGAGGGAAGGGGGAGCCGTTGCTATTATATCTGGATTTACATGCAGCCAGCTGATGGGACAGTTTAAAAGGCAGTCACCATCTAGAACAGCATCTGCGAACGCTAAACCAATAATGGCAGTGATCATTTCCAGTCGAATTGGCGAGCTGAAGAGTACTGCAAGCCTAACCGATTCATCGATAGAGATCTGATTGAGGAGACCCAGGAGCTTCATGGTCAGTTTCCTCATAATAGTTTTGTCAAAGCGCAATTCTGAGTCTCACAGCTTCTGCAGAAATGCCACAACTTTCCCCCCTCGTCTCATCTCTTCCAATCAAAGCGTCTCAGCAAATACAGCGCTGTGTGGGGTAAAGCGTATCTCTCGGCTAGACATCATATCAGCGCTTCAGATTGAAATGAGACTTGTCTCTTCACACTCTGTAAAAGTCAATACTCCTCATTTAAAATGCACAAAAACACACAAAGGCCTCTTCAGCTGGATTTATGAGTGAATTTTTCATTGCGGTCCCTTGAGATAAGTGATCGTGAAGCTGAAGTCTCTTCAAATTGGGCTGCCCTTTAAAGTAGGTCAGAACTGAGACTCCAGTAGCACTGGGGCTGTGCGTCAACAACAGCACATGATGTTGTTTTTCTCTCAGAGTCCTGGCACCAAACACGAGCGACCATTTCTGCGCCTTAACCAACCTCTCTCCAACTGTCTAAAAGCCCCTGACGTCACAGGCGGTAAACACCTCGCCAGGGAATGCCATCAAAACAGATCAGAGTCATTCCAAGAGCCAAACAGTAAAGTTTAGGTATATTACCAGGCCTTTTTGTTGCTGCTCGAAGGACGATTAAATGTTAAATAAATAGAACATGTGAATAACTAGGCAAAATGAACCTGATTTACCACTCTAAAATACGACAGGCTTTAGACAAGGCCTCTTTTCTTTCGATCAGCATATCACAGCAGCTGATTTCCCTGACATCAACAGAAGTGAGACGTGTCTACAAAGGGACCCATTGAAGTGGCGGTGTTAGTCTGGAATGAGGCAGGAATCGTGCCGACCATTTAAAACTCAAACAAGTTAACAAAAGTTCTTTTAGCTGGGATTTTAACACTATTTTAGATGCGCAAGTGTTCAAATTAAACAACTGCTTGACTTTAAAATTATAGTTCTCGAATTTATTGGTAATAACATATTCAGGTTGAAAGAAGTTTTATGTTCATCAAAGCATCTTTTTTTTTTTTTTACAAAAAAATACATAAAAATCTGCAATTTTCTTACAATTACAATATAACGTTTTCAAATTTAATTTGAATTTTTTTTTGTAATTTTATTCTAATATTTTGATTTTGGTGCTCATGAAACATTTATTTTGTCTTATAAAAATGGGCTGTTGTTCACAGCTATTTTAAGTTGCAGGAAAACACAACAAAATACCTTTTGTATGAACAATACAACATGCAAATCTTCCTTCACCGCAATATATTGTCATGAGCATTGATTATTAGTTTAGTTATTTTGTTTTCATTTACTCATAAATATCAGCAGCCATTTAATTGCATTTTATGAATGACCAAAAATATATATTTTTTCTACTGAAAAAAAAAGTTATCTTATATGGCCCGAGGTTGAGTAAATGAAAGGAAAATTTTATTATTGTTATTATTTTTCACACTTTTTAATCTATTTGAGACATGCCAGCCAAATAAAAGTATTCATTTCTTTTGTACAGATCAATAGTCCTGAACATTTAAAGGCTGGTTTATATATAAACAAATACACAACCATGCTACTCATACTGTAGGTGAAGTGTCTCTGGTGCCTTTGAGAGGAGCAGAAAATAAACATATACACACACTACATACAGGAGGGTAGAAAAATCAGTTTTTTTCTTTAATAGGCAAAATGAAACAAATTCAATATCCTATCAGTCAGGATTCATTCCATCGTGCCTAATTTTGTTGCCGTTTTGTTATTGCCATGTTATTCAATCAATGCGCCATCTGATTTTTCCATGAATGGCTTTTGTTTGGTCATCGGCAATTCTCCTGATAGCGTTACAGGAAATGACCGCTGCTCCCTGAACTTCAGCCTTTTGCCAGCCAAGCTGCCAACTTGAAAACTGAGACCTGGATGTTTACAACGACAAGAAAACTTTGTCCACTGTAAACACCACCACCATGCCAACAGCTGTTAACTATTTATAAAGAGGGCACAACTAGCGAGTTACACATCCACTAGGGCTGGTGTGGAGGCAGAGACGTGGTTTTGGGCCTGTTAAATAACACTGCATAACGTAAGCAGGAGTAAAATCAGACTTGGCTTTGTATCGGGTTTTGGATGCTGGCTTGTCATTCTGATTTTACTAACAGTGGGAGATAACAAGGTGAAATGTAAACATTTCCTGTTGTGGCCTTTACACAATCTCTGAGAAAGCTTCAGAAACCACCCTCGGTGCGTAGCAAAACATGGACGTTTGCGTGTCATGGCTAGTGTTCACAAAAAAAAAAAAAAAACATGAATCCGCAGACATAAAACTCCCTATAACCCACTTCAAGTCTATCTAGGCTGTGAAAATGAAGCATATGGGTGAGCATATTGAGGGATTGTGGGAAAAAAAGCCAGCGTATCAAACTAGCCATGCGTTATAGCACATTTAAAATATAAGCCTGGTAGCCACAGGGGAGGCTGGCCTCACTGCTGTTCAGGTCCCTGGCAGGAAGACAAGTTTCACTGCCCATTTTTTTTTTACTCCAGACTCCAAATCTATATTTAGCCAGGCTTTTCCACTGGTACGCCTTTCTCTGATCGTTAGCCCTGTTTAACCCCTATTTACAACGGGCCCCATATTGGTCAAGGCTCTCGGGAGGCCCAGTCAGCGAGGGCACGGCAAGCCTTTTACGCATGTCTGTCAAACAACACAAAGTGCACCCAAGCAGCTCTGAGGCCAGGACAGGATATTCATCATATATTCACTGTAATTCTGCAAGAAAGTGAATACTGCTCAATTTACTGTATTCCAATACCAATTAAGTTTACTAAAGACTATCTAAAGATTACTAGTATGAAACAATTGTTTTAATAGCAGCAATTCAGTAGCAAAAAGCTAATAAAAAAATAACAAAAATGTTCAACTGTCTATGTAATCCTGCACTGCCGTTTTGTGAATTCTGATTAATTGTCAAGGTTTTTGTTATTTAATGTATATATAAATTTTGAATAAATATTTTGCATCTGTGACAATATTGATACAGTTGACTATCAGAATGATATATATATATATTTTCATTTATTCATTTTCTTTTCGGCTTTGTCCCTTTATTAATTCGGGGTCGCCACAGCGGAATGAATCGCCAACTTATCCAGCACATGCTTTACGCAGCCGATGCCCTTCCAGCTGCAACCCATCACTGGGAAACACCCATACACTCATTCACACACATACACTATAGACAATTTAGCTTACCCAATTCACCTGTCTTCGGACTTGTGGGGGAAACCGGAGCACCCGGAGGAAACCCACGCAAACTCAGGGAGAACATGCAAACTCCACACAGAAATGCCAACTGACCCAGCCGAGGCTCGATCTTGCTGTGAGGCGACAGTGCTACCTACTGCACCAACCGATATATATGTTTCATATACATTTTTGCAGCACCATAGTTATCGCCCTTGGTGTGAATGGGTCTTTAGGTAGGTTTAATGTTCCTCATAAATCAACTAAAAACACTGACTGAGAGATTAACTTAGTCCATGTGCCAAAAACACGTGTTTATGATTTTAATTAGATTTTAGTTCATTTTTTTGACTGATGAAGAAAGCAAAAGACTCACTTTCAAGTAATTTCAGACCAAATACATAAAATTAACCAAGAGGCATAATACCATTAAAAAAAAATCAGGTGTTGATAAGATAAAAAATAAAAATTCTATTATTATTATTGCTTTTGCACAATTTATTTTTCATGTTTTTGAGATACTGTTTTATAACACCTTTACAGAATGTTTAAATCTACTGACATTTTACTTAAATCCATACCTAATAAATCCAGAGAAACTGAGAATTTAAGTGTTGTTGTTTTTTTTCCATAGCTTCCAAATGTACATTAAAGTTAAAAAAATTGACAATTAACTACAGACCGATCGTTTGAAGCCTTCACATTCTCCACACATCCATCCAATCACAGTGGATGCTAAGACCTAAAGCC
This sequence comes from Danio jaintianensis, assembly GCA_903798115.1. Taxonomy (NCBI): domain Eukaryota; kingdom Metazoa; phylum Chordata; class Actinopteri; order Cypriniformes; family Danionidae; genus Danio; species Danio jaintianensis. Next base: position 11,908,057 of record CAIGQV010018106.1, on the reverse strand, counting down.
ATTTTGGTCTGCAAGAGTGATTAAGAATGTGAATTTTGAACACTGACTCATGTCATTCTGACAGCCTTTCGACAAACCTTCGTTCAAGTATGTCCACTTGCTTATAAAAGGTTTAATTCAACACTCTGAACTATTGACTGCACATTTTAAGCACGTCAATCTCAAGCACCTCCTGAAGGTGGTTCAAGGCCACATGGGTGGGATGAATGGCTTCAGCGAAACACAAAATGGGCACACAGTCACAAACTTAATGCATTAACGGCGCTTTCTATACCCAGAGTGATCTAAGCAAGCCAGACTGTTAGGCTGTGGAGTGCGAGACACATTTGTGCTAGAACATTCTCCCAAGGGCAGATAGCAAGTGCTGTCTGGAAAGTGAGGAGTCACAGTATGGCAGTGTACCGAGAACCACATGCATCAGGACAGAGGTCATCATATCAGGGTCAGGCACACATGAGCGCATACCCACTCGGGTTGCCATCAAGAACGGAAACCTGAGAGGAGTTCTTGCATGGCTACAACATTGTTTTAAAGACACCTGATAAACAAACAGATCAAACCAAGCTTGACCAGGACACCTCATTTCCAAAAATTTCTGGTGCTTTTACTCAAGACTGCATTTTTTTTTCATTAAAAAATATAGTAAAAATAATAGCTGAGAAATATGACTATTCATAATACATAACCAATAACAAATATTGTTTCTAATATATGATTTATTCCTGTGATGATAAATTTTCAGTCAATAAAATTTTCAGAAATCATTACAATATGTACTTATGTCATTATTGTTAAATTTTCTGTTCCATTTATGTTAAAAATGGTTGTGCTGCTTAATGTTTTTGAGAACTTGAGCACCCCAAAACTTCTGAACAGTAGTGTATATAAAGCTATGCGAGAAAATGTATTTGAGATCACTAGAAAAAAAAAAATTCTGTTTGTCTAGATTTACAATTGTTATGTATGTTACAATTCTAATCTCTGTATTTGAGTACATAAGATTGTAAACAGAGGGTGAAACTGGAGGTTTTCCTGTCCGACTACAACATTGTTTTGAGGGCACCTAATAAACAAACAGATCCAACCAAGCCTGACCATGGCTGCCCTGTTTCCCAAAGCCAAAAATGGGTCTGCATAGAATGTCAAGCAGGCATGCATGTGCGTAATTGTTGAGGCTGCTTGCCAGCTTTACCCCATACCTGCTGGGGTGGCTTGCCTTTCACTTCTTCCAGTAAATGTTCATGTGTCACCACGTGTCTGAGAAAAGTGGCTGGACTCAACTCCTCAAACACATGATTGAGACCGAAGCTTTATGCGTTTATAAATAACCGAAGCAGCTGATTGTTTACCATATTTTGCCAGTAAACACATACAAGCTAACCTTACTTCCTAGAACCCAAACGGGATAAAAATTTTATTTAGACTCTGTATTGCATTACTTGCTTTGTAAACATAATAAAATATATTTTTGAATGCATGCATACTGTACAGTAAGCTACAGATTGGAGACAAAACAGTTCCTAAAAGCAGGGTTATAATATATAACTATAACTAAAACTATAAAACCAAAATTAGCATTTTTGTAAGTATTATGTGTCGAAAATATTGTATTTATATCATTTATTATATATTTTAAAATATGGTCCCACTTTATATTAGGTGGCCTTAAAGGTGCTGTATGTAAGTTTTTGACTCTTCTAAAGCATAAAAATACCATAATATGTTTGCAGATATTTAAGAAACATGCCAAGTGAACATACTTGTTTATCTGAAAAACAATGCTGAAGTCAGATATTCTGCTTTGAAAATGTGTTTTCCGTGCCGGAACGCTATCTTTGTTTTGGTCATTTTAACCTGCCCAATGCCAGTTTAGCCAATTATATGGTGGAAAACCGCGTACTTCAATTCATTCATTCATTCATTCATTTAGAAAGGCTCTGAAAGCATGCGCTCATGACAGAAATGCGACCTCCGGTGGACAGTAGCAGACTATTATTGAAATGAGATGCAGACTCCACATGAGGTTATTAATTAGCAAATTATATAAATATTACAAACGTAAACATTAGTTGAGCAGGTTACATTGTAACCCCGTGTCTTAACAACACGCTTCGTAACGAGATATGCACTGATAAGCAATTTGGCTGTTTGCACCAGATGAAACACGACAGAAATTTAAATGCAGCCATTCAGAAGCACAGAATATGCACTCACACACAAAATGGTAAGGTTTTTAATCTGCTTAATACATATTAACCCTCTTTAACATTATTAAATGTACATGCTGAATCACTCATATGTGTTTAGTTCTGAAGTTAAATTTCAAATGGTTTATTATATTTTCAAGATCTGAGGTGAACTATCCGCTGCTGCTTTCAGTATATGGCAATAAATGTCATGTAAAATAGCATTCAAACTCACATTGTTAGCATTTAACACTGAATAAAGCACATGACGTTTACCTGAGGTGATCATTGTCAGTTTTCTGTTGTTCAGCTGCAATAAATAGAAGCCGTTTCTAATATATCAATTCGAGGTGTTGGTTAGGACAAAAGCTCCTTTTAATATGGAAAATATTCCTTCTATCGGGTGCCGTTGCTTTTATATATAACACGGCTTAAATCACTCGCTCCTGTCCTCAATCTGGCAACCTGCGCTTGCGTTTGTTTTGATCCAGGAGTGCAATACCTAGTTCAACCACTGGGTGTCAAACTTACATACTGCACCTTTAACTACTATGTACTTGCATCAAAATATAAATACAATGTACTTACTGTGTTCAATGTATTGCAGAACACTTCTGGTAATCTTAAGGTGAGATACGGGTAGGCTTAGGAACAGGTTTGGTGGTATGGGTAAGTTTAAGAGTGCGCTAAGGTATAAGGAATGGTCAGCAGTGTAAATACAAATGTAATTACAGATGCAATTACATGTAGGAATTTAATAAATCATAAGTACAATGTAAAAACGTGTTTACACAATAAGTACATTGTAACAAATGCTCAATTTCAGTGTAAATACATATTAGATAAGGCAACCTAATATAAAGTGGGACCAAAAATACATTTATGTTTACCATGTGGGAAAATATAAACCTGATTAATTGTTATATAGTCTCAAGCACACGCACACACACAACAATATATTCCCATTTTCCTACATACTAAATATATATCATAAGCAACATATCCAACACTTCCCATATGTAAATGCATTAATAAACAACAGATGGAAGTTATTCAAACTAGATATATTAATATTCCATTCTCAAAATACACTATCATCAAAACAGACAAACCTCTAAACACATATAAAACGCAAACTAAATATGAATCACCTTCATTTAGAATTTTCTGGACCAGCACATGAAAAGACAAATCTAAATGCACATCTGAATATAGGAAATTTGAGTGTGTTTGATGTGTGCATTAGTGTGGATTAGTGTTTGTTTCACACCTGTGTGGATCTGCCGGTGGGCCTCCAGAGCATCTTCTTTCTGGAACTGAGCTCCACACTGGTCACAGACGATGGCTTTCTCACCAGCTACAAGACAGAAACAGAAAAAAACAAAGCTAAAATTATTAAATCTACATCCTTCTGTGGGTCCTCAGGTTGTGCATGGTGTCATATCTGTTATTCAAATCCCATAAATAGTTGAAACGATTTGGGGCTTGTTAGTTAGAAGTCTGCTGGATTCACTTCAATGAAACTTGCTGGCAAAAACAGTGTTTACAATGTGTTTGGAGGATATGTATGCCAAACGTTGATCTTCTGTGCACCGTTCAGTCTAAGCCATGCATCATAACAGGGATTTAGCATTCAAGGCACACTTGAACTAAAAATTACACAAACACTGTCAAACAAAAGCCTAAAAAGAAAAGTCAGCCATGCATTTGACATCTGAATGTTCAGATGTTGCAATAGGCCATTAAGAGGAACTGCAAGACCAGAGGATGCCAATTCACCATCTGATCAAGAAATTATAATTAAAATTATTAAACATTATTGCATTTACACTATCTTTTTTTGAAATGTATATCAAATCTGTAGCTTCTCGGTGTTGTGTCTAAATCTTACCACCTTCATAAGTACAACAGGAAGTCTGAGCTCAGATTAAAAAAAGAAAACAGTCCATTTCACAACCAGTGTTAAGTTACAAAACATACTGTACTCTCAGGCAGTGGGAAACTTTTCTCTTTTTTTTCTCTTGCAGATGATGCCACTCAGCAAAAACTTTTACATTTGGCACAAACAAGTTCCTCTAAACGGTTCAAGAAATCAAACATCACCATTATCGGTGGTCACATAATACCACTAAATGTTGCACATAATCAGGAACTAGCACAGATAAACTGGTAACTTTGGTGTATTCATAATCAATAGATGATTGCAACAACCACAAATCACTTTAACTCCACGACTGTCCAAACAGCGTAAACCATGTCTCTATAGCAAAGTCAAAGCATTGATGCTTGCGTGTTTCCATATTTCAGCTTCTGCCAAAACAAAATGTTTTATTTTCAATTGGACAACCTTGTTTGAAATTGAAATTAGATTAGAACTGAATTGCAAATTCAAAGTAAAAATTGAATTGAATTGCAAATAATAGTTTAATGAAAATAGTAGAATGATACAAGGTTTAAATAAAAAGATTAATGACAGATATAAACTGTTATATGGATAGACAAAGAGATAGAAAGACAAAATGACTGAATTATAAACAGAACAATACAATGACAGATAGATATAACAGATAGAAGGAGAGATATAATATTAAACAGAATGACAATGCTAAACAAAGAAAAATAGACAGAAGGATCGACAGTCAGACAGTCAGACAGACAGACAGACAGACAGACAATTACACAGTCAGACAGAAAGACAGATATTGGCCAGTGCTGGTGTTGAGCAGGTCTCACATCTGGCCGTGGAGCAGGAAGTTCCTGGAACTAAAGTAGCTTGAGATGGAGGACCAGCGGGACATTGATCACCACCTTAAGTGGCAGAGAGGGAGAAGGCAGATCTTAAAACCCACCCCACAACATAAACGGCAGCTTATTGAAGCAGGTCATTATCTCACAGGGGGTGACACATCCAGCCACCCAGCAGGAGCGAGCTTCCAGAGTCGGCAAAAGTCATGGAATTAAAGTGATAAATTCTAGCCTCTCCCTTTGATCAATAGCAACTTTCCTGTTAAGCATGGCAAAAAGAAAAAAGAAAAAAAAAAACAGTGTGAAAGAAAAACACCTCCCTCAGATTTGGCAGCATTCATAACCCACTTTTAAACCCCTTCCCACCCAAATAAAAAGGAAGAGGAAGACCAGTGCTAGAAATAACTGCCTCTCCAGCAAAAAAGAAACAACAACATAAAAAAAAAAAAAAACTGGCTATAAAAGAATCGCTCTCTAGAAACTCCCACTTCCTCCCTCCTTCTCTTGGAGTTGTCACAGCGATGGTGAACCTGACATAATGGGCCCTTACACAACTGTGGCTCCCAACAAGTAGAGGAGAGGTGCCACGTGCCCGTTCCTTTTTCACTTCCCTCTTCTGAACACAAGCGAAACCCTGGGATTTACAGTTTCCGCTGCCTCAGTCGGTCATGTTTGCCTCGGCCGCACAAGCATGAATAAAATGATGCGAGTGCAAGCGGAGCCTTTACAGGAGCTGCAGCAAACATCCAGCGTCAGATTACCCAGCAGTGGAGCTGCACTGCCTTTGTTGATGAGTCCCTGAAGAGAGTGATACTAGAGCACAGCTGTAATGGAAAGACCTGTGAACAAGCACATTGTCTAATGCTATAAAGGTGGATTCTCATCACACGCTCTGATCAGACGCCTCCCTCCCCTTGTCGCTCGGAAGCGGGAACATGAGTAGACAAATACAGCGCAAACAAAAACATACCCTTGCTGTTCGGTGAGCCTACACAAATGCGTTATATAAGACAGCACACTCAGTACCAAAAAAAAAAAAAAGGCAAAAAAAAAAATCCATATAAAAAGGAAAAACAGTGCTGTCAGAACAATGAGTACAGACAACGTGCTCTCCCTTTTCCTTTAGTGGTAACGAGCTGTGCTGTACAGTTTTATTTACACTATCCTCTTATCAGTCACAGAACAGTACGGAGACTGCCAATTGGAAAGGACAGCCAGGAACTGTGTGTTCCCTCACTCGACTAGATGTGTACCGCAGGCAGAACAATTTCTGTATCAACCAAGACAAAAATGCTGGGCGACTGCCAGATCCGGCTCATAAAAATGCACGCGTTCACGCAAGCACGCCAGTTGTGGACGCGCAGATGAGTATATTTGTGTAGCGCTGTCAGTCTGATGCAGGGCTCCAGACAATGACTAGGGAGCCAGTGGTTCCTCAAATGAAGCATTTCGGAGCCAACTCACCTTAGCTGCCAAATTGCAGAATCGCTTGGTACTGATGGTAGTCAGAAGTGCTGCTGTTGGTGCACGTTCCATCAAAATAGTACAGTCCAGTTTAGTGTTGCAGGTCACTAACGTATCTTTTAAAGCAAGGATGATGACTAAAACCATAAATAAAACATCTCTCCAAATCATTCCTCCAAAGTACTCAAGGTAATAGTTTGCTGTAAATTTTCAATCAGACGTAATTGAAAAATGATTCACAGTTCAGTGAGGGAGTCAGTTGTGAATACACAGCCTTGAAAATGATTCACAGAGTAAATGAGCCCGATTCAAACCACTAATGCCATCGGGAGTCTGCCTAATGAATCGTTTAAATTGAATCATTAAAAAGAACCATTCATAAGAGTCATTTGTTTGCAAATAAGCCATCACGGCAAAAGAGAGTACACTCTCTAAAACGTGATTAACCAGGGCCACCTTACGAGATGATATCTGACGAAGAGAGATTTCCAGCAACAGCGCTAGATTGTAGATTTTAGTTTGTAATCGTACAAGCAGACACGCAGCTAGAGAAATAGAGCAGCACAGATTGAATTTCCAGACACTATACAGTAGATTACGCTCTACTATCAGAAAATGAAAGAAGTCAGCTGGTTAATATTTATATAGCCTTCACAGAGAACAGAAAGAATAGCAAAGGAGATAAACACCGAGGATATCTAGGCTTCTTCTGATAGTTTCACGGTCTGGTGCGCAGACAGAGGACGTCTCGGGACAGACCAAAGCAGACAAATATTTACTTGCTAAACACACTTTCACATCAAAGACGCTTCTAAATTTATCTGCTCGAAATGAGCACAGTGTTGCACATTCATTCACTTGTGTTTTAGCCCGCTTTAAAGCTCTTAATCCATTTTGCCTGCAGACCAATTTATCTGGCCAGCAGGTCACACTCGGCCCTGCGTTTATTTTCACTCTTTCACTGTACGACGCCATCGTTTCAGCTGCCTAGTTGCAGATATACTCAGGGCATTTTAGTTCACAAAGATGCACATACGCATACAACCTATCAGTAGCATACAGACGAATGCTGCTCGCGGACGACGTCCAATCCAAGCGCAGAACAAAGCAAATATGCGCGACAGGAAAATGTTTGCATATGACCCTGGTGTGTGGCGGTTTGACCCGTCCACTGCAACAAAAGGTGAAAGGTTCCATGTGTTTTCCTCTTCCTTTCTCGTTTTTTTCTCCTTAAATTATGACTCTGGGCAGCCTTCCTGAAAGTATGGAGAAAGGACAAAGGGCTTTTAGAAGTGGAGGAAACAGGAGCTGGGCTGGGAAGGAACCTGTAGGTTTAGCCTGGTGTGAAGTGGCAGGAAATGAGTAGAGCCTCTCACTGGCATCTCAACATTGGTTTGCCTATGTTTAAGCTGCCACTAAACTTGAGGTGAGAATTTTATAATTGCTGCCCTCTGCATTGATGACAGCACACACACACACCAGGTGATGCTGGTCACCATCCACCTGTACTGGAAAGTGTGCAAAATATGGAGTTGATTCAATCTTGGTTTTGAAATACTTTGGCAACACTTTAGAATAAGGTTCAATATTCAAGAATATTCAATATTTCTTTCTTCTGTTAAACACAAAAGAAGACATTCTGAAGAATGCTGAAAACCTGTAACCATTGACTTCCATAGCATTTGTTTTTCCTACTATGGAAGTTGATAGGTTTTCAGAAAAAAATAAAATAAAATCAACAACAACTATTTTAGAGTTCAAAACTATTTAACTCTATCTAATGAATTTCATTGTTCATTACATTCATTGTTCATGTTGACAAATGTGGTTAACTCCTATCAAACATATATCTGACAAAAAAAACAATGTAGTATGGATGCATCATAATAGATGAATAATTAATTACTGAGTATATGCATAATTATGCAGGCATCTTAGCTTTGTGTTTTAAACAACTTGTTACAGAAGCATTAGTTTTTAAAACCACATTACCTGGCTAATAGTTCATGCAACCAACTGTCTGGTCAATGTTGTCAATTCTTAGTCATAAATGCGGGAGAAAAGTGCTCCTCGAAAAGTTTGTATGTAGAGAGAGAAAGAAAGGGCAAGAAATGATCTGCCTTTGCTTTGCTTCCTGATCAATACCTGTGAGGTTGGCTGAAAACAGAGCAATACCTTGAGCCCTCTTTTATTTATCACTGGAGAACCTGAGAGTCTGACCATGCGGTGAACCCTTTCCCCAAACGACCACTGAAACTTCAACCAACCACTGGATTCGACAATTGAGCCGTCTTTACAGTGCTGTAAATGCCTTTACTGCTGGGCGCAGAGCAGTGGGAGGCCGGTTCTGCTCTTTCCTTATTTGCCTTTCATGAGCAGGGAGGGTGAATCCAGGTCCTGAAATATAGTTGGATGGGTCGACATCAATTTAAGAGTGGTTTTGTGGTAGGCTAGTAGCCCAATATAGATTTCGAGTGGTCCAGATGAGATGAAAGATTTAAAAAAACAAAACTAACAAAAACAAACAATATATTTTATATTGTTGGTCCAGTTGAGCGGATTGACCAAAACAAAAGCAGAACAAAGCAAAAAACAAACAAACAAACAAACAATAGTATATATTGTTGGCCCAGTTAAGCTGATTGACCAAGCAAAACAAAGCAAAAAACAAAGACAAAAAAACAACTAAATTGATAAAAAAAAAACCCCCACAAAAACAAAATATAAATAACTAAATGAAACTTGAAGACAAATAAAAAACCCACAACAAAACACAATATAAACAAAACAAACAAACATGAATAAAATAAAATAAAAATAAAAAACACCTCACACAAAAAAACTGAAAACAAAAGCACAATAAAAAGCACCAAAGTCACTTGATGGCCAATGAGTAGCTAAACGGGTTTCAAGTCAGATATGAAAGTGGATATGAAAACCACTTGAAGAGGTGAAAAAAGAAAACAAATTCCCAGGCATACACATTTTAAATCATGCTTTGAGTACTTTGAGTACAGAAGTGCTAGACAGGCTGCACATAGTTAACAGAGCCCATGTATGCTCCACAGGTCAATAACCTGTAAAGATTTAACATTTAGTGCCCATTATTTCCTGCTTTCAAGTCACACATTGTCAAAAGCACTCTCCAGTTTATTAAGGCCCAGGCCAGGAGAGTGGGGGACGGGCGACGGGCTACACAACATGGCCCATGGGACAGACACACAGTACAGGTCATTATTAAACCGCTCCACACTTAACACAGGTATGTGATAGAGGGGTGTTAAGTCTTCCAAAAAAAATCTGGCTTTCCTAAAACCAAAAACAGCCTGAAAAAACAGACACTACTAGTGATCAACAGTAATGACTGAATGCAGGGTACAGATCATTAAAATAAAAATAAAAAAATCATCAGAAAACACCAGGAAATGCAAACACACAGAGTTTAACAGCTCTCAGGTGCAGTCATTTACATTTGTTTATCACCTGATCTGAAATGATTCTTCCGCTAATAAAAGTTAATCAGCTTCAGATTCCAAACCGGAAAATAATCCAATTGCTTATTTCGCTTCACGAATAAACGATCACTAGTGCTGTGTGCCAAATGACACTCACTGACCCCGATCTCTCTTTCCATTATGTCACACATCAATTTCAATTATTTTCAGAGAACAAGCAAAAAACCCACAACCACCTTTTTATTTAACAGAACTGATCAAGGTTCATTAATTCGAATTCAGCATTCATTCCACACCAACTGCTGCTGAAAAAAGTTAAGGAGAACATTATAAAGTCTTTTTAGCCCTTTAACTTTCACTTCAAGATTTTTTTGACCAATTTTACATTTTACAATGGTTACATTTTGTTACTCATACAAATATAAGCAATTTAACGATATCCTATGCACAAACATTAAAGGGTTAAAAGTCTATTGCGTACACCAATATGCTCACCATAGAATGAGGTTTCTATGCGTAGAAACTAGGGCTGTACGATATAAAAAATAAATCTGATATTGCAATATTTTATTTTTCTGTGATAAATATTGCGATATGAATACAGTTTAACAAGATGGTTTGAATAGCTCTATTTGACAGTTTTCTGGGGAGTCTAACAATATTCAGGTAGAGAAATTGAATAATTACAATGCAAAAAAAACTAAACTTTGTCTTGTTTGTAGTCCAAATATCTACAAATTCTTAAAAATATTGTTTCGTTTTCGCTTTATAAGTCAAAACGAAGAGTTTTTCCTTAAAACAAGCAAAACCATCTGCCAATGGGGCGAGTAAAATAATCTTATTTTCACTTTGAAATGTAGATATTTGGACTATAAGCAAGACAAAAATTCTAAGAAAAACTTCTTTTTTTTTTGGCGTAAATCGTATGAATAATTAAATATAATTAATCTGTTACATCTCCAAACATTCAATGTTTTAAACTCAGTCACAGGCATTAAAAACACATGCAAATGATAAACCTTCACTTTATTATGGTTAAACATAGCAGTGACTCTATAAATCACATGTGTTCTGTAGCTCCTACTCAACTCAAACTCAACATTTAATATCTTGCGATGTAACTATTGTGGATGCGCACATTGCGATATCGATGCTGAAACAATACATTGTGCAGCACTAGTAGAAACCTTCCTAAAAGTGAACACCCCAGAATAAATGTTATTTTATAAACTAATGATTATGGCTCATATGATGATTTAAAGTGGTTCAATTAAGACAATACTTAAGTTACTTATGTTTACTAGGAGTTAACTTAAAGTTGCATACATTCTTCCATCAAGGTTTTTTTATAGATCACAACTTTTGCGTGGGAAGCGGCATACGCACATTTATAAATGGGACCCCTGCTCTTAAAAATGTCTTTAATCATTTTAGCCAATTTAATACACTCTTGATAAATGAATATTTCTATAAACATATTTATCTCATTTCGTATTTATACATTTAAATGACATTAATATAAACACTTACATTTAATAAATAACAATATATTTTATTAAACAATATTTTATAATATTTTGCAATTATACTTATTATTATTATTATTATTATTATTATTATTACTATTATTATTATTGTTATTATAAATTAACTTACAGTAGGTTTAATAAATGTTTAATTTTGTGATATAAAAAGCTTTTACGACAACACTCATATGTAAAAATTATTTAATGCATTAGTTTACATCAACCAGTAGTGAAGTGGGCTAAATGACACGAACTGACCCTGCTCTCTCTTCCCATTATGTCACAAGATTTTTAATAATTTTAAGAGACCAGGAACCTTCCATGTCTAAAAAAAAACAGTAGGGAAAGGGGAAGAGAAAGAGGGTAATGGCAGAAGAAAAAAAAGAGGAAAAAGTTACTTCCATAAACTCCTTTTCTTCACAAACATCGACTGCGCGACACCCCCTTTAACTTCCTCACTAAAACCTTTTACGATGTCCTCACACTCTTTCCAGATCCACTGACTTCCTCTTCATCCTCTTTCGCTCTACATCTACACACAGAAATTCTGTACAATCTGCATTGACAAGACGGGATATTGATATATAGCTATAAGCTGCCAAAACGTAAATTTTTTTTTACAAGCTCCATTTGGCAGCCCTTCTCAAGTCAGTTATATAATATGCCTTTTTTTCATCCTACAATAGCCCGACAGTGTCTCAGAAGGTTTTGCCCTGTCAGTAGTTGCCCATTAAACATTAATTACTCGTGTCGCCACAGACGGTTTCAAAGATAGAGGTGTATTTCTTGAGCACTGAAATTGTTTGGACGGCCCGGGATTAGTATTCTGATCCACAGACGTGTTTGCAACAGTAATAACACAATATCCACGGCCGCTTTTCATGTTGAACCTCCCAGTGGAATGGATAGCATAAAAGCAACCCTTGTGTGTCCTGGCTACTTCCAGATGGGACTGCTTTTATCTTTTTTCCTTTTTTTTTTTTTTTTTTTACATGAAAGCGCCGTCGGCAGATCTTTGCTTAGCGTCTGATTCACTCTTCAGCCAAAATATGAAAGTTTCAAAGAGCATTTCATGAGGGAGCTCTTCCATAAATGGGATTCATAGCTTTTTAATCTGCGCTAAGAAATTGATCTAAAAGTTTCCCAAAGCAATCGGCCGAGCTAACGCAACACCGTGGAAAAAAAAATAAAAAATAAAAAATAAATAATAATAATTATATATATATATATATATATATATATAACGCCTACTTTTATTGCTATTACGCAGAAAGCAAATCATATTTCATCCAGCGCATACATACTTCACATTGTACTGACCCACAAACATACAAAAGAATAACAGGATTTTCTTGGGTGACTTAAACAGTTCGGCTTATAAGACTTTCCTTTGTTCGCTCTAAGGGGGCGGAGAGGATGTCATTAGACGTTGACGCATTTAAAAATAAAAACCACACTGCTGCCACATTTATTCAAAACCAAATCCTGGAAACATGCTGTACCCGTCTATATACGGAAGATATAAGATGTAAGGGTCTCGAATAAGACGCCCCCCGGGGAGAGAGAGAGAAGGGCAGGCGGAAACGAATGCGTTTGAATAGGATAAGCAGAATTCAGGCATTTATCACACAAGAGCACACACTCTGTCTTCATGGCCTCAGCCGAGATAAAGGCCAGGTGAGGCTTCGGTGGGTGGCGGTGCTGAAGGGTTTCCACACTACGGTGTGTGTGCGTGGCTTTGAATGTGTGTTTCACGCTAGAGGGCCCTTCTTAACATGCGCCGGTGTGAACAGAGTCTGTGCCGTAGAGGTGTGCCTGTTCGCTTCAGTCAAACTCAATTGGACTGGCGCAGAGCGTGCCAACACATTCCACCATTTATTTCAACTCCGGCAGCAGATGACCCTCTTAATCTTAATCTAATAATCAGCGTCACAGAGGAGGTGCCGCTAATGTGCTCGCATCGCAAGAGATTGGGCTCTTTAACGGCTCTTCGTAAATAACTTTTTATCCGCGCCTACATCTAATTTAGAGACATACAACCTAATGTATTCTTACAGCTCTTAAAGAGACAGTTCGGCAGAAAATAACAGATAGAAACCAGAGACCATTTTTGGGGTGAACTATACATTTACAATAGTAGAAAAAGCCATTTAGGAAGTGTACTAAAGCAGTGGCATGAGTTTGGATGTATTTATCTGTGGCATCATCTAATTTAGAAAAATACAACCTAATGTAATGAAATAAAAAATAAAATCTGCATCATACACATGAAGTAACTGTCACTTATGAACACTTGAATGAAAACACTTAATTCATATGCAAACTTGATCTTTTTAATGGTGTTTGACTTTTAATGAAGGAACGAAAATCTCTCAGATTTTATGAAAAATATCTTTATTAGTAGTCAGAAGATTTACACCTACAGGTTTCTTTTGGGTTTAGAACAAAACCACATGTTTTTGCTTTGGAGTGAACTAACTCTTTAAAACACTCTTCAAAATATACATTTAGAGGAAATACAGAAAGCCACAGACAGATTTCTGGGTGAACTATCCCTTTAAAACAGCAGAAAAAGCTATTTAGGATGTGTATTAAAGCACTGACATGAGTTTTGATGTATTCGCCTGATGAATGAATCCACTGTCCGGCTGCTCTGCACTCGCTATGGAGCATGAAGCTGGTGGGAACTGTCCGAATATGATCTGAATGCAAAGTGGACAGTGATATGATAAATTCACAAAGGATGTCTGTCTGCTCAGCAGCCCATCAGGCCTGGCAGAGCGGGTCCGGCCTTGACGATGAAAAAAAACACAAATCCATACTGGCCACAGGCTCCTCTCCAATCTATTTTCTGCTCAGCTGGTTTTAAATGAAGTTATTATGACTCATTAAAATGCCCGCAAGCTTGTGGAAGTCGGCCAATTACAATTTAAATTTAGCCTCCCCTTACAACATCCCCCCCCCCCCCCCCCCTTCACTTTAGCAAACCCCCCTCCACACACACACACGCACGCGCACGCACACGCACACACACACACACACACACACACAACCAGCAACAACACACTGCATTTTAACCACTGGCTCACAGCTGCAATCAAAGCCTTGATCTTTGAACACAAACAAAGGCCAATAAACAAACAAATCATAATTTTTTCCAGGGACTCTGCCAGTGCTGGAAATCTGGTGCTGGAATTGCAGCTCTTTTCACCAAACTGGTTTAAATCAGCATGACCTAAAATGTCCATGAAAGGATTCTGACTGATAAATGTGCGGTTTGATCAATTGCAGGGTGGTATTTTTTCTAAAGTTGATTAATTATCAGCCACTGGAGTGAATGAGTGACAGCGTGTGTTGATTAGGTCAAGCCGTTCCCTCATATGAATGCCAGAGTTATCAGTGAGGTGAAAGGAATTGTGCCATAAAGTTTTACCGTGATATAAACTGATATAAAACTGAGATACGGCTCAAAGCAGCTTGCTAGACTGGACTGCGTCCAGTGTTTGTTAGTGTCATAAAACAGTAAAAGGGCCTTTCGCTCAGACACCATAAAGAACCTGGTGTCCACACTTTAAACTATTTGAACTGAAATAGGCTAAAAATTACAGCCACTGTTAAATAAAGGTATGAATATATACACGGAATAACATTAGATATTTATCATTTAATTTTTTTAATTAATAATTGTACTGTATTAAGTTAATAAATACTAATTACTAGAACTACTTAAAAATAATTAGATTACAAATATTCTTGTAAGTTGTTTAATAGGTCAAAATATGAATAAATATATGAAAATTAATATACTGCTTATCTATAAATATCCTAGACCCATATAGATAGTATATATTATATTACTTATACACTTATAATCTGCATATTTGTTATAATATAATATATATTATAACAAATATGCAGATTATAAGTGTCTAAAATGTAATACAATATGGAAACTTTTAATAAAAATGCATAAACACAACATGTACATAACTATCCATATAAGCTGACAGTGTGACCTTAAATGCATTAATGTAATATTTTTTTGGCTCGTCTATACAGCAATACCCATTCAACAATCACGCATCATGCACAGTCACAGTCAACCCAATGCCAACCCTATACACTCTGTGCTGAAGTTGTGCCTCTGTGCGTTTTGCTGTATTTTTCAGACCGCTTGTGTGCGCGCACATCGCGTGTTTGTGTGTGTATTTTGCTGTACTGCTCTCATTTCCAGCAGAACAAATTAATCTGTGCCCTTCCAGCTACGCTCCCTTTTTGACAGAGGCTGCTCAGAGGAGAGAAATGATGAAGCAAATCCAAAATTCAATCGCCTGTGTTCTGTTTTAGAAGGCACACGGTGTACTGTACAGCCCATAAAACTCCCAAACAGCCTCCAGACGCTGCTGCAATCACCCTCCATCAAAACACTTTGTCTCGCATACAAAAATAAGACCCGGCATTGAGCTGAATACCAAATCAGCCCATTAGAGCACAGGGGCACTTGCTACTTAGCAACCAAAGGGATTTAAAGCTGCAATACCCGACAACAAAGGACTAAGATCAGGATCTTTTACAGGGTATTATGGCTGGTGTGAGCTTATTCCATGTTTTAATCGAAAAATGTTAACAAGATGATGGCTGCAATGAAAAGAGGCAGAGGAATGAAACAAATACCAAACATCCGTCAATGGAACCATCATAAACGAGGAAAAAAATAAATAAAAAGGGACTGTGACGCCTTTTTTGTGTGAAATCTTCCAAACATGACTGAAATATAACAAAACAGTAACACTAATAATCTTTAAAAAAAATGTGTTACTTCAATATTAAATGAACGATCAGAATACTCTGCTTAACGTATTGCAATTACAAATTTGTCTCTCAATTAGACGATATTAGCAGTACATATTATACATCTACCATATAGCTGCTAAAAATATGAGGAGATCAATTCAAAAGTCTCAGTTTCGCTGCATTTTTGATTTATAGTTATGCTTTTTTAGTTTTATTCTCTAAACTTCTGGTGACATTCAAATGTAAAATAAAATTTTGTCATTTGGAGCATTTTATTATATGCCATGTGCCAACACCCATGCAATCTTCAGAAGAGTAAGGAGGGTTACATTACATTACATTACATTACATTATTTGATATATATATATAGTATTACCCCCAAAAATTTGAAAATTCATCTTACAGTCAATTATATTTTTATAACGGTCAAAATATTTCTTTTCATTATGACATCTCCTGACATGAGTTTTTACTCAGACTAAATGATAGTATTTAGGGATTCGCTTAACTCGCTGAGTTTTTATCATTTCCTATTCGTGACTTAAAACATTAACCACAGATATTGAAAAACAGACTAATTAATATTTATCACATCTGGCCCATCTAAGGCACAGAAAAAAAACTGCCTCACGCTCCTCACAGTTCAACCTCTGAGCATCGAGGGAATAAACCCTTGTCAGCTTTTTGATGGGATGTAAACTTGTCAAACAATTACAGAGCCATTACCCCTGTGCGTAATCATTTCTCCTGGCCCTTATAACAGAGGATTTATGCGACGCATAATTCAAACGCTGTTTTAAATGGGGATTTAATGTACATCAACAGGTCAGGGAAAGTATTATGGGTTTAAACCACCAGAGAGAACTCAGGGCACGCAGCCAAACAGAAGCTCAGGCCATTTATCCACGCGGCCCGTCATCCCTTACTAGTGCACATGTGGGAGGGAGAATAAGAGGGCGAGATCGGGGGCTTTATCAGCTGCTGTGGAGAATTTACATGAGAGGGTATTTTCTCCCCCTTTTATTTATTTAAAGCCCTTTCTTCCATCGCACATCTCCTCCTCCTCCCGTCCCATTTGCAGGCATCTCTATTTTGGAATATGTGGCTTGGAAAGCAGTCAAGTTTCATTAATTTCTAGTTTGGGTACAGTATGTTCCTGGACTCACATCTGCGAGCGATCATAAACGCTTTGGAATGTTGGCAGAACATCCAGACCTGCCGGCAGCTGATGATGTCATCAGTGTGAGGGAAGAGCTGGCGAGAGGCCAGACTGACAGAAAGAGAGAGAGAGAGAGAAAAATATAAAGAGGGGAAACGCTCTCTCTTCTCTTTTCCTCTTCCTTCATGCCTTGCATTTTTCTGTGACTCTATTCAGTTGACTATTGCAGCAGTTGTTGGCTGGAGGGTCATAACCCTGCAAAAGTGGGTCACGGGTCTGTTTAGATGGGGTCACGGACGGGAGAGAAAGACCTATGTTAAATATGAGTAACAGAATGAAAGAAAATGTATTTATACCTCTTTTACTTGGTTAAAGCTAACATGATTGAGTTGTGACATGGCCACATCCTTGAAAGCCATGAAAAACATGACAGAATGCATTTCAAAATCTAGGCCTAATTTCTTCAGGGTCTAAAAAATTATGTTAAATAACAAGAGCCAACCCAAAACTATTTTAAATT
>CAIGQV010018106.1:11860250-11885207 GCA_903798115.1 Danio jaintianensis | reverse complement strand
GTGTGTGTGTGTGTGTGTGTGTGTGTGTGTGTGTGTGTGTGTGTGTGCGCAAGCGAGTGTGACTGAAATGGTATACCACAATACACACAACATACCTAATACCATTCTTCAGCACCTTCACTTGAAGACGAGAGAGCGGAGGTGGTGGAGGGCAAAGCCACTTGCTTGGTGTCACCGTTGTGAGCGCTGATAAAAATCAAACCGCTCAGAACAGGAAGGATAAAAACAGAAAGTTTGCAATGAAAGAACAAAGTGATGCGAGGGAGAAAAAAAAAAAAGAACACAAAACAAAACAATCAAAGAGCTGCGCCGTGTCTCTGCCTCTCTGCCACTGTCTGTGTCTATAAAAGAGTTTCCACTGAAAAGCTTGAGCATTACACAAGAGTGAAGCTCTCAAGAGCCAGACTGCTACAAACAAAAACCAGGTTAGCGCTGTGTGTCAAGCATCCAGCATATGAACGTTAAAACTGTTTTGTTCTAGGGGTTTTTTTGTGCTCTGTTTTGATGCACTAAAAATAAGCCGCCTCGCATTGCTCGCTTATTCCGCCTGTTGAGGGAGGCTGTCTGGTGCTGCTCTTTTGGTAGAGATCTTAAGGAATTACGACTGGTTCTTGTGTCGTTTTAAATGCAAAACTGCCATCTTGATTACTGACATTTCTCATTTTCGGCTCAATCTTATAAAGGTGATGTAAATAAAGGGGGATAAACAGAAGCCGTAGATGACAGAGTGCTTAATGAACACAGTCCAAGCAGACTCACTTCATTGTGTATTCTGATGTCTTCTGGTTTTTGACACCGGATTTGATTCAGAGACCAGTTCACAAGGGTTTGGGAGGCACTTTGAATCAGATTTAATTAGAATCAGAGTTTCACTTGTAAAATAGGCATTATTTTAATTAATTCATGAAGATGAGGAACGAGGTAAAGATGAAGCAGTAGTTGATTTCGATGATGATGACAAGTGAAGAGAAATCAAATGATAACAGTGATGGAAAAGGAACGAAAAGTAGGGGAAGAAGCAGCAGCAAAATAAGAAAATGAAAAGAAAGACAAGGAGTTAAACTGTCAAAAGTAGCATCAGGACAAACAGTAGGGATGCCCAACTCTGATCTCACTTTATATTTGGAAACCAACCAATATATAGGCTGAAATAAAAATACTGATCATACTTTTTCTGAGTCATCAAGTACAAACATTCAAACTGCAATTCTGAAATCCTTCCACACCGTCGATATCTTGTCTTTTCTTTAACAAAGTCTTGTTAAGTGCATGTCAGCTGTCTCTCCACCAAATGCTCCAAATGAAAACCCTCCTGGTCAACAATATGAATCTGAAGTGCAGAAATAACCATTAATTGTTTGGATAATTTATTAACTTATTTCCTTGTCAGTCAATAAAGACAAATGTCAAATAAAAGCATTTATCAGTCAATACTGATAAGACAATGCCAATGTATTGTAACAAACATCACATGCTGTCATCTTGAAATTCTGCCAATTACAGGATGACATGATCAAGTATGCTTTTCACATTGAGCTCAACCCCGGGTTATCGTCGTTCTAAACACATCTTTTAAGTAAAAGATGTAAAGACACGTTTAAAGTAAAAGTAAAGACACGAGTAAAGACACGTTTCACACCTGTAATTTGAGCAGTGTTAGCTTCGCATTTTGTCCAGGGTTATGAAACTCTGCCCCGTAGCATTATTAGGACTGAATTTGTGGTGTTAACTCTTCATCAGGGTCCTAAGCTTGTTCAGTGTCAAACGGAGCAGTGTTTGCTTATTGTTTCTGGATGCTAGGCAACATAGACAGCCAATATGAAATCGAGCAGCAAGGTTTAAATCACATCATGAAATGTGTGTGGCGTAAACAGCAGCAAGAGAGAGGTAATGTTAAGTTAAAACGTTAAGTTAAGTTAAAACTTCAAAAGAAAGAAATGTCAAAACATGGAAAGCATGTGACACCGCAAATACGTTAACCCGGGGTTTAGGAATGTACAGTGTAAAACGTCTGTTAATACCCAGGGTTATTCTTTAATAATCAGATAAAGTATGAGCAGTATAAAACGTGATTACAGATAACCGAGGATTTTGTTTATCAGGGGTTTAGGATGACCCAAGGTTAACAATTTCAAGTGTGACCCGAGTCCCCGTTCAGACCCGAGGACAGTGTGAACACGAAGCGAAGCAACACTCTTAAACACTTGAGCCGCAGAGACCAAATTTCAGCCTACAGTAAACTCCTGCAGTAATCCAGAGAGGGTGAAGTGTTAGGCCTCGCAAACACCAACAACACACCAAATGGCACTCAGTTCTTCTGTTTGGAGAGTCGGTGGCCTTACAAAGGTCTTTTTGAAGCGTTCTCTAGCCCACAGTCTCATGCAACCCAGCTTCTGAACACAGGATTATCCACAGTCATATTATCCAAACTGCACAAGCCAGTCTCCCATAAGGATTTCTGGATTACTATAATGACACGGAACATACTTTCGCATGAGTACAGGCGTCTCTGCGGGTCAGTGCAGAATACCAAACAGAGGTATTCATCGGAGTTCAGCCTCAGCCTCTTTGTCTCATCGCAGAACAGCTCTCATAAATGTCACCGTGCAGTACATGCTCCGTGGGCTGCCATTATGAGCACACGAGTACTACAATATCTCCACAGAGTCTGTTATTGAACATGCATCTTGGGATTTGAACAGCCTCTAAAATAAACATTAGACATTTCCTTAGAGCAGTGTCTGCCATGCTGAGCCGTGCATGAATTGAATTGGGCGGCCCAGCGTGAGATGTCACTCATCTCTCCACTCCGTGTTTTTTAAATGTCCCTGTAAAAAGTCAATCTCATCTCACTATATGAAGATATTGACGTGGAAATATTCCGAGGCGGAGAGTCGAAAAGGTTTGGTGGTGTAATCTGCTCGTTTTTTTTTTTTTTTTAACTAATCTAATCTAATCTAAACCCCTAATTACTGTGGAATCAATTACCTCGGCACAGCACTCGCTCTTAATTATCATAAACCCAAGTGTGCTCCACAGGGGGCCAAAAGTCTACAAAATTTGACCATTGTGCATGTTTGGTGTGCAGTAAGTAACTTCACTGGCCTGTGAATTTGGCAGGCGCAGAGGGAGGTAAAGGAAGATTCCTGTTGGCCTGTACTGGAAACCCAGAGTCCCACTGCTTTTATAGACTCCATATAAACCAGAATCACTACAGACCACGAAAGAGCGCTTCTCTATTAAAGAAAACACTCCTCTCACCATAAAACCATGCACACACAACCTCCAGAAATCAACTGCAACCAAATCAAGACATCCCAGGATTCTACATGCAGAGTAAATCGATATGCATCACTTCAAAAAACAAGTTTTGCCCAAACCTACAAAACAAGCATCCACATTAGTGATGTTACCTGAGTGAGACAGCAAGTGCATCCTTAGGCGCAGACTGTCTAGGAAGCGTTTGCCACATAGCTCGCATCCGTAGGTCTTCATTCCACTGTGCAGCTTCCTGCAGGGAGAAACAGGACAAAATAACATCAGCCAACACAGTTTATGTCAGATCCACAAAAAAACAGGCTTTCGGAGCACCTGGGTATACTACAGGATTTGATTAGCGGGCTAAATGGCAAAGACTGAATAGCATAATTTTACTCTCAACCACATAAGCTCTCCCACTTCTCCCACAACGGATAAGACAGTTGGTATTAGAACTGGAGTCCTTGTGTTTATGTGGGAAAACTAATATACGAGACCTGTGAAAACGCTGTTCATCTATGATGAGTGAAAATACACCATCGTTTGCAATCACTAGAAGCTAAACTTGCTCGTCTCCCTGTCATTAAACACTTTAGGTAACATTATTCTCATGTTACACAATTACAATAAACTTAAGCCTGTCACTAGTCATCTTGAAATGCCTGAAAGCCAAAAATTATCAATGGCACATGGGCTTTTCAAGTCCTATTGTTCATTCATTCAATTCCCTAAGCAGGGATGAAGGAGCCCTTTATCTAAACAGGAACATATAGATGGCCATGAGCCCTCAGATAAGACTGACTTTAACGGCTGAATTTGGCTGCAGGGTCCATTTCAACGAGGGGTCAACTTTTCATGAGGCTAAAAGCGAAACATTTGTTCTCTTGAATTATAACATCTCTGAGTATCAAGAAAAGCTTGACCCAACAGAAGGGAGTCAGACTGAATTTTGAGTCAAGTGGACTTTCAAAGCAATTTGATAAATTAAACTGCACAATTAATCTAAGTATGTAGTGTGGAACAAATCACATCTAAATTGGCTCTCCAATCAAACTGCACCTTCTGCAGAGTATTTGAGTTAAACTCAACCTCATGCAGGGCAATCGATGGAATAATATACAGAAATTTTTCAAAATAAAAATTTGGCAGTTAACTCAAAACTATTACAGCTATTGTGATTACAAATCTTGATTACAAAAAACTAAATGGAAAGGAAAATATCAGATATTATAATAAAATCTTAACTGCAGAAAACCATTATGCATCATCTAATTAACATTTATGCATTTCACAAACATTTTTATCCAAAGCATTTCATTGGGTACACATTTAATCAGTTCTTGACTTCTCTGGGAATCAAACTTGATAATGCAAGCACCATGCTCTTATATTTGAGATACAGGAAGGCATTTGAATAAAAAAAAAAAAAAAAAAAAATCTAATTACTTGTTATAATGGTTTTAGTAGTACATCACTATTGTGATATCAAAAGCAGATGAAATGTAAAAAAATATATTATATGCACTGATAACATTTTTGGTCATCACCAAGCCAAATTGAAATATCTGATTGTAAAAATAAATGAAAAATATTTGGGTATATCTAATTTTGCTAACCATAAAAATAAACAAAAAAACAGAGCCGCATTGAGTACAGAAAGAGACAATGTCGTCCTTTTGTCTCATTGTCCACTGGATTAAGCCTTAAATCTGGTGCAGACTTTGCAATGTTTTAGTGCATTTACCATTTCAACCACTAGCATTCTGTTTTGGCACTTAACCCATGTGTGGCTTCAAATCGACGAGTGAATGCACATGTGTGACTTTCTCAGGCTTGACAACAAAAGATCCTGAGCATCTGCATCTTTTCAACTCGCTAATCCTTAGATGCATCACATCCGATTACTAATAAGCTATTAGAAATCGCAAGTCACCACTGGTGAATTAAACTCAGGCTGGTCAAAGCCACCCATGAGAGTACGAAACCCGGTCATGGCAGGTAAGTGGTTTTATGGGTTGTGGTGGTGCGACTGCCGCTCAAAGTACAAGGTTCATAAGAATGCTGCGAGAACACTGGCAACTTGCTGTGAGTGGTGAACTGAATTGGTTTTTATTAGTATGCTTACAGCATTTGGTAATTGTTTCCAGAATGGTAATTAGCTCATTGTTTGCACTTTAGTGCCAAATGTATACATCTTTAATGAGTTACAAAGATGTGTGCTTTCTTCACTTTCCATTCATACTACATAGATAACACACACTGCAAAACACACTTAAGGACGTTTTTTGTTTGTTTCTTTAAACAGTGTCATTTTGCAAGTGAAATCCATAAGCAGTGGTACAATTGATTCTATGGTTGATTCTTCCATAAGGACACACTAACCAAAAACTATTTTTATCGAACAACTCCTCTGGTTTCTGTTTGAAGTTGAGAGAATCAGCATCACATGCTGGGTCGTAATGATTTTAGCTTTTATTCTCTGTTCTTATAAACAAGAATTGGCAGAACATGGAAATAGTGGCTAGAATTATGAAGCGAGGAAGTGTGGTTTAACCTCAACGAGAGAAGAACAACCAAAAAAAAAGGCACTGATGGAAAACCATTTGGGGTTGAGAAACGCAAAAGAGAGACTCCAGAAAATAAACAAAAGAGGGGGGGGGGGGGGGGGGAGAAAACTTGCAACGCATCCAAAATCTTCTAGATGGGGATTGTGGAGACCCAACAAACAAAGACAAGAATGAAGCAGCAAAGCCCTTTGGCAAGCTGCAAGTAATTAAAAAGGCCTGTAAACGCCTTCCAGGATAAAGGGCACTTCAAAAGACAGGCGGGCGAGTGAGCGCGCGAGGGGGAGCTGGGAAAAGCCAGGGGTCTGTGCACCTTTGGGATCTGGGCTAATGCGGCACAATACAGAGATACTGTAGGGGGAACACTCAAAGGCCTTTGTGTGCCTTCAATCTAGGCATTGTCCCTCTCCTGAGGTCTGAGGAGAGCGCACTTCCCCTGATTAGAGACTGACAGAGAGCGCACACTGTCGGACTGACCCTGCGAGCCCTGAGGGGACATTTCCGAGCTGAGAGAAGACATACCGGCTACTTCAGGCAGGATGGGTTTACTTTTACTACATATTGAGATCTCTGGAGTCTTATAATGCAAAGGTCATTATTTGATAAAACATGTACTACTTTTACAAAGTCACTTTGAATTAGGTGTACAATATATTTGGTACATGGGTTGTTACATTATAACTAAAACTAAACTAAAAGTTTTTGAAAATGTACTGTGTTTGCACAGTATTTAAGGAATCTCAGTCTACCATGTTGGAAATGTAATTATACATGCTTATTTACAGTTTTCAAATTAAGCTGATCAAAGCATTAATCATTTTAATGAACTAAAATAAATGCATTTTTAACATTTAAATAACCACAATATTAAATGTTGCTACATAACTAAAAAAAACAAAAAAAAAGTAATCATATCAAAAAAAGAACAAAATGACAAAACAAAGGGAAAATAAAAAACAACTTTAAAATATAACTATTATAATAAATAAACACAAATAACTTAATTAAAATAACTAACTATACTATAACTACAGTAATATAAAGCCTAATTTAGACTTAATTTTTGCCTTGACTGAAGCAGTAAGAGGTTTACATGCAATACCACGGTTTGGTTAAAAGCAGAGGGAGGTCATTAGTTTTATCTGTGCTCTACTTTTACAGGTACTTGGAAAGCGAGGGCGACCCTGGATGTGACTTGCTCAAACCTGCGTCCAGCGTGGAGCGCGGTAGCACTTCTATCGTAAAGGCAAAGTCACAGAGCACCTGCCTTTGCAATTACTACAATTTCTATTTTCTGGACAACCAGAAGTAAACCCTCTGTAGATTTTATGGGACATATATGCCCCTGCACCCCACCTCTTCAACACACACACACACACGCACGCACACGCACACACACACGCGCACACACACACACACACACACACGCGCGCACGCGCACCTTGTATGCGTGAACTACGGCAGTTCCTTTTCCCCCCAGGCCTCTCCAACCAGCTGTGCTCTGGCCTTGCCACAAAAAACTGTAGATGGTGTGTGTGTGTGTGTGAAAGCAGAAGAGAAAAGGGAGGGGTGGCACTCGGTGTGCCTCAAACAGACTGACTGTAGTCATTAAGGAAGCAGGCATAAAACTCTCAAGCCATTTACTCAGTTAATAAGCGACTTTGTCTAACAGTCAGTTTTGACAACGGCAATAAATTTTAAATTTATGTCAACAAAACATATGCTGAACACCTCATTTCAATGCTGGAGTGGCGTGCTGGCTCGTAAATCAGCCCTGTGTTTGAAACCAGAGTAGATTACGGGCCTGTGTTATTGAGCTGTTAGATCCCGGCCCATATAAAGCTGAACTTTCTCACTCCTGACTGGACCCCGGGTCATACATCATAGCCAGTAGTTTCCCTGTGTCAGCGTGGCTCGTTCACTGCCCCCCCCCAGCAGACTGGAAAGATGAAAAATACTGCCTATGAAAAGGCATGCAAGTAGGTGAAATATTTGCATATTTGCAAGGCTGACTAGGTGCATGCCTGAAATGACTTAAGTGCCATCACTTATGCTGTTGCAAACTTTACAGGTACAGAGTGAAGGATGGTGGTAATCAAATGGTTTTAATGATTGTTGAATTCCATTGCATGAAGAAAAAAACAAAAAAACGGTTTTATTCTTTGTTCTCCACAGAAATAGGCAAGTCAAACAGGTTTGGAATGACATGAGATGGAGTAAATGTATACCAAATACGACAGGTTTTGGGTTAATCTGAACCTCAGACACATTTCTTAAAGGATGCCTTTGTATTTAAAACTGGCTAATAATAGCACAATGGAGGGAAGCAAGATTCAAGTGTCTCATGACAGATGACACCTTAAAACAAAGCTCATAGTAGGACTTTTTTTTTTTTTTTTTTTTTTCAGTGCCACAAAAAACATCCACAACATAATGTTTATGGCTGTAGCAGCAGTGCTTTAAAGGGGAATAATTAAAAAACGTAACTTTACTGAGAGAGTTTAACAGCTAAAGCACATCACTGTTTCATCAGTAAGTAGATCACTAAGTAGATTGCTGCTGATAATATCTCAAAAAAGGCTAGAAAAGATCAGTATTTACAATAAGCTTGATCATAAAAAAGAAAACATAGTTATCCTAATATGTTGACAATATTGTAAATACAAAGGTCTGTCAAGAAACTCTATTAGACACAGAGGTTGTTAGTAGGAATGGATTAGATATGACTTGTCATCAACTACACAGTGTTGTTACCCTCAGTAGCCAATGAGCTTGCTCCTCAACATTTAAATGTCTCAGTATTGTTTGTGTCAAATGTCACAAATATTGCCATACACATTTTTATTACCATTCTAAGTCTCTTCGAGAGTTTTCGTGAAAGAAATAATCCATGGCCGTTTGACCCTCCAACACACTAAGTGGCAGTATTGCCCCCCATAATAAATGATAAGATGAAAAAGACAATAATGCTGACCATTAAAGTAATGCTAGAACAGCAATAGCAACAGACAAAAGCAAAAATATATATATTTTTGGATTCCGGGGCTGTCCAAATGTGAAAGAAGTCAATAGTAAACGCTATCTCTCCCTGTTTCCATACAATTAATATTTTAAAGTATGTGACTCAAAGATTTCAACAAAAAACTGAAAAGGTAGATCTGTACACATTTCAATCCATCGATTGGTCATGATCTACCTTCTTTGGTTTTCTGAAATCAATTAATCGATTATTTGCAGACTATCCTACTAATTACTAGGCAATGTAGTGCATCTAAGTTCACAGCACTCATAAAAGAATACCTCAAAAGTGTCCAGATGACTTTCTTTCTCTGAGTTTTCTGATGTTGTTTTTATTTCACAAATCCTGAATGGCAAAATATCTGACGCAACTGAAGCTGGTAGGTCACATGATATTGACAGCATGGCGTACGCAATACATGTCCAAATTTACATTTTTACTACATAAAATAGTTTTAGCAGTCGCAAAGTATTTTAATATATTTAAGTACTTTTATAGGTGAAAAAAGGTTTAGACTTAAGCAAATAAAAGGAATAGCCTATTCAGACAATACAACACAAGCATCTAAACACCCCTCACTAAACTCATTTCAAATTCTGAAGTATATTTGACAGAGGGGGTTGATTCACTGCTAAATGCTAAATCTGTCAAAACAACAAACCATGCTCCACTATCCTCCATCTACTGTCCTCCAATGCGTCTCATCAGGACAGGTCAGGCAGATGAAAAACCCTAGGATGAAAAGGACAAGGTGGAGTACCACTATAGGCTCGCGAGCAGCATGGCGGAAGGGCATGTGACGCTAGAAGCAGGGCAGGCTATTTGTGCTAAGCTAAATAGATGCTAATGCACAGGGAATCATGGGAGAGTGACGAGCTGTTCCTGGGAACAGAGAAGCTGGCCCGTGCAGCCAACCAGGCCCCTCATTCATCTGCTTTTAGAAGGTCCCACTCTATCCCTAAAAGG
This sequence comes from Danio jaintianensis, assembly GCA_903798115.1. NCBI lineage: Eukaryota > Metazoa > Chordata > Actinopteri > Cypriniformes > Danionidae > Danio > Danio jaintianensis. The sequence goes on along the minus strand of CAIGQV010018106.1, from coordinate 11,875,400 downwards.
CATGCCAGCCCATGTGCACACTCAGATTAAGGTATTTGTCAAAGGGGGCCAACAATGCACAAGAGAGGGAAAGAGAAAGTGGGGTGGGGGGCCAATCTGTCAATCCAATGCTGCACTTGAGCTTAATAGAGATTTCAGCGAGGTGTTGACACCACGCTGCCACAACATTACCATAATGATGATTAATGTTAATTGACTTTTCAAAAGATCCTCTTTAGTAAAGGACAGTTGGCTGACCTCAGTTATAAGGACTTTTATTATTACATTGCTTAAATGTCAACAGAAAAACATAAATGTCTTATGTTTGGATATGGGAGTAATTTATAAATATATGAAAAATAAATAGCAAATCAAAAGGTTACTACACATTAATAATCCAAATCTATATACTGTAAACAGTCTATTTAAAATGTTTGAAATGTCTTTCAAGCAACATGGTAAAAAGAACACGTTCCTTTTTTTGAAAATGGAAACTTTTTTTGTACTATACATTTTGTATAATGCTACAAAATATTTATATATTATAGATAATTGATCTTTTTTGAATACATTGAACAAAAATGTTTAACTTTCATAACAATAAGTGTTTTTTGAGCACCAAATCAACATCTTAAATTGCCTTCTGAGTAAAATCTATCAGTCACCGCAGAATAGATATGTTTCTTTTAAAATGTAGTATTTCAGATTACTGCCATTTTACCTTTTTTAGACAAATATATGTAATCCCGGTAGACATAAGAGGCTTCTTGTCACTTACAGTTTTTATTTACAATTCTGTAAACTTTGCATTGATGTATGGTTTGTTATAATAGTGTTAAATAAATGAAATATTAATAAGAAATGCCTTTAAAGTTGTCAAAATTAAGTTAATAGCAATGCATATTACAAATCAAAAATCTAAAGTTTTGATATATTTACACAGTGGGAAATTTACAAAATGCCTTCATGTATTCTTAATAATGTTTTTGGCATAAAAGAAAAAAAATCATTTTGACTCATACAATGCATTTTTAGCTATTGCCTAAGGTTTTTAAGGTGTGGTCCAGGGTCACACATTCATGCATATATAACACGCATACATATAACAATGTTTTTTAAATAAATAAATAAATATAAAAAAGTGGTCTCAGGTTTTTTTAACACCACAAATGGAGCTCTATGTTAGGAATAAAAAAAAAGATCCAAAAGTGTTTTCGTCTCGCCTGCAAGGGATGAGACATCCCTAAACTGACTGTTTGCGGTATATCTGCTTTATTTTAGCAATCTTCAGTGAGACTAGCAGCATGTCTTTTCCCCAGTCTTTTCCAGTCCATTAAGAATGAATGAGGCAGACAATGGCGAATCAGGTGGCGAAAAAACAAAACGACAGCATCAACAACAAAAACCAACCAAATTTCAGCTGTTCGAGATAAGCCCACCCTTAACCCCTGCAACTGCATCCATGAAAAGCCATTACTGCGTTTATGAGCCGTGCGCCACTTCTCCCTCGCTCTCTTTATCTCTTTCTCTCACACACAATGTGGTTACGCTCTATAAGATACAATTGTGTTTGAATATATTATTTTGACTGACAGAAAATTACATAGTACTGCCAGTCTCTCTCACTGTTTACCAACCCCGTCTTTATGTCTATCCTTTGTTTCAAGATCTTTTTTCTCTGCCTTTTTTTTCATGATCGGAATGTATCAAATGGCTGGGTAATTCTCAGCGGCGCGGGCTGTTTATCAGGAGTCCTCCTGTACATATCAATGACTCGGCCCTCTCTCCCTGCGGCGAGACATTCATATGAATTCCAGCCACACTCACACATACTGCAAACTCGTGCTAAGCATAGATGAGTAGCGGCTGAAGAGAGAGGCGCAGACAGAGAAAGCGAGACAGTGTGAGAGCAGAGGGTGGCTGCCTTTATTATCAACCTCAAAGGGCTTTTTTATACTATATACACACTGACAAACACTGATTTTACCTACAGCTTCACTGATAAGGATAGACAACATTTAAAATGTATTGTGTGAATGAGAGGAAAATGGCAGGCAATCAAAACCTTTAAAGGGCCTTTTCTGAATAGCAGCCAAGAATTCGGCTCTGTTCTGAATCCTAGCGAGCTGCCTATATAGATGTCATACGCTTCATAATCTGAAGCCTTTTCCCAAAAGGTTGCCAGCATAATTAGGTGGTTAAATGTGCAATTGCATTAGTGAAATTGTACAGGAACATAAAGTATCAATTGTGTATGGTCAATAGTGTAAGGATACATGAGCACACAAAGCAGTTTTCTATTGGTCAGCGCAGCAAATTGCTAAATTCTATGCTTTTCCTGTTGATAAAATTAAATATTTATTATACTCTGAATTTCTGTTTGTAGGATCAATTTATCTATTTTCAGTATTAAAGTGTTCAAATTAAAAACAAAGCTAAACATAGCAAATATTTATCACATTGACAACATCATTAAATAATGATGTTAAAACCAAATCAATTAATAAATCAGTCCATCCATTCTACAATCACAAAGTAAGCAAGCAAGGTCAAGCAAAATAAACTTTGGTCACTTTATTTTAAAAGATACAATTCATGCTAATCAGAACTAAATCAGTTATTTAAATCAGTAATTTAGTACTTGGGTTTAGGTAATGGGTACTTTATACGTGGGTGATGGGTCTTACTTTATAAGAACTAATAAACAGCTACTATATCTTAATAATAGGCAGGTAATAAGCCAGTAATTAATAGTGGGAATTGGCACTATTGGTAAACTTAAGTTACCAAAATATTTGTCATACTATTAAATTAGAACAAAAACAAAAAGAAAGAATTATAAATAGCACAGCAATCCCACAGGGAAATAAATATCAATCATCCATATCATACTATCATTCAATACTGACATAAATACAAACACACAAGTACTCTAAACACTTATACAGAACATGTACTGTCACACGATTAACTTTAAATACTCAGAAATTTTGAAAATAAACAAATCCAACATGAAAACCAAAGGAAAAGAGAGCAATATCATTAACTAACTCAATAGTACCAAATATCAATCAACAAACAAACACATTCTAAATATGACTCTTTTAGTATAGTAATAAATAATAGTCATTATTCATTCATTCATTCATTTTCCTTCAGTTTAGTCCCTTTATTTATCTGGGGTCGCCACAGCGGAATGAACTGCCAACTTATCCAGCATATGTTTTACACAGCAGATGCTCTTCCAGCTGCAACCCAGAACTGGGAAACATCCATACAGACTCATTCACACACATACACTACGGACAATTTAGTTTATTCAATTCACCTATACCGCATGTCTTTGGACTGTGGGGGAAACTGGAGCACCCGGAGGAAACCCATGTGAACACGGGGAGAACATGCAAACTCCACACAGAAATGCCAACTGACCCAGTCGGGACTCGAACCAGCGACCTTCTTGCTGTGAGGCGACAGTGCTACCCACTGAGCCACAGTGTCGCCTAATAGTTATTATATTAATTATAATATGATTATACTGATGCATCATGGTGACGCAGTGAGTAGCACGCAGTGAGTGGCGCAGTGAGTAGCACGAAGAGTGTATGGGTGTTTCCCAGTGTTGGGTTACGGCTGGAAGGGCATCCACTGCGTAAAACATATGCTGGATAAGTTGGAGGTTCATTCCGCTGTGGCACCCCTGATTAATAAAGGGACTAAGCCGGACTAAAGGGACTATATATTTTGTCTATGGATTACTATACGCTTTTATTTGTATGAATTTGTGTTACAAATTTTTATGATTGGTTGGAAAATCATTAGCTTAATGTTCCAAATCAGTAACTTATGAAGTTGTATTTCAGCTAGTACATTAGTAAGTAAGAAGGCAGCTGCCTGAGCAGGCCATAGACAGCAAGGCTTGGAAACAGATCTGCTGTACTTAAAAAAACGCAGCCCTGTTGCATGAAATTACCAAAGGCACCCTAAACATCTTTTTTTCCACACCCGATGTCATCAATAAATCCCTGCCTTGTTTTGTGGATCAATCTTGTTTTTCTGCGAACATCCCACGCTGGGTGGCTGAACCACACCGTGGAGGCTAGGTTAAATAAGCAGCATGTAGTCCAGGCTCTACTATGAGAAGGGAGGGGGTCTCTTCAAAAACAAGACAGTGAAGGTGTATTGGGAGACTGGGGCGTTGAACAAAGCTCAATTATGTTGTCCGGGGGAACGACACAGCACTCCTTTCATTATCCTTTCGAAGCCTCTTTTCTGTGGAGTCAACAGGCAGAACTGTGGCGCATTAGCCGCACACAAGAGCTCTGTCAGGAAGCGGGCTTAAGCCGCCGCTCCTAATTGCGCTACCTGGGAAAAAGAGCCACATTCCCCCTCATTCTAATCCACAATTTATACCTGCACCCTCACTGGGGAAAAGATTTGCACCTAATGCCTCATTCACCGGCAGCCATTACGAGACACCCTCTGTCATTAACCTAATGACACAAACTAGAGCGCAATGACCGGTGCGTTTGCCAATAAAAGGGATAGCGTGAAGTTTAGGGTTATTGATGGCGATGAAAGGAGGGGTCCTTTTTTTTTTTTTTTTTTTTTTTTTTGAGGACACTCATGTTTGCAAATATATCAGGTCTGTGTTCAGTGATTAGCTCTGTGATTTGAAAGCCTGTGACACTTACAATAATAGCTGTGCCGGCTAATCAAGGGTTTGCGCTTCTTGGTAAAAATGAGAGCGAGAAAAGGAGAGAGGGAGAAAGAGAGATAGAGCGCGAGTGAAAACAAGAAAAGCGCTGGGTTAACTGACATCTTTAAGCCTGGCAGAGTGTGAGGTTAAATGGCAGCGCGAGCTCCCAAATCCTCTTTTTCTTCTCCTTTTATCACAACGCCTGCCTCTTTCTATCTCTGAATATAGCAATTCTTTCATTTCTCAACATTCCTTAGCAGTTTGTTATGTTCTTGTTTTCCTCCGCTGCCATTTGTTGATCTTCAGATCTGTGAGGCTAGCGCACACAAGCGCGTCGTGGCTCTATAAAAAGCCCCAGACGAGAGTTCCCTCCGCCATGCATTATTCATGGGCATCACCTTCAATCAAGTGGCAGAAACCTCAAGGATGTCTAACTTTAGGTCTTCTCTTTTTGAGAAAGAAGACAGAAGCAGGCAAGAAACATTCCAGTGTGTCTTGTATAATTTATTCCCTGTTCAGATGACATCAAATACTTGTACCCTCTTGTGTGTTCCAGTTTATATCTGCCATGCTCGGGGAGAAATACATTTCTTCCTGTTCTAACAAGCTGGCACCTGTTACATTAATAAAGATGAAACTAAATAACAACTTATACAAGGTGGAATGCGCAAAAACAAGATGCTAAAATTTAAGGGGAACAGCCTGTGAAGCCGAGCGCAGATGTATTATCATTACCATAAAAAAAGCCTTAACCTCAACTCATATCATCATTATTGCCACCTGCTATGACACTCTTTGTAAACAGACTTTGTGTTTGGCTGTCTGGGTACAGGCTCAAATAGGACATGGAAGGCTTGTGCAGGCCGGTCAACAGGAGCGTTACGCAACGACTCCAGGCGGAATATGATCCGCAGACAGTCAGATGCGAGGCCTCGCTGGTGGTCCATGGATTTATAGATTCTGTTTTGATTTGATTTATGCTTTTATTTTGGCCTAGACGGAATGCTTTGGCTGAATTTGACCCCAGAAACGCGAGACAGCGTAAACACCTCCGCCCTGCGGTGTCGTGATACCTCCTCGTACCTCGGCCCGGGCCACAGGGGAGTTTCAGGTGTTGGCGAAGCCTATGCGCGCACGTACCCTGCCAAGACGAGGTATCTGCACAGTCATGCCCCCACCCTCCATCCTGCTGGAAAACAGCAGTGGTCTGAAATAGCCAACTGTAGCTTCCCTCCGTACGCGGTAAACAAGCCTCCCGTCTGGCATGGCCGAGCGGCATCCAAGCCCTGCAACGTGCAGAGTCACTGTCCCTGTTACTCACCCACAAACCAGCCTCTCACCGAGAAAGTGCCATCAACAGCTAGCACGCAGAGGAAGACAGAAGAAGAAGAGGAGGGGAGGAAATAAAGGCGTGAAGACATACTGCAATATTGAAAGAGAGACACTGAGAAGGGGTCAGACAGAATAAAATGGAAGCACACAAAGCACGGCAATGTCAAGAATGTGTGCCATATTAGATTTCTGCTGTACGCGGAACATTGATAATGGCTCTCACAGAGATTTCGTGTCAGCCCGTCTGGTGGTTTGTCGCCTTGTGCTATTTTTTTTTTTTATATACAGAATAGGCCAGTGTGTGGAGCTCAGCTGAGCACAGTTATGAAGCACATGGTGCTCAGCAAACCGCATTAGAAAAATGTGAGGCAAATTTTGGCCAGCATAAGCAAGAACCAATTCACTAGCTAACACTTGAGAACTCCTGACAGCTCTCTTGCTCTGACAATTACAATTCTGGCATATCAGTCCATAACAGCAACGAGTGTACAAAACTGCAGCGTCCAATAGCAGAAATCCAATTTAAGTATTTAAAGGAAATTTAGCAGCCTGAACTAATTATTTAGTAAGTGAAAATAAAAGTTACTAAAAGATACCTTATATATAAAAAAAAAACTTATTACATATAAAACATTAAGTCAGAATTACTACCATCTATCAAACCATCCATTCATCCATCAGTATTTCATTCTATCCATCAATCTATTATTCAATTAGTCTACCACTATCCATCAATGGATCTATCTTTTAGCCTTACATCTATTCTTCTATCTATACAATCTTATCTGTCATTTTATGTCTATCCATTAATCTTACTGACGATCCATTTATTCAATTAATTAAATTATTCAATAATCCCTTAAATATTAATATATTTATTACATTACATTATATTATTGTATAATATAACCTATACATTATACGTTCTAGAACACAAACACAACCGTATCAACTCCAATGCTTTAATCAGATATATACAATAAACATTACATTACCTACTGTAGTAAGCTCAAGCAATCAAGTAATTCATTTATTTGAAACGTTTTTCAATAAAGTGCTTTCTATTCAGCTCTTGCACTAAAGCTATACATTTTACACTGAACTCGGTACAGTTTCCATCCTGACTGAAATGTAAACCTTAACCACAGCCAGATAAGCTATCAGATGGGTCTCGGATCAGTGCCAAGGGGCAAACACCTCCATTGATGCTTATTTACAGTTCTGGGAGAAGCAGGAGAAGGACTGAAGGGGTTGGAAAAAGCAATGGCCATGTGATTCAGGTCCAACCCAGGCCTCATTACTGACCGCACGCTGTCTGACAACGAAGAAAGCAGGGTGAAGGAGCCTTAGCTCTGGAATGAGAGCATAAGGAGAAATCAATACGGCTCCCATGACCCAGTCGTGCGCTGCCTCTCATTGTGAGGGGAAATCAAAACAGACTTCTGTACAAAACTAATAACTATCAGCAGCATGAATGCCTGGGAGGACTTGTCACTCCTGAGCCGGGTGCTTGGTGTGAGAGATAGAAAAAGAGAGATGGAAAGAGAGAGAGAGAGCGAGAGAGAGACAGAGGTAGAGAGAGAGAGGGGTCCAGCCAGACACATCAGTCTGTCTTTCGCTCTCTTTCATCCTTCACATCTCAGCAGGAGCACAATAACAGCACGCTCTGAGTGGCTGGATGCAGGTACACAGAAAACACACATAAGCCTTTCTGAGGCCTTTTAATGTGTGCCTCCACCTGCCATGTTACATCACTTTCATAACCGCTCAGAGGGATCCACGTGCACTGTGAATATCATTTTCCTAAGTGTCTTGTAGACCTAGTTAAACATCCTTTAAAAAGATATTTACCTGAGAAGCAAAGCAGATGAAATATTAATCTTTTTCCTCTTACTAAATTTCCAGGTTTCACCCATGTTAATGTTATTACTATAAACTATAGTTTTTTTTACTTAGCATTTTTTATACATTATATTATATTATATTACATTATATTATCTTAATGACAAATACTACTACGAATAGTAAGTTATTATTATTATTGTTTTATGAATTATGCCAGGAGTGAATACAAGTGTGTTTTAGATAAACATCAACAGTAAATTTTCCTTATGAAAATAAAAATAATAATAATAATAAATAAAAAAAATAAAAAAACATAATAATTTTAATAAGGCATACTAGGGATATATGATGCAATGTAATACAATAAAATTCAATATAATGTGTTTAATAAAATACATGCTTTGTATAATGAAATATCAAATGAAAAGTACAAAAAAAGCTAATTAAAAAGTTAATTAATATTTTATTTTATTTAGTTAGTTAATTTACTGTGACTGATCTAAAAAATTAAATGTAAGACTTTTTTGAAGATGAAAATTACAAAACAACAAGAATTATAATTTTTGACTGGCCATTCCCCACCAATAGATAAAATATCAACAAATTATTTTTCTGAAAACAAATTGACTGGTAAAACAGAAGAAATGATCTCTGCGCATGCACAATAAACTCTGTATCACGTGACCGAGCTGTAAAATTCTTGAGAAAGCAGCGGCGGCGTCTGTTTCAGGCATCTGAAAAGCATGAATAATGCATTGAGGAGTGGTGAGCGCTGTAGTGGCTGCTCGGCTTCATCAAACACTCCGTCCTCAGTAAGGTGTCATGTCTTTCAACAGATGCATGCAACAAAAGAGTAATTAATAGCCCAGCGGCGAGTGTTAGAATCCCCATGCCTCAATATGTCTTCATTTGCCATCCAGTATATGCGGCAGGATGGAGCATTCTGCGGGCCATGTTTCTCCTCATTATGCCCATCAACAGCAGCCAGTCTCTGCGGGAGGACTCGCGAGCTCATTCTGATTCACGCCCCACTAACGCACGCCATAGCCATAATGTATAGAACAAACAAGTCATGCTGTCTGCATATAAAAGCTCCTCAGAATGGAGAAGAACCTGATCTAGAAACAAACTGTAGATCAGCAGACACGCGTGTCTAGGTAAAACAACTGCAGGGTGTGCCGTGAAAATATGTGCAATAATTGAATATTAAATGGATCTGAAATGAAAGTAGGACTGGGGATAGGTGGGGCAGTTCAAAATTATGTTTCTGAAACTTTTTTTTTGTCTTTGATATGATATGAAAGAACTGAAGACCCATTACTCTAAACCAGGCTATATCATCTGAAATGTTCGATTGATCCCCAGAGGCTAAATCTTGAAATGAGCAGTTCCCCTGGATATGTATGCCATGATGTGTCTCCAACGTGACAGACAAAATGAGATTTTAGGAGGGATCTTGTGAGCTTTCCTAAATATATTGCTGCATCTATCATCTCATCAACTGTATGACACCGCATATGCATTATTATACCGTCGCAAAATGTACGCCTTGAGCGAAAAACATCCGTATCAGAGAATCATGGAATAACATTTCAATTCCCAAAAATATGTGTGTGTAAAATTTTTAGTATGTTGCCATTTGTGCACTGTAAGCACCATTTACAGGGTCCTGATTTCTGGAGAGAATTGTGGAATTCAGTCTTGTATAGACATATAGACATACAAATATAAATATTGTGTATATATATATATATATATATATATATATATATATATATATATATTTCATATTTTGTTTTTGTTTTAATAAAAGTTTGTGGATAAAGGTACAGTCGCAATGTATAGCATTGCTAATAATTACACTTAAGCTAAACACTAAACTAAATTAAATTAGTTTAAAGTGTTCATTTAAAAATACACAGAAAAAAAAAAATTTTTGAATAAATTTGAGGCATAAAAAAAAGCATATTTACATCCTCTTCTCAACAGGGGAGGCATATATGCATTTATAAAGAAATTACAATAACAAATTTAATGCTATGAAATTAATGTTTATAAAAATATCAATATAACAAACATAATAAAATAAAAAAATCAGTTGACAAGGTTGTCAAGACTTTGGTTCACAAAACTAATAATTTATACTAAAATATCATTGGACACTGCAAAAAAGAACAAAAGAAAAATTATAATAATAAACAGCTAGGTATGTAAAAACATCCAGGCATTCATAAATTCAGCAAAAAAACATTTAAGACCATTCCTTGAATTAAGTTCTTACCTCATAGAACATTTTTTTTATTTATTTAATTTTTCCAAATAAATTACTTATGCTTTAAAGTGTTATTTCACCCAAAACTGAAAATGTACTCATCCTCAACCATTATGAGTTTCTTATTCTGGTAAACACAAAATAAGCAATTTTAAAGAAAGCTGAAAGCCTGTAATTTACTAATTCTATAGTAGGAAAAACAAATACTATGGAAGTCAATGGTTACAGGTTTTCAGCTTTCTTCAAAATATCTTCTTTTGTGTTTAACTGAAGACAATCAAACAAAACTTGCGAAGGGTGAGTAAATGCTGACAGAATTTTCAGTTTTGGGTGAACTATCCCTTTAAGGTGGTTTGTTTTGGCAGTGAACACGCATGATGAGAGCCATGTATGCTATTCTCCATTGACATGCTCAACAAGTTTGCACTGATTTTATGCAGACCCCCAATGCACTCTCTAGGGGCTCGAGGGTCAAATAGCACTTTTCACGCAAGTGATGTTGTTTTAAAGTACACCGACTGGCGCATTTAAATCAGCATTTTAACAAACATCTCCACCATCCCTCACCAAAAGAAATCCCCCTTGTGTTACTCGAGACAAGCAATTTGCCTTTTTCGTTGTTTGCTTGACCTAGAGAAAACAATTTCAAAGGGTCTTCCTGTGGGTTTAACAGCTCAGTTGAACAGGTAGGCACCGGGCTGCTTTTTTCCCCCGGAAGATGAATTGGTGAGCTGTCGGTTCCAGACAGGGCGAGTAGTTGTGTTTCTGTAATAGGACACTGGAAGTGTCTTTGATTAATGAAAGTGTGATACTGAGCTGTTAGAGAGCCTTCCTACTGAAAGAGCGATTGAAGAGGGGATACGTGGCGACAGATGCAGGAACACGGCTGGACCTGAAGGAGAGAACGGCTTTGGACACACTCCCTCATAAAGCACAGGAGGGGGTTCAAGGGTTTGAGATGGGAAAACCACTATGGGGTGCAAAAACGTCCTGTGGACAGAAGCAGAGCTATTAAGCGAACGGTTCTTTGATGAGAAATGACACACATTAACTGCCAGAGCCGTCACAGGGAACGAACACATTGAGCATCACTGGTATGATCACTTTCAGTCTAAAATGCTCACATACACACACGCACGCACGCACACGCACGCACGCGCACACACACAAAAAAAAATATCTATTTAGTGCATTTCATTAGATGGAGGACAAATGTGACTCGAGTTAAATCGCAATTATGAGGCAGACATTACAGGATCAGACTTGCCTTTCTTTTAAGCTTTCATCAACAACAGACTCCTTTTCCTGTAAACCAAGTCATTTCATTCTTGTTTTGTCTAAATACATTTCTTCTGTCTTTTATTTAGAACTGCTTTTCCCCTGGCTTGAATCTCAAAACCTCAAAAAACAAAAAACAAAAAAAAAACACACACACTGCGCGCAAGCAAACACGTCCTCTTCAAAACATGCTGGAAAGCTTTTTGTTTACCCGGTTTTATAAATGCCTAACAATGCAAAGTTTGCGAAGCAAGAACACTCTGTCGTGCTGCTGACAGGCCAAACTCTGTTCCAACGCCCGGGGAGAACTTTAAATAAACAATTGTCTTCATACTAAATGTCTGAGAATCTAGTCACGAACGTCCTTCCATTCCAAAACACGGCACGCCTTGGCATTTTCTGATAACCGTTTGAATTAAACAGCTTTTGATTTCAATATACACCAAAATGAGGGAATCAGATCACTGCGGGATGATTGGCTGCTTGTTGTGTTGCACGATTATTGAGCAATTGCATTATTGCATTTCAAGGCAGAACATGTTTTATTGAGCTGATTAGTATCCTGAGATGACTGCATCGCGATCAAGGGCTTTTCCTCTGAGCGCTAGCTTTATAAGCCTTTTTTATAACACGTCACCCAAAATGGTTCAAGATGGCTAGAAGATGAGAGATTCACAAAAAACAAACAAGACCTTCAAAACAAGCACAACAAACATTAGCAAAAAAGTGTTTTTTCAGTTCCCAACCCCCCTTGTGCCAAAGATGGGTCTATTTTGGGGAGGGTGAGGGGTGTACGGAAGAAAGGATGTTTATGCTTGCCTCGTTTCTAGGCCGTGAGCTCTCCCAAGGGAGTGCATTCCTCACCCAAAGCATGACTAAAGGTATGTGAACCATCTGGACAAAGCCACTGGCCACAATGGCCCTACACACCCAAGCCAAAGAAGCCTTTCATTCACTGGTCAGGACTTTGATATCCATCTGCTCCAGCAGGGTCAACCATCATTTCAACTCTTATCAAATGTGATCAGTTGCATTCATTCTGAGCAGGTATTAGGGCTGGACAGAAGATTACGTTTGCACAAATTATTTATATAGACTTTATAATCAATAAGGTACGAGTGGTACAGTATATATTGATATCTAATAGTTTGATATGAGTACATCTGAAGTGGAATAAATAAATAAATAAATAAATAACACAACAAGTGTATTTTTATGATAGCAGGAACTGTAAAGTGACTACTGTAATTGGGTAATCAAAAATTTTGGCAAATTTAACTTCTGCTTTAAGAAGCACTATTTCTATGTTTAGATTGTAATGCTATATTGTTAAAATGTCATGTAATTTTTTTAACAATGTGTACATAGCCTACATTCACTTTATATGTCTTCCAAGTCTTTAAAATGAAAAATCTTTTTATAGCTAACACTGGACATGATCTAAAAAATGAGAAGTGAAAATGTAAAAATACAGAAAATACAAGGATAAGTCCCATATAAATCACAGAGTTTTTATTTTTTGGCCCAGCCCCAACTGGCATAAAGGGTTCTGATCTAATGCTGGGTTCGTGATATTCATGTTAGTCACTGTCCACAACAAAATTTTAGGGGTCAAAATCACAGTCTGACACAATCAAGCATGTCAGACTACAAGTTGCTTCTCAACAAGTCATTGCCTGCAATCAATGCCTAATATATATATTTTTTAAATGCTTAAAAAAAAGGCAACCAAAGTTTTGTACTGGACAATCAAAAAGCTCTAAAAACCCTTCCTCCTTTGCACATCTCAATATAGAAACACTAATAAAATCAAATCTCTTTCATTTCATGTGATGGCCTATCATGAAAGACCAAATCAAACACACAAGTCATTCTATCAGTTTGTCCCACATGTGGTTTCAGTTGTTGTCCAATCAGACAACGTGAGATACAGCAATCAATTCTTGCACCCCAACATCCAATGTTTTTTTACAAATCACCATGATACTATACGTTAAACAGATTTTACCAAAAAAAATCAAGCTGAAATCACGTAGTCTAAACCCGGCATAAATAATTAAGCGTACAATCGACGAGCACAGGCAGACATAACTGAACGCAGTACACTGGAGGAAGTGAAGTTTAAATGTCACATTACAGCTCAATCTGATTCATTATCAATAATGCGATCATTAGGAAAATGCCATGTGAGTGGAAATGCACTCGCTGATGTTTATTCCATCTCATAATGTGAGCTGAATTTAAAGCGATGAACGTCTGCCCCCTCCGAGCTCCTCAAATATCAGTATGCGCCAGAAATCTCAGCGCAAAGTTTATCGTTTCCCTCTACTCTGTTGCCGGGCAGCTGCTACAGAGCGCTGAGGAGATGCTGGAGGGGCGGCAGTCTGATTAAGGTAGACTGGAGAGGAGCCGTTTCTCCACCTGGAGCCCCCTCGGCCCTCTAGAGACCGCTCTCCAGTTAGAGCATCAATACGCACACACACGTTCAGGACCTCACAAGCTCTCACAGGGGAATCGCACTGCCGCTAATAAAGAAGCTGGATTTGATAATCAGCTCAGACAGTCAATTTGCAAATAACGGATTCTAATTAATTAATCAATGTGCATTTTAACGACAGCATTGTCAAGAGCATTCAAGTGCAGTTTCCTTGCACATGGGCTTTTTGCTCCATTTAAAACACAGACATAATCGTTTAGTCCTCTTTAGGCAACCTGAAAAGAAATTACTATTCCAGTGCAAGAGAGAAATAAAACCAAAACCTTGAGCTGTTTCTTATAAAAAAAATAAATAAAAAGCATTTAAATGAAGTGCATTTAAAAAAAAAACCGTATTGGTGAAAGATTTACTTTTAAACAATATTCACTCATAAACTGTCAGTAATTCGCACATATAATCTAATTACAAAGAAAAGGCACATAACAAATTGAATTAAATGTTACATTTCTAAGCACAAAGATCAAAAAAAAGTATTTCTTGTAAACCACTTTCCAGTAATATGGTGTTAAGTGATTTTACATAATTTATCAAATAAACCTCCAACCGCACTAGAAAAAAATTAAGAGCCTTTTTAGGACATACACACTGTTGCCCCGACAAAAAGCCCACATCACCATGAATCAGCAGGGGAGCTGGGGTGTTTTCTTGTTAATTTGGGAGATTAAAGGTTAACCTCAGACAAACTGCCTCTATTCTCTGGTCTGTTTGGGGTATTTAACATTAACCGTTGCTGCTTGGACTCAGCAGTTGAAAACCAAAAGGAAACGATAGCCTTGAGCTTCTATTTTAATACACAACTGAGGCATCTCCATTTCCAAACAAATATCTAATATTTATTGCAACACATATTATTTACTATGAGGTTATTAGGGTGAGGAGAGAGGAGGAGGGGGGAAAAAACCCTAGGCAAACAGAATGCGTTCATGGGGTCCTGTTTCCCAGAGCGGTGGGAGACTGCAAATGATCCTAACAGAAACAACTGCGCTCCAGACACTCTTAATGCAACGGCGGATGGTGAAGAATGGTGGGGAATCTAATTTGGTTGAGTCGCTCTATTCATAAAGTGTGATGAAAATCATCATCACATGCTGATCCTGACACAGTTTTGTGCAGTTTGGAAACAAGAACTTCAGCATCTGCGGTCTGAGCAGTGCGTCGCTGTATAAAGACATCAGAGCTGGCAAAGAGAGTGAAAGCTGCGGGGGGAAAAAAACAGCAGGTTTGGGGAAAGGAAAGAAAATATATATA
>CAIGQV010018106.1:11791835-11855250 GCA_903798115.1 Danio jaintianensis | reverse complement strand
TGCTGGGGTTTACCTAAGACTCTGAAAATACAAGCACTCTACTAAGGATAAGATCTTCACTAGCTTACATCGAGGATGTGATTTATCACTGCGATAAATTAACAGGAAAAATGCTCATATGCAATCTTGCCACAAAATCATGGTTCAGAATGCTACCTTTTGCAAATCAACACTGTTTTATAAAAATAGTTTAAATAAAGTAAACTGGGATAAGCTGATGTCTTTAACGAAAGCATTTGAGAAAAAAAAATTTTAGTTTTGCTTTTGAAGTGTACATGATGTTCAGTTGGGTGACACTGTGGTTTTCACCCGAGTGAAATCTGAACATCTCTCCATCCATGCGGGTTTAAAATGTCTTACCTCACTTCCTGCCTTTAGCAAAGGTGCGGTCACACTAGACTTCAGGCTGCAGAATTACTCAAGACAGGATATGATGATGAGACACTATAGCTCAATAAATTGCACATTTTAATTCAAAAGTCACAAACCCAAAACATATGTCTTTTCCACACAGCTGCAAACAACCAGCTTTATGGTTTGTGTTGTTTGTCTTGAGCCTAAAGCCTCAAAACACTTTAGGTAAAACTGAAGAATTAAATGGTGTGATGTCATTCGAACCAATTCTGGACAAAATGATGTTCGTTTCAGGAGAACAACTTGCCAAAGGAAAAGTTTGCTTCGCTAATAAACACCCATTGGTATAGTACATTGTGATTACATAATAGAGGGGTATGCACTAACATCACTTCCCAATGTTCAGAAACGTTTAATGTGATCTGGACAACTGTTAGCACCAGGCAGACAATACAGACTTTAGTGACTACCTACTTGCTACGTTGTGCCTATATTTAAGTTTTAGGATGCTTTTAGATTTCTTTCGATAGCCTGGTTCACACCCAAATTCAACTGACCACCCTTCAATTTTCTATGTGTTTTGTTTGTTTATTTACATGACAATGGAATTTTTGTGACTGAAAAACACTGAAATCTGAAAAAGGGTTTCAAAGTGGAAGTTTTTAAAAATGTCGCCATTGTCTTGTCAGTGTAACCTCCAAAAAACGAAAGTCTTTGAAAATGACAACATGTTTAGAGAGGGGTGTAGAGTACAGGCAAGTGCAAACAAACATACAGAACAATGGTGGAGTTCCTGGTTGTTGTTGCTCAAGTGTTTGCTAACGCTTCTTCAGGAAAAGTGTCGATTTACTTCACATTACAACCAACAGCGGAGATGCTTCTCACATGCAAGGCAAATTATGCATACACAGACTGCACACATAATCACTTCCCTATAGTTATTGTTTACTAAGAAGGTGACAGCTCCAAATATTGGCCTAGCATTTTTTCACAGATATGCAAATGCAGATCATTTTGAAAAAAGGAAAACCTTTTTTTGTATTTGGCTACATCACTGTTGTGTAAACGTAGTTTTACCTCAGTCTTTTTACCACTCAGCGGGTGAAACCGATGTCACTCCAGCTGACAGTGATGTCACATGCATACTCTATATAGGTAGATGTGAGTCTGTGGCTCAGCCTTCTTCAACTTGGAAATTTTCTACATTTCTTCTCCGTTGTTTGCACTCATTTATACACCAAAGCAGTAATGGTGGTGTCAGGATGTTCACTAAAAGTATAATGATGGTCAGGTATTTCAAACGTTTTACTCCAAAATGAAGCACTAAAGCAATTTTCTGTGGGTATATTGAGCCCTTTAAAATTTGTTATGTGCCCTAGTTGTCTAGGATCTTTTAATATACTAATTAAAAACTTTAAGATCATTAAAATTGGAATATACTGAAAGACCAGACAAGACACACTTAAACAGGGACAGCCAGGGCTAACGCATTCAAATTGCTCCCAGGTTCACAACACCTGCCTATTTTAATTTCTCCAGACTTTGTTCTTCTCTCTGTGTCTGTGGCCAAATAAAAGAGAGAAAGTGTAGCTTTGGGAGGAGAATTGGAGGTTGTTGTGGAAAGCTGAGAGTTTGCGAGAGATGTGTGAAAGTCAGGAATGTCCTGTCTATCACCTTCGTCAGTGTGAGGGGAGAGTGGAAAGAAAAAAAGAGAGTCAAATTTGTGCATGTTACCCAATATAGGACAAAAAAAACAAACAAACATGGCGTCTCATTTGTAACTGGAAGATTGTTCAGGACACACAACGCTTCTCAGATCAATATAGGTGAATGGCTGAATGATATGAGCTCTATTTCAGAAATTTATTTTATCATCCACTTTTCATCATTTAGACACCATCCACTTGTTACAAACATGTTTGAGTTTCTTTCTTGTGTTAAACAGAGAAAAGAAACTCAAAGTTTGAGAGTGAGAACATTTGTATTTTTGATTGAGCTTTCCCTTTAACTTTATGGTTTAGGCTTTTGTAATATACAAACTGAAAAGTAAAAAATAAACTAAAATAAAGATGTCTTTTTTCCTTATGCATCTTTTATAATCTCTTTTATATCAAGTATTTTTACAACTGTATTACATAAATACATTTAGCTTGCATCACAAATTAAAAAGGAAAAAAAAAAACATCAGTTGAGATGAAAGGAAATCTACAAATAGAAATCACCACACAGTTACTTAGTATTCCATTTTCTTAATGAATTTCCAGAATGAAAAAGAAAAGGTTTTGCGCCACTATTTTGATACAATTACTCTTGGTCGTAATCCAAAGACCCAATTTATTACCCAATAAACCATTAATCATTCACAAGAGCATTGTGTTGAGTTTAGTAAGCCAAATAACAGAGTGGACCTCCAAAAGCCTGTGGGCCAGATAAAGATTTGAAACATTTCCATCGCAACATCATCAACAGCTGCTGATCTAGATCTTCTCACTATTCAGGCCACCCTTACCTCAGGGCTGGGCAGAAGTAAAAATATTAGTGATCATATTAGGAGTAATGGGTAAAACACAGCCCTATTCTCTGGGCACAGAGAGACTGACCTAGAAAAACACAGCCGCTCTCATCTGGAGAGTGAGGTAGGAGAAATTGGCCCAAGATAAGACGACCCGCTCTGCTATGGCATTCATACCCAGGTGCTATCAATTTCCCCTAGTGTGTGCCAGTTCAGAACTGGCACAATCTCACCCCGCAAGAAAGATGTGACGATACAGGGCACAGTACAGCTCAGTCTGTAGCTGGATGAGACGTCGCTTATCTCCTAGTTCAGATTCATTCATTACTCGCGATGGATTCTGCTCCCTGTCATGCAAAATCCATAGCTCGAGCAAGCAAATGACTGTTTTTCCCGTGCGCCTAATTGGCGTAGTAAATAGCATTCAGAATTAATTACAGGCCTGTAAAATAAGTATTTTTGGATAACAAAAGTCATATAAAAGTCTTACTGGCCTTTCCATTGCTGTTATTTAGTTTTATGAAGGATGTGTGAGTGATTTAAGTGCCAGTGATTGCTCTAGTTCAAATGCTCCACCAAAAAACGCAATAAATTCGCCTGATATCAACAGTTCGGTATGTGCTCCTTGTGCCTTGTGTACAGGAAATTTAACCTCATTTGGTTTGAATTCATAAATCATTTACAGAAACACAATGCTGAGAAAAGACAGGTATTATCGCATTATCAGCATCCATGTAAATGCAAACAAAATACGAACAGGCTGTTCTTTTACTGCATGACTGACGCTCTGTCTGATATGACATGATATGATTGACAGCTGGCTTTGGCACAAAAACAAAACCTACCCATAGCTCAGATGTCGTGGAATATAAAAAGGAAATCTACAGCAACGGTGCTAAATGCCACGGCCATAGCCAGTCGAGTCGAAAAGATGACTTATTCCGCGGGTTTAGTACCTTTCCTGTCCCTCCCTCCTTTATCTTTTGGTCTGCTGAGTGCCAGAGACACAGACAGTTCCAGGAGTGGCCCTTCAGGGAGAGAAAGAGCGGTCCACATGTGGCGTTTATTTTTAGTGCAGCCGATGAGCAGAGAGCCCTCTGGTTAGTTTCTCCAAATGTTTCGAGAGGTGATAAATCTAATATTGACCCTCCTTCTCGTCGTGGGCTCCGTCTACCTACTGCAAATTTTTAATTTGGCCCTGTGGGCACGTGAAGCACGGAACAGTGTCCTCACACCAGGATCAGTGATGCTGACAGAAAAAGCAATGCTTCCTCCGCACGTGTTGACACCGCTGAAGAAAGCTGCTGATTTCGTTGCAGTGACAAACCCCAACTGTCCAGGGCTAAAAATATGCCGACACATCTGTTCGCTGCATGTTGTCGAACATATGGTGGTCAAACACTTATTGAATGTAAACTTTACTAAATTAAAAAAAGAAAAGAATGAAAACCAACCAAAACACAGACTCCCTAATCTGAGGGGATTTTTTTTTCTGAAAAGTTCAGGTAAATTCATTCAAGAAATTGTGACAAACATATACTATTTTTGCCCAGTAGAGCTGCATGATTACTGGTTAATAAATTGCAATCTCTATTCAAAAATCTATACCCACTTCACATTGCAATTTTTGCTATGAAACAACTTCATTTTGTTTTTTTTTGTTTTTTTAAGTTAAATAACAATTCTAAATACCGTCACAAGCCTGATGTGTAAAGTAGTGATCAGAATAGTGGAAATCACCTTTTCAAAGTATTTCTCGCATCAATTAAACATATCGATTACAATTCTCTGCCAGTAGAGGGTGAAAATCAACTTCTAAAACCCCATGTCACTAAAACAAGTTCAGATGTTGATGTTCAAATAGATTCATTCAAAAATGCTGGTTCATTCAATAATGAATCAAATGAAGTCTTTATGATTGGGTGCCATAAACATTCACTTAATGGAACTTTCCATTTATTTTTTTATTGAAAGTAAAATGTATTATTGTTTCTGATCATTTTATCAGCAATGTAATTGTCATACATACACACAAAAACTCAATGTCTTCCTGACAGTCCTACATTCCAAAATAAATAAATAAATAAAAAGTAGTTTTCGTTTTAATTTGAGAAAAACAAAACAATTTATAGGGTTCCTATATAGGGTTATATTCTTAAAATGTTTCTTAGGTTTTTAGGTTTTAAAAGGAATAAAACACAATTTGGAAAAAAAGAAAAAAAAAAGAAAAACTAATTTTAAAGTTTTTTATTTTTTACCTTCTCCAACTGCATGCTTCTCTTTGTCTGGTTTGTATACTGCTGTAGTCAGACAGAGAGATAAATTGATTTCTAATTGATTTATTTACTTTTAATGGAATAAATCGAATATGTTAAATGGTCTTGATGATCAGACACACTAAAGTCGATAGAACAGTTTGCACTGAACAGTCAGAACTGGAAATGTGTAAGTTTAAGCTGACTTTCTACTGTAACATCAGAAGTTAAACTTCAGCGCTGCAGATCTCTGGCAATTCACATGTAGGCAATAAATTATGAAGAACAACAGATTGAAGACACTTTATCTTTCCAATGAAAACCTTCCTGTGACATTTCCCACCTGCAAATTACCCGTATGACTACATACATTTTCCATCTAGAGTGACCTTTTTTTAACACCCACATCCAGTCAAGAGACACTCCCATCTTCCGAATCCCACTAAATGAAATCAGACATCTTGTGCTAATAACTCCAACCCAAACATAAGTTAGAAGACTGAACAGCACAATAGACCGAGATTACAAAACAAACACAAGGTCACAAAAAGAGACAACAAATAAGACAGAGACTTGAGGTGAGAGACAAGATACAGCACCTCTGAAGGCTTGTCGCATTGCTTCAATAAAATCGTAAAAGCTTGCACTCTGTCACCCTTCCCTCTGCTTTAAATGGAGTCAGGGAGGAAATCAAAGGAAGGGGAAAAACAGTCAACAGTTGTCCAATGTTGCACCATATAACTGGTCGTGTCTGAAAGTCTCTATTTCACCTGGAAAGACACACTTACACATCGAACGAGACAGAAGAAACCACTTTATTTCTATCCTATTAATCTGGTTAAGACACAGTTTATGCAATCAACGCACAAAACGAAAGGAAATGATTCTCATTTGTGAAAAAAAAGAACAACAAAGCTACGGCCGTTGATATAATGTGCATTAAATGCATTCCATAGTCACTATTAAGCATCTCAAGAAAGATGAGGATCCTTGCCACTCACAGAGGAAAAGGGAACACATGGAGTAAAAGGCAAGGGTCAGAACCTTGACACCATATATAAGCTCTATCATCTCCTGGCTTTGGGTGATTTCTCAGCTCCGCTACTGCAATTGCTGGCCTTCAGAAGTGTATTGTAGCTCTCTATATCTAATGTAACAGACTTTGGAAGAAAACACAGTCTTCTGCGGCCCACATGACAACAGCAGGCAGAGCACAACAGCTTCGAGAGGATCAGCCCTGACTGTTTTCTCTATTCCACTCAGCGATGTCAAGGAGAAAGTAAAAACATTTA
Source organism: Danio jaintianensis (assembly GCA_903798115.1). NCBI lineage: Eukaryota > Metazoa > Chordata > Actinopteri > Cypriniformes > Danionidae > Danio > Danio jaintianensis. The sequence continues at coordinate 11,848,837 of CAIGQV010018106.1, read as the reverse complement.
AAATGGCGAAACCACTTGAAGTTACGCAAACACATCTTATGAAATTATTATGATTTCTTTTTTATCAGCAAGATCATAAAAAGCTCTGCTGACTTGAAAAGGAAACTATGATTCACAGACTTTGTAGGACAAACTTGAATTTTAAAAAGAAATCTTTTCTTCTTATTCCTTTTTTTTTTTTTTTTTTTTTTTTTTAAGTCAAACTGTTTTTGGTAGCAGAATGATTTCAGGGAACAGTACCAATCTAGCTGGCAAAGAAAATGGACAAGGTGACCTTGTTTTAGTTTTTCCTGGTCAAAGAACATTTTGACCTTTCAAACAATAAATCTGCCAAAAGGATTTTTTAGCACTCTTTACCAATAGAAATATATTAACTTGTATAATGTTTTACACTTTATTTTGCAATGACGTGTAATAAACTAAATTTGCAAAAGTGTTAAATTAAGAATTGAAATGAACTAATATTTTAATAATAAAATATTTTTTAAAACCTTATTAAAAATTGTAAAACTTATTTTGCACCATATAAAGTAGATTTCCATTATAAAGAAAACATATACATACACATTTAATGATGTCATATATTTAACAATTACAAATGAACCTGATAATAATGTTAAGTATTCATTGTGTAATAAGCTACAACTTAGAAGTAGAAAAAGCATATATATTTGAACAAAAAATAAAGAATTCTAACTAAATAAAAATATATTAAGTTATTATTATTTTATTAATTACTTAAAAATACAATTTTATTAATTTTTACTCGACTTACAAAATACTACAAATACACTATTATTAATCTAAATCAATTAAACCAGTAGTTCTCAATGCACTGGAGACATGACACATGCTGTAGTATATATTCTCATCTCTGCTTTTCTTACACATCTATGGGAAGCATATGGACTTCCCACCAGCACACATTAGCGGCTCACTCGGATGATTTAAATTTGGGCCTCTCTTTTTTTGCCCCCCACAACTAACTAGTACACAAAAGGTTTATTTTTAACTATTCCACACATTAGACAACAGAAAGCAGCTGACAGGGCCAGAATAAGGAACCCATTACCTCATCACAATAGTGGGAGCGCAAGGAACCGAGAGACAAAAGAAAGAGGGGGAGACGAGTTGTGGCCACTTCATGCTCACATGTCAGCATTTCCACAGAACGACTCTATTTCAGCCAGCCGGACTGAAGCGAAGTCTGTGTGCTGGATGGAGAGTGATGTGCTCCTAATGCAGGTGATTGGGTCTCTAGCGCAGTCTGAAGAAGAGCACTGGAACTAAGACAACAAGTCAGACAGAGAGAGCACCATAAAAGAGAAATCATGAGAGAAGGAAAAATGAACTTATTAGATATGCGCCGATCAAAGGGTCATTTTAATTTGGCAGATGTTGGTACAGGACCTGCATACAAACAGTGTGTAAACAGTGTTAAAAGGCATCCAAAAATGAAAATCATTTACTCTCCCTCATGTGGTTTTAATCATTTATGACTTTGTTTCTTCTGTTGAACACAAAAGAAAATATTTTGAAGAATGCTGGTTTGCTGGTACCCATCAACTGCCATAGGACAAACAAAATGAAATTCAATGGGTGCCATCATACTAGCATTCTTCAAAATATCTTTTTGTGTTCTTTTGAACAAGTGAAGGGTGCGTAAATGATGACAGAATGAATTTTTAGGTGAAATCCCTTCAACAGAGCACAGACGTACAAACAGACATACTGTACTGTACTGACAACTCAGATGCCACATAGGAATGGCTGAACACCCACTAAAAATACAGATAATTCTGCATTAGTTTTAACAAATACTGACCTTCATTCATTTTACAGTTTCGTGAAACTGATTTTTCTTGATTTTATCAGATCACGTTTAAGTGTTCTTGGAGTTTCACGTTTAAATCAGCAGAATGTGCATCATTTCATCTGTGAAAAACTTTGTCTACAGTAAAGTTAGAGTAAACATCTACTCAATGTACTATACATAATTCACATTCAGTATATTTGTGCATCTGGTTAGTTAGGAAACTCAGGCGATTTTTCCCTAGCTTGTTATTAGCATTTTTTCTGAGTTTGAACAAAAAGCTCTTTCACTGTTTGATTGTTCACTGTTCTGTCAACCAAATTCAAAGCCTCTGTCAAAACTCAGCTTGAGGTAGGCCAAACTGGAGGATGACCATCCTTTGTACTCTTCAGGACAATGGTCTGAAAGGTTGGGGTCAACACTGGACCCCTGAGACCCTCCCATTCCTACCTCCCGCACGCAGACCTCTGCCCCATGAACTCTGACCCTGTCCGGATTGTGTGCCTAAAAATAATAAAATCTGTTCCGGCAGACTATTCTGTTATGCGTATTGTATGCAGGGTTCTTTCTTTGAACACTCTCGCTCTCATTCTTAACATTTAAGTCAAGATTACACCAAGATTATGTGGGATTCTACTGGCAGATGGTGCTTTTTTTTCTCCATAAAGCTGAGTGGAGCCAGGAGCTGGCTGGGCTACTTTCCCTTACTTAATGAAAGAAAACAAATACTACTGGTTTCAGAACGCTTTGGGTATTGAGTCCAACAAGATGGCATATAATATTACAAAACGTGTCTGTTTTTTTAACAGCGTGACTCAAAACAATATAAAACCATATGTGGAGCTGGATTTTTGCAGACATCGTAGTCCAACTGGGATTCATTTGCCTTAGGAAATGCAAATCACACAAAGCAGAGGATAAAAAAAATACTATTAAAAATAATTATAAAACAAACAAAAAAACTATTTATTATTTCAATAATACTGAAATAATTAAATAATATAATTAAAATTAAAATAAAGCACACTGCTAACATAAGACTATGTGGAGATTGTGGGATGAATTTCCCTTAGGAGCTGCCAATCACAATGAGCCAATGGGGGGTGGTGGGTAGTATAAATAAGCAAGCAAAAATGTGGAGCTAGTACAAATATTAGTAATACACTAGTAAAAAAACATAATATACTATAAATAGTAATATATTAGTAAAAATAAGTTTAAAACAAACAAAAATACATTAAAAAAATACATAAAACAACTAAAATAAAAAAGACAAATGTTATTTAAATAAATAAACACATCGTTCCTTCTATAAAAGTCAACCAATGTAAACCAAGCATGAGAAATCTCAATAAGTCTCTTCTTAAAGAAAGTGATGGTCCCACCATGTCAGTGTGGTATGGCCACTGTTGTTTTTTCAAACTTTGCCTGTGTGACAGATTCTTTGCTAATCAATAAAAGACCCTCTATGAAGGCCTGGAAGTCAGCTCACCCCACCCGCGATGCTCTTTGACCTTATTGAAGGCCTGACTGAGCAAAAACACTGCTCTTCCCATGAGGCCCCTAGAGGCTCCTGTTTCACTTGGCCAATGAAAGGCACTACTGTAAATAATGGGGGCCTGTTTGACCCCACCTTTGTCTGTGGCAAGACCCCTGCATCCACTCTACTGTAACAGGCTAACCTTTCACAATGGAAGCTCTCATGGCTCCAAGACCCTAAACCTCTCGGCAATACACCCAAGTCAGGATTTAAAATAGCAGTCAGACCTCTCGACCGAGCTCTCTATTTTCTATATGACAGCCTTTTATCTCACAAACCCACCCAAGACCACAATGCACCTCCATTTCTTCATTCGCCAAAGGTTTACTTGCTGATATAAACGGACCGAATGTTTCGTTCACACAACATATGTAACGCATAAACCCACAATTTGAGAACAAGCACCACAATAGTCTTATTTAGGGGCTTTTGCACCAAACTCAGTTATAGGAACTAGCCACCAGGCCTGTTTTCCCAAGAACAAATTCCCCCACAGACCATTTTCTAGGTTGTATTCACACCACCTGAAGGAACTGTATCTATGGTGATGTAAGCCTGCTGACAGCGACATCAAATGCTGAATTAAACAAAATCAACAACTGGAAGATGGAGGACACTGTGCATGAAGCCATTTTCATTATTGCAAGTTCTTTGATGAACTGTGAAAAAGTTCCTTCAAATGTGCAAGTACCTTTTGTAAGGCCCTGTATCCAATTGGTATTGCCATGCGTCTACAGGAATCCAATCACAAGTGGTCAGCTGAGACACACTACAGCCGCTTCTCCGCATTTGTGCTGAACTGCTCTAAATACAGTCAGGGACGGATCCAGTTGTTTCCAAATAAGCCTGATACGGCACAGCATGACTACATTTATGATTTTTTTTTATTAAAAAGGTGCAAAATTTTGAAATAAAGGAGTCCCAAAAACAGAAATATCTGATCTTTATCCATGTTCCGGTTTACATTAGGCTTAACCATTTGTATTACATTCCAAAGAGTTAAGGAAATTTTACAATTTCCATGCTGACTGGACCCAATCAGCACAGAATGGAGTGGTTAAGTAAACAACCATTCAGCCCAATAGTGGAAAAGCGGCTTAATTTTCCACCTGGTAAACGTGCATTTAAATGTATCTCGGACGACTGACTGGTGTTCCGATTTCGTCACACTCTATATGAGTTTTGAGTGAGCACTCACCAAAACGCATAAGTAGGCTACTATTGAATGGACAATCACATATACCTCATTGTTTTACTGTGCTCTTGCACATGACATCCTGTAACAAGATGCTAATTTCAATCAGTAACAATGTTCCACATGCTAGGTCAGTTGGTCGAGAGTAGGTGGTCTTTTGTTGTACCATGAGTGTCCCGATTTCAAAAGCAATGTTTTACCTCTATTTGGCGCATTCCACTTGTGATCGAACCAACAAAAATTAAAAAAACAGGAGGACAGATAGGGAGACCCTACCGTTGAGGGTGAAACTCAAATAGGTAACGAACCATGTACAAGTGTGGAACGAGGTCAGAGGCTAAGAAATTCTGATGCATGCGTGAGGATGCAGGAAGCTGAGCCTCTGAGATAAGGTCTGATGTGCTGATAAGGACAGCAACACCTGTTGAGGGCTACAGCTCTTTTCTAGTCAGACAAAAGGTAGACTTTCTGACTTGCAAATACTCTCCTCATTACAGACCTCATTATAGATCATTCTGGACAAGACCTGCTCACTTAGACAGGAAACGACCAACTGAATAATGTGTAAAGTGACCAGGTTGTGTAAAGCAGGCCAATTAGATTGATACTTGCACAATGAAATGCCGCGCATGGGCTAAAAATCCCAGTATGCATCAAACTGACACTATAGCTTTTCTCAAACGACACGTGAAATCCCAGCCAAAATGCATTTTTGGCTCTTCAAAAGATGCCGGCACCAATCCCAAAGACAGAATCAATGTGACTTTTCTTTCACAGGAAGGTCAAACAAAGAGCACGGGGTGTAAAATTGCTGGGCGAGACAGTGGTGGCTCATGTAGTGGAGAAGCAGAGAGCCGCCGCTCTGCTCTATGCTTAATGGTGTACAGCACGTCCTGACAGCATCATCAGTTTCCTTCTGCCACGGACACAAACAGCAGAAATGATGCCGTGTGAGTCATGACGTGTCAGAGTGGGCAGCCCTGGTGATCAGTCCAGTAAATGGAATGGCTTTTGGACTCCCAGACAGTGAGGGAACACAAAAACACTTCAGCCTGAACTAAAGGGAGAGAAAGCTCTCTGTGTAACGCACCAATAAAACTCAAGTGCAATTTTGGTGACAGGTCAAAAATAGTCTGAAAGACACAGGGTAGAAAACTATATCAATTCATCTGCAAAAAACCCATTTCAGTTTCATGTCTGTCTCTGGCAGACGAGGAGAGAAATGAAGAAGTGTGTGTCACTGACAATATTGGCTGTTTGTAGCATGAGAAGCAGACATTGAGGTAATTAAAACGTAACAGGGACTTTTAGTTCAATAAAATGCTTTCAGTCTCAAACGTGACGCTAGCCCGGCAGTCACTACATATGCCAAACAATGGCGTTTTACAGACGAGCATCACTCAATCTGGGGCTAAATGAAGGTAGTGTGCTTAGTGAAATAATCTCTGTTCTATTGAATTAGAGCTCAGATGTATTTGGTAATGTAAGTGCAGGGCACGGCCTCTCGCTCAAACAAGCTCTCTTAAGGCCAAGCCATTAATCATTCATCCTGTCCTGCTAGTGATCACTGCAGGCGTCTTCAGTCAGCAAATACATAAATCAATTATGGTTTGAGCTTTATTCTACCATTTATCCAACTGATCCCCCTGGATTACAACATGGCTTAAAACGTGCCGGTTGGCTTTCTGCATTCGCTGAGAGTTGGCATCCCATATCTCTCAAATGCCTCCAGCAGGAGATAATACAGGAGAGAAAGGGAGAGGGATGCATCTTTAGGCCATGGCTCAGCTAACTTAATTTCCACCCCTCGCAGAAAAAGGAGAGGAAGTTAGTGAAAAAAAAAAAGAGATGGGTGCTGAGAGAACATTTTGAGGGAGCTAATGCACTAAATAATAAGCAAATTCACTAAATAACAGCATTTTGCATGGTGTATTGCAGCTAAAACCCTGCCTAAAGGTACAGTCAACTGTACAGTTGTTTGCCAATTTTTCATGACCAAACATTTTGTCATTTTAGGATCCACGTGATCTGAAGTTTCACATGAGGATTACCTACAGTGTGGAGATTTCCAATAGGGTTACGAAAGTGAGACTCCTTACTTAACTTAAGGGGGCAACTAAAAGTAAGGGTCTTTATCAAAATAGTTGGATGCATGCAAAATTAATTTACATTTTCAATAACACCCTGCTTAAGACTTTTAAAAAATGGCTTCACTGGCTTTAAAGTGAACCATTTTTATTGATTTAGCTCCAAGGAATTATACAACTAATACCTACAGTACTTGGCACTTCGGCCACAGGTTTTACACAAACAAACCCTGCAACGTGCTTGGCTGCTTCCTACCTGGTCCGACATTACACAAATCTAATGTGATGGGTATTTTATGACCCCCTCCGTAGCACACTTGTATCACTCTATCGGGGGCCCCTTGCCAATCTCTGGCACCCCATTCAACAGGCAACAAAAGAGCTAATTAGAGCCCCTCTCGGTGGAAGCCCGAGGAAGGTTCTGATTTGATACTTCCAGGGGATTCCGGAGCCCCAGCAGTGCATTCACACAGCCCTCGTGCACGCTTGGCTTGGCCCTTTGCTCCAGACCTTCATTGTAAGCGAAGCTCAGCAGCGCCTTAGAACTAGCGAGGGGGAACCGACACGTCTTCTTTTATGTCGCGGGAGCCAGAAACCAGATGCTAATGGGATATTGATGGGATTAAAACACTGTACTTACTGAAAAGAGAGACCGGTGATATAAAAATTGGATGATGACTTTTCTTTGAAGAAGTGCGATGTATATTTACAACACCGGAGATGTTCAAAAATACTTTAGGGGCATTAAATGGTTTGTTCACCCATAAACGAACATTTAATCATCAATTACTCACCTTGAGTTCTTCCAAATGCATATACACATTATTTTTGATGAAATTTGTACATGACAAAGGCGTAGTGCCTCCTCAGAAGAGTTAAAATGCTCAAATCAAGTTTTGAAATTTTCATGACTTTACAAACATTCCATAGCATCTACATATAGGGACTTTCAATGAAGAGACCAAAATATCTCTGATTTAACAAAGCTTAATTTGTCATCCAAATGTGAACGAAGGTCTTATTGCTTTGAAATGACATGACGGTCAGCAAATGTTTACAGAATTTTTTTTTAGGGTTAACAAAAAAGCTACTACAAATTTTAAAGGTCAAATAGCAACTACATAACATCTATTTATAGAGCAAATGCAAATAATCAGAATCACATGGCAACTCCGATACCAATGAAATCTTTCATTTTCTGTCAAGTGGCAGCAACTGCATGTTTTCCACAAAAAAAATCAGCACAGTGCACTGGAGAAGCAGCGAATTTGATTTCTGGCCAATCACACAAGTGAGAAAGGACCAGAACAGTGTCGAATAGACTCGTTCTATGAAAAACCATTGCTTTATATGAACCAGCCTGCTTTCAAAGCATGTACACTGAAACAGCTACTGTTAAAATCAGATTTTGATGCATGCATATGTGCATCTACATATGTGGTGGACCAGAATGGCTTCAGATATATTTGGGGGCGGCTAGTGTGCCACCTGGCACCACAGTGGGCTCGCAGCGCCCTGCTCTGTCTGTAATCCTTCCATCTCCAGTTGCAGAAAGCAGATAAGAAAGCGGCCAGTGAAAAGCACCTCAGTGAAAAAGCCCCGTGCGCAACCGTCATGTCTTTTTACTGGGCATGCCAGATGCCTATCGCTTTAATAATATGGGGCCTGTCTGCCTGTCTGTGTTTACTTTTATTCCTTATTCATGTGCGAATCAAAAAGTCTCTTTTTCATGAATGCTGAACACGAGCCCTGTGTAGGTGATGCTTCAGATACGGTCAGACAGAAGAGAATCAAATAAGAGTTTGGTGGCGAAATTCATCTGATGGACTGCTCTGATACAAGAATCAACAAACTTGTTTTCGTCAGAGAGGCTCTGAAGATACAGAGCTGCAGTCAAGGTGCGCAAGTCCAATACACATGATGCAACCTAGTGTTAAGTCTTTAATCGATACATCTCTTGTCTTGACAGTGAGGACAGAAGGCAGATTCCAGATCAGAGGGGTGGCGGTGTAAATCTTTACAGTTCAAGCGGGGCTTTTAAAGCCTGTCCATAATTGGGTGACTGCCAGCTGCTGCCGTATGTGGGCTGCATTGACAAACACTAGCATTTGAAATAAAAAAGCACTGAAAAAAATGTAAGGACACACATGATTTATTGGTAACAAGTGAAGTTTATTCATAAACTAATTTCGAGAGGAGCACGTGCTTATGATTGATAGCAGCTGGTCCCGCATTAGCTAATGCATGATCCACCAATCAGATGATTCCTAAATCACTATAAATAACGAGAGTATCTTACCTTAGCCATCTTCGTCTTGAAGAATCCCCCCTTCCACCCCTACTCCTCCCCTTTCCTCGACAGGGCAGCACGGAGGCCCAGTGGTTAGCACTGTTGCCTCACAGCAAGAATGTCACTTGCTCAAGCCTTTACCTTGCCAAGTTGACATTTCTGTGTGGAGTTTGCATGTTCTCCCAGTGTTTGCGTGGGTTTTCCCCGGACTCTCCGGTTTCCTCCCACAGACCAAAAACATGTAACATAAGTAAATTGACCAACCAAATCGACACCATAGACGAGCGATTAATTCAGCAATTTCTCTCCATAATTATTCATAATTCTAATTCACCTTTATCAAGCAGGGGAGTTCTTGAGACCTACCTGAGCTCAAACTCCCCTCTCGCCCTGCAACGGGAGGGAGCCCCGGGCTCAAGGATCTCATGAGCTCAGGGCTCTCTCCCGGGACTACATGCCAAACACGCTTTATAACCAATCATCAGCTAAGGGCGAACTCTTGAAATATATACGGCCCGTTTATCTCAAAGTGAAATATATACATATTTAAAATGCAATTCTGCATTTTAAAAAAAATACAATAAAAAAAATCATGAATTGACAATACTTAGCTGACCCTCACAGTTTTGTGCTCAAAACTACAAAGGAACTCTCCTCAAATATAAAATAAGCATCTCCAATTTTAAGATGACTAGACATAAGAATCAAATTTCACGAGACAAGAATTCTTGTCACAGAAGTGCAAAGAAAAGGTCAAAATCATTTTTGGGAGGCATTATTCTCATTTTCAGAGAAGCCATGAGAAGTTTCGTAAACTTAATTGGCTAACTTGATGGAGTGAAGGGTCCACTTGTTTGAAGTCTCTTTGGCTTAATTGCAATCCTTCTTAATTACCATACGGCTTCAGAGTTAAACACCACACTATCAAATCAGCTGGCACAGAGGACATTTCACAGTTTAAGGCAAACTGAACTGATAAATAGTCTAAGTTCAAAAATACCTTGCAGGACTTTGACTTTCAAGGATCTTTGTAATGAACCTGAACCTTATGCACATAAAATGTCTTTGTCGGTGTTAGTGTCAGTGTTATCCACTCAATGCCTTGTTTTATTTAATATAGCATTACACATGTTGCATAACCTGACTGTAAACCATAACACTAAAAACAAATGCTGTTAACCAAGACAAAAAAACAATATGAACACAAAAAAGGCCACTTGTGTTTCAGTTAAAATAAGCAAGCACAACCATTGAGTGTTTCACTTAGAATTTAATTTAATTTTGTTAAAAAGGTTGAAGTTCCACTCCTAAATTGGAGCTGTACTTTCATGAATACTATTTTTACATGGTCGTCAATATGGACACAAATAAACTGACTTTTCTTGAGGTATATTCCACCCAAAAATTTAAAATATCACAAATTCTCATGTTTTAGTCATTATAAACCTGTCCAACTTGCTTGCAACTGCAGAAAACTAAAAAAAGAGAATGCGAGTAATTGCTTTGGTGACCGTTGACTTCAATTGTTGGACAAAAAGAAAACCACAAGGGGCCGTTTAAATGACACTTAGAAATTTGTTTTCAAAAGTTTGCATTTTAATAGATATTTCCAAGTGAAAATTTATGATAACTTTACCATGTTCTCAAAGTAAACTACAAAAATACAATTTTATGAAAACGGTTTTTAAAATATCTACTTCTGTGTACATAAGAAGATATTTTAACTAAGGTTGGGAACCAGCCCGTTTTGGTTACCAATGACTAACAATGTTTGGACAAAATATCTTGTATTGTGTTTAAAAGAAGAATAAAAGGGTGAATAAATGAGTTTTATTGCATGGATAAACAATACCTTAAGACACACTTCAAAATTTATTTAATTGTATATTAATGACAGAAAGAATCTTACAGCGGCTCACGGCTTAACGTTAGAGCAGAAGAACACAAACTGAAGTAAATGCTGTGTGTCTGGCCGTTGCATGAGCGTTACAGCTCTGTGGTGAGATTCACCTGCATTAGTGAGCATAGAAGGAAAGTTGTGAGGTGCCTCTCACCTCCCGGCAGCCCGGTGTTATCTCGTTCTGCAGCACCATGAGGACTTATCATCCCCATCTGCTCTTGGTATAGTGGAAAGGAGAGCACAGGGTTATCGCTGTCTCTGATATGCACAGATAAGCCCTTGCCTCCTGTTTAAACACCATAGCTAGGTCCACAGTTAGCACTACCTATGCTAGCTTGACACTTCTTTCACCCGTCTACCACAAACAACTTAAAAAAAAACTAACAAAAAAAAAAAATATCTACATCAATTCTTTTCACAATGGCAGGTGACAGTCCAAATTCGAAAGGAGCGTGAACAAAATGTGGTGTATTATTATTTTCTTTTTGGCAGGTTGCTGAAATATTTCTGTAATCAGTTTCCATGAGTCAAAGGACCACAAACTGTTTTCCTTGGCAAAAAAAAAAATATGTTTCTCTCATTCGTGTCAAAAAACTGCTACGGTGCTTCGATTTAGCTCCTGTAGGGAACTCTGGGTGATTGAAAAACAAATAAACGCGTTCATTTAGGCAACCCTCAGACACGCATCTACCCCAGATATTACAAGATTACTCCAGTGGTCTACTTAATAGGATAGTCTTGACACTTGCATGGTTTTGGAAGTGATGCACATATCATTCAGCGCTTTATGACATAACCCTGGGCCACAGAGAATGAACGCAGCGAGCTAAATTTATACAGGAAGCAAGCACTTACTGATGTGCTCACTCACAAATCTACACACACATGCAGAAAGGCTTGTACCTAATCTGGTAACAATTACAGACGGTTAAGTTGACCTGTTCGCCCTAAATGAACTCTCAAACAGAAATATTTTTCACATAGAGTGCTGGAGATGGCAGGGACCCTGGCACAAGATGCTGCAAAATAATCTGCAATTAGTCACAAGAGCTGCCACCCGTCTGCTGCAAGTCGTCAGGAGCTGTGATAAAGAAAACCTCACTATGGAAAAACTGACACGGTCATGCCTTTTATTAAAAGAGGAAGATCACTGTGAAACTTCAAAAGAAAGTAAAGTAGATAAGTACATCTAATCAACATCTCTGGCATAAAACATGAGCTGGGAAAGATCTAAATAGAATAGTTATGATTTTACATTACTTGCTATTATTATTTTCATCACTAAGAAGCACCTACTAGATTTTCTTTTTTAAGCAAGCATTGAAAAATACTGTGAAGATACAATGCAAATTTAAGCTGACAAATGTGCTCAGTTTAAGAACCCTTAATGTACCAAATCAAATGACAATATGGATCTTAATCTCAACAGTGCTGCTAAAAAAAAAAAAAACCACTACAATTTTACATGTCATGGCTGTTTCTGCTGCCTTTTTAGTCAAATTCAAAACATCTGACATGCCAGCGTGCTTACTTTGATGATTCACACAAGAACCAACAACTTTTAAATTAACACGGCTTGTCAATTGTTCTGTTCTAAGATAAACACAACCTTAAAGTTCACAAGGTTAAATGAGCATTTTTCACTCGGTGAATATAGAAGGTAATTAAGAGGGATTTATTAATGCCATCTTGAGTACTTCCAAAGACACATGAATGTTTGCACTGAAACTGAATCCTCAGATGAACTTTCACCGTTGTGCATTCCAGCAGATTAAGGACGAACGATCAAACCAGTTTATTCTCAATCCTGGGCCTGTCATTAAGAAACCCACAGAATGCAGACCTACTGAAGTCCTGTAAACAAATGGCATTCACGCAATTATCAAAATAACATACTGTGGTTTGTACAGACATATGGCAGGACCTATATAATCAATATTTCTGCAAAGAGGCCTCTGTGCAGAGTTTTCCCTCAATGCCTTTTCATACAGTCACTGCTTTATAATATTATTGCACCTCACTGCAATTGACTCAAAGATGTGCATGACTGGCTCACTTTAACTTTATCTTTTATCCAATCAAAACTCTCTCTGCTGGATAGCAACTGAACAGCCTCCTTCATGAGACCAGAAAAAAAGCACTCAGTCGCTCAGCTGTGCAGTAACCCATAATTCTAAAATAAACAACATGCAACTTTATCTGATTACGAATTTTGTAACAATAATAAAGTAACTTCATGTAGAAATATAATTTGGTATGTGTTAAAAACTAAAAAGAGCTTTTCAAGTACAGCTTTAATTTTTATTTTGTGTGTGCATTAGAATGTCCTGAGCAAAAGTAATGACGTACATACATTTTTACATGAATTACAGAAGACACTTATTTATAAATTATTCAATCTAATGATACTAGCTAGCAAAGTCTTGTCAGGCACGTTTAAAAGAACAATAATTTGATGGCATATTAAAAGACAAATGAATTGCAATGCAGCCCCCCAAAAAAAGAATCAATTGTAATTTTAAATGGCATTACTTTGCATCCAATCTTCAAACTACATTTCTGTCAGCAAAATCTTAAGCATTTATAAAATAATTAAATTTAGTATAATCTCTTATTCTTTTATAAAGTGTATATTGTACAGGTCATATTTAATCTGCTTTCCATTTTCTTTTAACCATCTGGGAAAAAATAGCAAGACACGTCCCTCATTTGTAAGTCATGCTAGATAAAATATCTCCTATGTGAATTAATGCAAATGAATAACTTAATCACAACAATCTTGTAAACTTTTCTAGTCGACAGCAACACTCTATATGACAAGGGTTCAAAAGCTGATAACGTCTGGCGTGGATTTCCTCGCCTCGTACCACCTTCTTGCAACACCCCCACAAGTCACCCTGACAAGAACCAGAGGCCAGTCGAGTGGCCAAAAGGTTACGCTGCGGAGGTCGGCCTGGGTCCTCCACGTAGACCCTCATTTCCTGGGCTGGACAGTCTGCTCTACTCATAAAGCTAATAAGGCCCTTCTTGTCCTGGGTGGCTGGGGCCCAGGTTGGCCTACTCATCACTGGCCACACCATGGGGGTCAGGGGGCGGGTGTGGAAGCTGCTTCCCATTAGCCTGCCCCCTCTCCAGGTGCAGCTAATGGGCTCAGCCAGAGCCTCTCCAGGACCACTCGGCAGCCACCAGCGCAGGCCTGGAAGTGATCAGCACCCAAAGCCTGGGAGCTGTGACAAACAGACGGCCCACTTAAAGGAACCCAGTTAAAAATAATCATTTTTCTTCACTAGCCTGAGAATGCCTGGTCTTGCCTTGTGCAATTGTGCCAATTTATCCAAATATGACATCTCGCAGTAAGCAGAAAAATACAAGGTAGCAAATTACGTATATTTAAATACTGATCATGTCAAACGGCCCATCATTTAATTTTATTAATAAAAAATAAAAAAAGTGTTTAAAACGTTTTTATAATAAATTACAAAAATTACGACTGGCAAATTGGCATAATTTCTAAATCCATTCATTTTCTTGAGGAATTAACCGTATGATTAATTTCTTTATGCAATATTTTAAACTCTTTTTTTTTTTTTAATAGTTATATATTGCAACTTGTTAGACTTATTTTTTTCCCTCACTCCTTTCAGAGGTTATTTTAGCTGAAGAGCAATTTTTCTTGATAAGGGGAAAGCAAGAGGAAAACATATACGTGCGTAAATCAGCTCTGCAATCATTCTCTCTCATATCCACTGCAGGCTGAGTGTTAAGCAAATTGACCTCCAGCATGAAAGAAGATAAGCAATCAACAGTTAACCATCATGACTCATCTTCCACTAACATTTCTCTGCAACTAAGTTCTTTAATCAAAAGAATTTCTAAAAATGGGCACCTTGTGGTCCTTTGTTTTACAGAGCGCAGTAAACTAATCGAATTAAGGACCCAGAGTTTGCACCAGGGGAGGCAAAAAAAAATAATAATAATAAAAAAAAAAAACACTTTGGAAACAACATGCTTAACGCACAACAGCTAGATGTACAAAATGAAAACAGTAGCTTACCTATGTTGCTCTATGGCCTCATTGTCAGGCAGTTCGGCTCCACAGACATTGCAGCGCTCGTTCAGGCTCCGGCCGTCAGGCTTCATCCCTGCAGCTAACTCACCGAGCTTGCTGAAGAACTCCCTCTGGATGAAGCTCTGAGGCAGCAAGCCCCCATAGGCACTGAAGTCCATTGACATGGCTAGTGCTGGAGACATGTGCAAAGATGAGGCCATGGAGGCAGGCATAGAGAGCATCGCTTCATTCTTATGATTAGAAGGAATGCCGTAGAGTGACGCCAAATGTTTTTCGGTCATTCCCGCCATGGCCTCCAGCCCCATTTGGCTGACCTCGGCCTGCTGATCACCCACACCTTCCTCCCTGACATAGTGCAGCTCGCGGGCACTGGTGATCACGCTGCTCCTGGTAGGGGTACCAGGCCCTTCACGGTTCTTGTCTGGCTCTCCGCTGCGCTCGCCATTGCTGGAGGCGATGGACTCCATGGCTTTAGGGCTCTCATGCTCTCCGCTCTCATCTACTTGCATCATCTCCGTTTTGATTTCTCCCATCATGGGGTGTGGGTTGCCGTGCAGGGGCTGTTCAGCGCCCACGCCAGGGAGCATGGTGCTCTGCAGGAGGGACTGACCGATGCTCATTA
The DNA here is from genome assembly GCA_903798115.1 of Danio jaintianensis. NCBI lineage: Eukaryota > Metazoa > Chordata > Actinopteri > Cypriniformes > Danionidae > Danio > Danio jaintianensis. The sequence continues at coordinate 11,833,321 of CAIGQV010018106.1, read as the reverse complement.
GGCTGTCCACGGCTGCTTTGGTTGGGCTCATGGTGGAGAGGCCGAAGGAAGTGGAGACCGAGGGACTCTGATCCACCATCCCTGGCAGTGCAAGTGCTTGCTGGGCAGCTGACACGTAGCTGCTTTCTTCTGTGGAATGCTTTTTCGAACCCACCAGGTTCCTTCCGTGCCGTCCCTTGCGCTCCTCATCCTCTTCTGTGCCACCATCGTTCATGTTGACCTCAGTGTCATTTTCATCCGAGGACTGGATGGTCTCCAGTATCTTCAGGCATTGCTCCTCCAAGTACTCAATTTCTAAGATCTCTGCTGCGTACAGCAGGTCATCCAGATCCTCCACTTTAGCTTGGAGCGTGGCAGTGTAGGCATACTCCAGAATCTGCTGGAAGGTCTTTGGTGAGAGAAAGTCAAGAGTGTAATGTTGGCTGTTGCGGTGAAAGAGGATTTCGAACATCTTACTGGTGCAGGCCAGCACGGTGCGGTGAGCGTGGAACTCCTGGCTGTCCACCATGATGACCACGTCACACAGCGTGCCAGCCAGGCGCATCTGATTAGCCTTGTGCAGCAGGGCATTGGGGTGATTGGGGTTCTGGAGCTGGATCATACCCATTTTAGTCAAATCCATAACGTCTCTGAAATCCACACGGCCAACTCATGAGTATTTCTTTCCACGTAGCAGTCTGTTCAGTTATCTTTGTAAACAAGATAAGGTCAATCTAAAAAGAGATGAAAGAGACCCACAGTTAAATGCAGCCACAATGTTAGATTTTTATTGTTGTTGTTGATTTTCTTTGTTCCTAAATTAGCCATCATACTAATTGTTTCAGTACAAAGAAAGAAAATTCACAAAAATAGAAATATATTAGAAATCTTTTGTACCAAGTCACTATTGTAAAAAAGGCAAATACATAATCTCTTAACAATTATAATTTTTTTTAAACAGATTTAAAAGACAAAATCCATCTAGAAGTCTGTCAAAATGCACAAATAAACCACCAAAAAAAATGATAAGTGGCCCACATGAGAAATGTGTAAACTTGTGCTAGTGCTAGTAAAGGCTGGCAGTAATCAAGCCTTTGTTTCTATGTGTTCGAGCTCGCCTCACAAAGCCCATCAACAGCCTCCTGAAATGAAATGGCATCTTATTCAGTATTCTCATCACAGACAGGGATACTGAGCGGAGCATGGAGAGTGAGGCAAGCTGTTGCCAGGAATAGTTGGAACAGAGGATGACACAAAACAGCTCAGAGCTCTTAAAACGCACCAAAATGTAATTTGTATTTTAAATACACTTCCATGTAAATTAAATGTACTTTTATTCTGCAGTACATTATATATTAAGATAAATCATCAATCCACAATTTTTTTTTATTTATCACTAAACATAAAAAGCTTAAATTGCCATTTATCATTTTAAATAAATAATTTCATTGTTACAACAATAATAAAAAAAATAAAAAAAACACACATTCTTGCTTAAATGAACGTTTCGAGTCTGTATTGAACAACACGCACTATATTATATTAAAAAATATTACCCTGGAAATTGAGTAAGATCACTTTTGGGTGAACACTGTCATACTGGACTAACCATTTACATTTGGAAAGCGAGAGGAAACCATGACTTTAGGGACATTATCACATACATTTAAACTAGTAGATAAAAAGCAGGAGATTTACTCAGACGTGTAATATTTCTCCCGGCTGTATCTGATCATCAAGAAGCCTCAGCAAAGAGCAGACTAGTAAAGGCTCTTTATATCAAACACCATGATCTTCGCGGTGAATGACGGGCATTTTCATTGTGAATGTACCGTCTCAGGCAGCAAATAAGCTAAAGTTATGATAAAGGCTGACATGAGAGAAATATTCGAGGGCTTTCACGCAGTTTACTTTACTACAGAAGGCGAGTAATAATTGAGGAATGAATACGCTTTCTTTGAAGAGCAGTTAACTAAGACATTAGCAATAATGACGCCAATTTACGCACGCGAACTGTACATCACTATACAAGTAAAGCAAAAAAAGTCAAGAAAACATCAATACGTATTGATATTATTTAACAACTGCCACGATTGCCGTTATCTGCCTTATATGCGATAAAAAGTCCAGTCAGAGCTCATTTGACTGATCAATACATGATTATTCGACTGTTCACACGTGAATCAATTTAAGAGCCGTTTGTAATTTCATTAGGCTACACATGTACACATACACACGGGTAGGACAAACAAAATAGCGTTTCGGTTTAACAATTTTCAACATAGTAAAATGACTTTGCCTTTTATTTTTCATTAAAAACTCAAAACCAAATACATTCGGCTTATTTTAAAACACAGCGGCACGCACCTCCACGGTAGCCTTGATTTAATGATGAGACCAAAACAATAATCACCAATAATAAAATATTTGTTCGTTCTTCGGTTATGGCACAGACTATTTAAACTGTCCGACGTTCAATATGAAAGAGTAAAGATGGGAATAAAGCACATGGAAGCACGTCACTGTCTGGTGCGCGAGCAGACCTCACGTCCCCCGAATACTAACACACACGCTTACGTCAACATAACATCTCCACATGTGTAAAGATGAACATAAACAGTCATATCCATCAGGTGCCCTGAGCCTGCACCGCACTCACTGACAGCCGCACTTTTACTTTTCGCTGCACTTCACCTTCAATTGAAGCAACAGTAGAAACACTGTAACTTGATGTGATGCTGAGAGCAAAACACATCTGATCAACACAACGCGGATCATCTTCTTATGTGAACATTTTTTCCCCCACGAACTGAAAACACGCAGAAGGATGGGTCTGTCAGCAGGTGTGGGTGTTTTAAAGGTGCGCGCCTGTACTCACCTGTGTTGCGCGTTTGGCTTCCGAGCGTGCGGTTATTAGGACTGTAGCATAGTAACGCAGTTCACAGTACCCGCTCTCTCTCACGCGCACTAACTCCTCTCTGCTCGCCGCTTAGCAAATCAACACGCCGGTGACGTCAGCGCACATCCTCGCCGGAGTCCTGACAAACACTGCTAAAGTGAGACACCTAGGGGGCTGTCGAATATAGGCCAGCTTGTCTGGGACACTATCTATCACACAGCGTTTGGACTTTAATCATTAACCTTCAAGCATCATCACCTTTGCTACTACTTCTACAACCGGCGAAGTTCTCAATGAGGTCTGCAGGCAGTGTAATGTAACAGGTCTGAGCCAAGGGTATAGTCATATTTAGAGCTTTACATCCAAAACGAGTGCAATATACTAACTTTGCACGTTCCTGTTTACAGCTAAATCTGTATTGTGGGTTTTATTTACATTCTTGTTTATTTATGTCTGCTTTTGTATGTTTTTGTTATAATTTGACATTCTATGTTTGATTGGACCAGCTAAACACATTCATTCTGCAATCACTCAATCAATCAATCAATCAATCAATCAATCAATCAATCAATCAATCAATCAATCAATCAATCATTACACTTTATGCTGTTTACATCACAGTGTAATTGTAAATAAAGGCACACAGCATAATTTACTCTATATATATGTTACATATGACTTTACAACTAAAATGAAATAAATTAAAAACTAAAAACAAAACTACTTAACTACTTAGTTAAGACTGTAAAAATAGCTGGTAATTAACAGTTTTTGTGATTTTTGTTTTTTAATGATTCATTCTATTTTTTTGTGTATATGCTTTCAAATTGTTTTATTTAATTTTCTCTGCTTCATCAACTACAGTTTACCAAATAGACTTATTTTAGCATAGCTGGAAACAGATCCATATAGAAACAAATTCATAAAAGAACAGAAAAATAGCTGGCAGCCCATTACCCATCTTGTAGTGTATCTTACATGACCAACCGAGACAATATATCATTTCAAAATACTACAAATGTCTAATAAAAGTCAGTGTAAAACTTTTTAACATCTGCAGGTGTCAGAGCAGAGATCAAGGTCCAATGAATGCAATGAAACAAACAGAAAACACAGATTAATCACAAAATATTAAAAAATGTTAATAACAGACATCTTTCCAGTGTTCGATGTGCATGTTACAATGTAGGAATATTAATAAACAACATAGATATTACAGGGATAAGGTTAAGTTTAGAGTCAGGTGTAGAGTAAGGTAAGGGTTATTGCATATGTGACAAAAAAATATATATTTATACTTAAATATATTTGGCTTTGCAACTCTGAAAATCCGTAATCTGAGGGTTCAAAAAAAATCTAAATATTGAGAAAATCACTTTTAAAGTTGTTTTACAAATGTTTTATTAAACATGATTTCTACTCAAATAAGGATTTTTAACATAAAAGATAAATCTTGAATAATTCGGAGTCCTACAAATATACCACTTTTACTTAAGACATAGTAAAGCATAACTTACAGCTGCATAATTTACTGTTATGTATTAATGCATAATTTACTATAGTACATGTAGCAAATTGTAAAAAGTGGATGTAACGTGTTACAGGGATAAGTGTTAACTTAAAATAAAATAAACAAAATAGCATTAAAAAAAATCTAATTAGCTCAATTTGAATGTAAATTTAACAATCAGTGTTTTCAGCTTAGACTAACTGTTAAGAGAAATGATTCAAACTATTGAATTACCAATCCTTGAGGATTTTTTTAAAAATAAAAGATATAACTGCAAGACAGTCAAAACCACTAATTTGACTCATTCATTGCAAATGTTACATGTAAAAGGTTTTTGTTTTTTTTCATATTCAACAATAATACAACAGTTCTCTGTAGAACATAATTGCATATGCTTAATTTAATTAAAATTAGACTTAATTAGTATTAGGTAATATAAGCCATACAGGCATACCTTTCACCAGGGGCGTAGCGGACATTTTAAAAGTGGGGGGGACAGCTGAATGAGATCCAAAAGTTTACGTTCATATAATTATTAATCACCTGTTTCTAAATGGTCTGGCTCTAAAAGTGAGGGGGACATATCCCCCCTGGGTGCTACCGCCCTGCTTTTCACTAAATTGTGCTGGTAAACATTCTCATTTCATTCCAACTGCCATCAGCTATTATTTGTCCCTTATATTGTCAGTGTGCTTTATTCTGACTGTCTGCAGAGCGTGACAGCCTGAAAATGGAGGGAAGCAGAGGGAATCTTCACTAGACTCTGTAAAGCTTGAGATGGAGATCATAGAGTGCCATCACCTTTGAGCTGCAAGCTGTGCTGGCTTACTTGAGGATAAAGAAAAAAGACACTGGCCTAATCACCATCTAATCCACATTTTACTGGAGAGGACTCTGATAAGTCCTAAATTATGCACTGAAATGTTTAGAAACAAAAGCACAATCTAAAACAGTTTTGACTTTTTGATTCTTTTACTCACCCTCAGGCCACATAAGATGTAGATTTTTCTCCAGTAGAACATTAAAGTAGATTTAAACTATAGCCATACACAGCTACCGATGCTTTTAGAGTCTAAAAAAAAAACATTTTTTATGCACATTTCTCCTGGTGATACACTGACATCTCTTGAAGTGAAATGAGTAAAAAGTAACAGAATATTATTTCCAACTTTATTACCTTTAATCCATAGCCTCAGCAGAAGAATTGCATATAACATCCATTAAAAAACATTCATATTTGAAAATCAAACACTAAAGCGTTTTTGTAAAGTAATACTTACACATTTATTTAATACACCATTTATTAAGCAACAATTCATTGGCCTTGGCTCTGCAGGAGTGCTTTGCAACGTGCATTCAGACGTTGACACTTATCACTGAATTTGTGTGATTATTATAATTACACTTACATATTATGATGCATAACACCATTAAAAAAGATTTGAATGCACTTGAACTAGATGTTTGCTGTCTATATATCCACATGCATTTGTGTATAAATATAAATCATCATTAGTGCCGTACCGAGAGGTATACACTGAGCTAACAGTGGATCTTTGTGAATCTCACTCAAGGCTTTTGGTTGAATAGGCTCTTTTTACACTTGTATAATCCTGGGGGTGTCTTATGCATCGGGGGCCTGCCCTCACGACCTCTGACCTCTACCTCTGACCTTGGCTGGATTTTCTCCTGTACAAAAAAACGCCCCTCCCTGTGCATGGCTACAAATTCCTTTTGAGACCTTTTTATCTTGTAGCTGTCTATTGTGTCATCCATAAAGGCTAACAAAACTAGACGATCTGCACTACTGCAGGTTTAGTGCTAGATTTAAATGGAATTAAGAGACAGTGCTTCCTAATGACATTATTATTTGAAACATATATTTACATAGCCTTTAATTTAATTTAATTATTATTACACTTTCTGTGGTTTAATAATCAAAACTACATTTGCCATATACCAAATAATCTAAATCTGCAAAGTGCTGTGCAGATCACTTTTCTTGATAATTGTGATTTATTATTTTCATTTAATTTCATTAATTAAAGTACTTTCATTTAATTAAAGTATCTATCCTTGGGTAATTAGATTCAATAATTTCTCAAATTATGAATACATTTCAAAGAGGTTAAAAGACTTGAATAAAAACAGCTTGTTTTGGGGAACTAGAGCCAAGTTATTTTATTTGACACATTTTTTACTTTAAATCTGACCAAATTCCAAATGTATTTTATTAAATCTTATTTATTTACTGATCCTCCGTCATGCATCTCATCCACTTTTCCCGATTACTGTTATGTGTTATTTTAATCAATCCTACTCATTTAGTGATAAGTTTAAGTAATTAATTTCTTGAGAGAATTTTTCAAAGAGGTTAAAAGACACGTAAAGCTTTTCTTTATACATTTTTACACTTAAAAAATGTAACATTTTGTTTTAATGCGTTTGTTTCCTTAAATCTTAAATCAGATTAGAAATCTAGCATCACATGTTTGACAGCAGTTTTACAGCATTAGTTTTTCTTTTCATTAAGAAGAATGGGTGACATTCTCTTTGTTAATGGATTGCAATAGTCATGTTGACAGAGCCGTTTGCTCTACTGAGTGCATATTTGCCTCCACTCTCCCTCCAGCCTCATACCTGTTTGGTTAGATGACAAGGTGATCCCTTGATCAATACTGATGTGGTATCAGCAGGCCGAACAATAGAACTGTGCTGGTAAACCTTTACTGGTTTCAAGTGACAAGAATCTTATTCTCAGAGGTCACAGATCTCACAATCTCTCACTGCACTCTATGTATTAGGGCAGACACATTCCAGCCTCTGTTTTTTTTTTTCTCTCTCTCTCTATTTCCAGACTTAGAGGAGAGTGTAGGTAATTGTAACATTCAGTAAATTAGCAATGACTAACAGCACCATTATTACGAATTAGATATGTATCTATATATTCCTACAATTTTGTTTAAAAATTCTGCAACAGTTGAAAGAAATGCTTTAGTTTTTGGGCGAGATGATTTAAAACATTCCATGTAAATTATCTGTGTTAATATGGGGTTCAATAAATAAAAGTCTAATGTTAATATTCTAATATTAGTTATTGTTAACTAATTTATTTACGTAATGAAAAAAATATATATATATAATGAACAACTTTACATTATATGTAAACAAAAATGTATTTATGTAATGAACAGTAATGTAGGTAATGCACGTGATTTAACATGAACTTTATTTTCATTAACTAAGATGTTAACAAAGATTAATAAATACTGTAATATATTTATTGTTCATTGTTTGTTCATGGTAGTTTTTTGTTTATTGTTGCTAGTAGGTGTTACCGTATTATTAATACATTTGCTATAGCCTATACTTGACTCCTGTATTTTTGTGGTATTTTAAACTCATAACTTTAACCAGTAAGGCTCAATCTCAAATAATCGGAATATTAAAGGCCTAACGGTTATCAATAACAACAAACTGGTTAAAATTATACATATTTAAAAAGGAACCCATGAAGGTTAGGGTTGACAACATAACTATGATAATGTCGGAAATAACATCTTAATCTGGCTACAAAGACAAAAGGTCAGTCCGTGATATTATAGCTACTACATTTCATTGATTCATTCAGTCACTTCCTTTCGGCTTAGTCCCTTTATTAATCTGGGGTCGCCACAGCGGAATGAACCACCAACTTATCCAGCATATGTTTTATGCAGCGGATGCCCTTCCAGCTGCAACCCATCACTGGGAAACATCCATACACATTCATTCACTACGGTCAATTTAGCTTACCCAATTCACCTATAGCGCATGTCTTTGGATTGTGGGGGAAACCGGAGCACCCGGAGGAAACCCACGCGAACACGGGGAGAACATGCAAACTCCACACAGAAACGCCAACTGACCCAGCCAAGGCTCGAACCAGCGACCTTCTTGCTGTGAAGCGAACGTGCTACCCACTGCGCCACCGTGCAGCCCGCTACTACATTTGTGCAAAAAAAAACAAACAAACAACAAAAAAATCCCATAATAATCACCACACCTGCGAAATAAAAGTTTTACTTACATCGTTTCTACTTCTCGTTTGAGAGAGAATTCACGAGCCAATTTCAATCGGTGCCCAATCAGCAAAACGTGTTTTTTTCATCTATGACTAATTTAACGCCTCCGATTGGCTACTACACTCATAAGCTAAACAGAAACGTGTATGATTGGTTATTACAAGGCTCAGTGCATACAGTGGCGCGAACTAACACTTTTCATTTATTTTCAAGTTGCACCAATTATGGGAGTAACTTCTGTTATCTATCACTGTACTTTAGAAAATATAAAGATTAAAAAAATCATACAGAGGAAAAGAACAGTGAACTCAAAAGAGCGCTTGCCACAGAAATCCTTGACATAAGTGCCACTTATGTAAGTCTAAACATACACATAAATTCAGTTACAACTATTCTCAAATGTCATAGTTGATACAATGTCCTTACTCATGTTTCATTTCAGAACTGTCTCACTCTAATCTTCAATCTTCTTTCCCTCCTCATCACCAACTCATCTGATCCTAATGACTGTTAATACCAAATGAACTGAATCTGAGGCACTGTGGGTCACCTCAATATTTCATACAGTGTGTCGTCATTAATCACACAAGCTATAAATAGAAAAACTTCTCTTGATTACAATGATTAAAAAATCGGTAGTAAAACTTTGATGAATTTTAGTACAGGCAAAGGCACCATCACTATAATGAATGAAGATCTCATGTAGGACTTTCAACTGTATTTGAATTGTCAAAACTGATAAAAATGACATGTGCTGTCCATCATAGCTGCATTTTCTCCATCAGGTTTGTGGGTGGTTTTCTTCCTTTAATATGGCCTGGGCCCTTAACCAGAGTGTTCTTATGAATACTAACCCCTTTTAAAAGGAGCTTCCCTGCAGTTTCCATTGGATGGAAATTTTATCAACTTTCTTTCAGGTCTGAAGCTGCTTAGAGAGACTATATCAACCCTCTGTTGAACAAGACCTGGACACTCAATACAGTTTAAACAATGCCAATGATGATTAATGACAGGCCTGTCAAACAAACCGTGCTGACTAAGGCTCGAGCTCACAGCAATCCTGTGTCTGAAGAAAATCAAAAACACACACACAATCATTCAAAGCCTCAAATAGGAGGTTAAATATATACTAGCATGAAAGAGCTCTAAGCAGCGGAGACCGGTGCCTGATTTTTAAACTATTACACTGAGATTGAGTGTATTTTGTGCTTACACTCGCTAATTGGAATGAAATGAAACACATGCTATGAAATTCGACAGTATTTATTTTTCGCAAACAACACGTCCTGGAGCTTTTCAAAAGGGCAACAAGGAAAACTGTTTGTTATTTGTAGAGATAAACATTTGCGATGACGTCTGTCGTAGAATGCCTTTCCTCTGTGTAACAGTAGGGATGCAGGAGGGGAGCCCAGGGCCTCCGTTGAGATCCAAAGAGCCCTGCTGACCCTGCCTGCTGCACCTCTGTGCTACACAGCACCATACAGCTGCCTTTCATTCAGCCAAAGAAAAAGGCCACTTTTTTCTCCTTCCCTGCTCTCTAAGTGTAAGACCCCAGCTGTCCCCAGTCAAGCAGAATTCCAAGTTTCCCTCCAAAAAAAATTTGCTCATTGTCCATCCTGGAGGTGGCCGAACCCTTCTCTCCATAGTGCTTAACCACTGGACCGGGCGCAAACAACAGAGTAATCATATTACAGTGTCCCTGGGAAAAAAGCGACAGCTATCCGCAGGGAATCTCCTGTGGCTAATCCCTGCAAGGCCGCTGCTTTTCTTCTCCAGCGCCGAGTCCACCTTTCACAGCGGTTTCGGAGGCACACAGGCCTTTAACCGCTCAAGGATATCGGCTTCATGTCTCTCCTCCTGCATTTCCCCTCCAATCGACATCAAAAGTTCCGGCAGAGAATGGAATATCTGGCATTTCACACCACCTCCTCCTTTCTCATTTGTTCAATTTTATTTTGGTACCTTCATTACCTCACCTTCTTTATTCCACGGATCCTCATTTTCTTTGCCCCTATGACTGCCGACATGATTGCCGTTATTGTAAATAATTAATAAGCTGTAATATATCACCTCTAATTAAACATATTAGTCAGCCGAGTCTTGTAGATTTACTACCCCGAGTCTGTGTCCAGTGATATTCAAATGAGCCTCATTCCCATCAATAATGCAAATAGATGCACTATAAACATTTCTCACTGTACAGTAGCTGCTGCTGCAGCCCACGGGAGCATTTGAACATAATTTAGAATTAACATCATTAGCATTCACTTTAATTCGCACTGTAGGTCTGCAATGGAAATCATTATCTGCGCAGATAAAAAGAAAAACTGTAAATCTTATTATGCAACAATACTCCTTGAACTTGACTGGGTGAAATGCACTGATATAGCAGGGCTGGGACTTTCAATGATTGTTGTGTGTGTTTTCATGCTCCAGACAGACTTTCAGTCTGTGTATTCGGGGAGGGGATTTTTAGTGACAGTTTTTGTAAGTTACACTAATATTGGAGACAAGTAACTGTCCTTCATCATTCTCTCATCCAACTCATTAAAAAATGAGGATTTTGTTCAAAATCAATCTAAAAAATTGACTGTACTTATAATCATCATCTTATTCACTTGCTGCATTGATTTATTTCAATTTATTGATTCATTCAGGAACTATGCAAGCGACTGCCCCTTCAAGTCAGTCATCTGAATTATTCACTCAACTAATATAAAACAAACATTAATTCTGGAACAAAACAAGTGACTGCCCATATAATTGAGTCATCTGAATCATTAATTCAAATAATTTGTTCAAAACACTGATTCATTCAGGAATGAAACTAATTAATGTTCTTATAAGAGAGTAATTTGAAACATTAACTTAATTTATTTGTACAAATCATTCAACAATAAAAAAAAAGACTGATTCATTTAGAAACAAAACCAGTGACTCTCCTCAAAAGTGAGTCATTTAAATTATTCACTCAATCAATTGGTTCAAAGCTCTGATTCTTTCAGGAAGGAAACAAATGGCTATCCTTATTGACCTTATTCTTCAATGCGGAAGTGCGCTCGTTTTTGCAATTGTTTTAGAACTTCCGATTCAGTCGCCTATGGGAGAAATGACTAGGAATACTAAACGGCAGAAAACGGTCAAACAAGTTGCTCTACAAGCAAGTGTTTGCATGACTATACAGACAAAGTAGAATAATATAATAAGAAAATATCAGTTTGCAACATCAAGCAGCAGAACGAGCCGTTTTTAACGTCTAAAAATGAATGGAAGTGAATGAGACCGGAAGTCTCGAGCCAAAAAGATTCAAATGGCTGTGTCCGCTCGTACGTGAAGAATAAGGTGAATAAATGTGTCATCTGATTAATTCATTCAACCAATTCATTTAAAATACAGATTCATTCAAGAACAGAACAGGTGATTGTTATTATAAATAAATAATTTGACTCTTTGAGTCAACAAATAGGTTAATAACACTGATTCATTGAGGAAATTAATAAATGATGCTTACAATTGGTTTATACAGTATGAATCATTCAACCAACTGATTTTTTTTTTTTAAACACACTGGCTCATTTATAGGATCGGAAAAAGTTACTTAGATCATTCACCCAACTGATTCCTTCTAAATACTATATAATTTTTGATCAAAATATTATATAACTGAGAAATTTGAATCATTCAGTCATGCAGTCTCTTCAAAAACAGAGGCTTATGCAAACACAACTTTGCCAAGTAATAATTGTGTAAAATGTTAAATCAAGTTATTCATATTTCATAAATAGACCAAAAATTGTATCATGCTTCATATATTTATATACTTTTTTTTAATGAAAAACACAAGTGAAAATCTTTTTTAAGTGAATCATTTGAACTTGCATCTAAAATTTGATTCATTCTGGAACAAAACAGCACCATTGTATGCTGGAGTCAAGTCAAGTCAAGTTGATTTATATAGCGCTTTTCACAATGTAGATTGTGTCAAAGCAGCTTAACATAGTTCTAGTAAAGTCCAGATTTCAGAGTTGAAGTTCAGTTTAGTTTAGTTCAGTGTGGTTTAACTGAACTGCTGAAAGTTCAAACACTGTAGAGCAAATCCACTGAAGCCCAGCTCCACAAGTCCCGATCCGAGCAAGCCAGTCACTTTAATTCATTTTAAACTATTTTATTGGCATCACAAAAACAAACAAAGTAACCTTCAACAACAGCATTATGTAGAATGAATGCTAAATATTAAGGTCTTGCTTACTGAACTGTTGTTGTTTGGTCTGTTCTTCCTCTAAACAGTAATTCAAAATCTCTTACGACAAATGGTTTGTTATATTAAAGTTATACCTGAAGAGCGATAAAAGCAACCAGCAAATCCTGCTGGGCTCATGTATAGAGAGGAGGCTAATTCAAAAGAAACCCCTGCTTGCTATTTTTCCTGGGTACCAGCTGGTCTTCTAACAGATGTCGAACACGCCATTTAACAGAGATACTATATATCAAAGTATACAGCACTGTCTCTGGTTTCTGTTTGAGTTATGACTTCTGCAGCGCTGTCAGCGAATTGCAAGCTGTAATGATTGACCGCCTATACGCCACGCTGATTTATAATCACAGATTTGTCAAAATGGACTTTAAAACTCAGAATTACAAGAGTCTTTCCCAGGCCGACATGCATTCTCAACCTAAGATTGAGGTCTCTGTGGTTGCAAGGGAATTTTGTTGGGTTAAAAGGTGATGGTCGTTCTCAGTTCCCTCAGAGAACCGGGGTGACTTTGAGGAGCATCGACGTGGATGAGCTGGAAGGAAAAATAGAAGCAAATAATTCCGAACGCTGTGACAGGAGAGTGATTTAGGAGACGGAGGAGGATCCGAAGCAGAATGTTCTCAACTGGAATGCACATTGGCTTTCGCAGCATGGGCCTGGGCAGGCAGTCAAAACCAAACACAAACTCCAAGCAACTTGCAGAGTCACTTCCAACACACAGGTCAGACTAAAATACATCATTTAATCCTCCTACTACCTATAAATACAGAGGATAATTTATATGCTGGAAGTCAAACTAAACCCAGTGCGATTCAAAAAGTACAGCGGGAGAAAAATTTCAGGTGGTCACACATTACAATAAATAAATGAAATCAACAATATATTAAACATGAGGACTTGATTTTTAGAACTATTTAACTACGATTTTAGCACTTTTTAAAACAAAATTACAGATATGTCTAGATTAATAAATGTACATTTAAACCCCTTAATGGGTACACTGTGAAAAATATCTGTTAATTAACAGTTTTTGTATTTTGTGATTCACAAGTGTTTTCTGTTATTTTTTCTGGTTGTAAATTGCATTATGGGACCTTGAGCTCAGCTCTGTCGACTTTTGATTTTGAAAATTTGACTACAGTTTAACAAAGTGACTTATATAGACATTTTAGTAGTTTGAAATAATATAATGTATAAGAAATAATATACGAGGGAAAAAAAAAAGGAAAACGGACTGGCAATTTAGAGGTTTTTGTACCATAATATACAACACCAAACCCAAACAATAGACAATCAGAATATTTTTTTATATTTGTGTAGAATCTGGGATATCAAAATCCATCCATTTTTACAGTTTGTTTTATTTTGCTTCTGTGCAGATGACTCTAAATGAATAGTTCATCTAAAAATGAAAACTTGCTGTTAAATTTACTCATCTGGTTATTCAACACTACAAAAGGTCAAGACAACAAATAATTTTATGTTGCTTCAACTTATTTTAATAAGTTAATCGGGTTTCAAAATTTTTTTTAATACAAACTTTAACTTAATATTTTTAGTAATTTTGATTAATTTAAGTTGAGATTACTAAAAAAGTTAATTTTATTCAACTAAAAAATTTAAGGCAGCAAGAATTGTTTTTACAGTGAAGATGTAAAGGCTTTTTTCTCCTATTAGTAGTAAACATCATTAAAAATGTTTAACTGAAACTGTGGTTTTTGATTCAATAAACTGCAAAGTCAACAGTCAGAGTAAAAAACATCCACACAACATAAAGTAAATGCCTGAGGCTCCTTACAATACATGAGGGTCTAATGAAGCAAAATAAGTCTGTGCAATCAACAGCAGATTTTCATGTTTGGGTGAACTATCCCTTTAACCTTGAAATTGCAAGTCAAACTGACCCATGAACAACAATCTTAACAACAACAAAAAAGAAACATTTGCACATTCCACAAATCCTCAGAGTGTCAAAACTATGCAGGCACATTAATGATTCTAAACATGAAATTGTCATGATATCTCCACAAACTTAGTTTGAGTTTTTATTATGTTGGACACAAAAGAAGATTGTTTTGAAAAATGTTGGAAACCTATAAATGTAACAATTGACTTAGAAGAGTATTTGTTTTTCCTACTATGAATGCCAATGGACACCGGTTCCCAACATTCTTCAAAATATATTATTTTGTGTTCAACAGAAGAAGAAAAAAACTGAACTGTCACACTAGTCAATGATAGAATTTTCATATTTGGCTGAACTATCCGTTATTTCTGACAGCTAAATTTTGCTACAGGTCAAACTGACCCAAAACAAAATATGAGAGTTAAAATGTTTTTCATAAAAAGCCCAATTGCTCTCATTTTCACCGTGTTATGTAAATGAGTGGTAACCATCCAAGTGTTGATTTGATCAAACGTCAGATTTATGCTTTCCAGGCACAAACAGCAAGTGTTTACAGTATAATTCCAGTAAGGGGAAGCATATTTCTCCGTTTGAGAGCCTGTTTGAGATCCACCCAGGACTGGACCATCTGTATGGCCCCAAACTAACACCATTGTTAAGTACCGGGGGTTGGGAAGACCATAGGGGCCTCTAATCTGCTGGTATGTGTTGGCTGTTATTAAAGAAAAAAGACAGAGAGTGAGGTAAAAATGATGCCAATGGTATTTTTTTGTAATGCCCCGATCCAGAAAAAAAAGCCATGCTAAACAACATGGCAGTGACTTTTACCAAGCCAGAATGAATATTTAAAAGCCTCTTTTTTTTGCTATCAACATCTTGAGAAGTTTAGAGTGAGTGCATCTAAACAGGAAATATTAAAATCAGCCTTTTGATAGAACATATGTCATGTGTTTGGCATCACCACCGTGTTCGAGAGACCAGCGTTACATAATGGGGTCTAACGACTGCCAGAGAGGGACGGGACGCGCCACGATTGCGGATCAGGCTACTATGCTTGATAATCTGATGGGACAACAGTATTCTTCTAAGAGAACAAGAAGGACTTGTATGGGACAGGTAGAAGAAGGACAGATTTACAGATGGGTTTATTTCCCAGAAAATCTTGTGACTAACAGGAAAGCTGTGGTGAAATAAAATAAAGTAAAAACTGTGATAAATTTAGTTTGGTATGAAAAAAATAAAATAAAATGTCATAAAATGTTAAAAAATAATGTTAACAAGCACAACATTGGATTTTAATAATACATTATTAAATGTTTATTAAATGATTAATAACTGCTGTACACGTTCATCCTAGTAAATAAATTAACATGAATTAATGGAACCTAATTGTAAAGTGTGACTAAAGCATCTTCATAATGTATTTCAATAAAAATGATAGCTATAAACACTTTAAAATAACGTTCTATATGTTAACATTAGTTAAGTAGTTAAGTATTATTTAACATGAAAAATACTTCTAAAACCTTTTTTATTACTCTTACATAACTTTTAGTTCAAATTAACATATGTATGTGAATTTAAAAATGTTTTAATGAATATTATTTCATGCATCCGGGCTAACATGGACTAACAATGAACTGTATGTTTATTAACTAATGATAACAAAGATTAGTAAATGCTTTAACAAATGTATTACCCATTGTTAGTTAATGCATAAACTAGTAACGGATGAACCTTACCTTTTACCAGCTGACACCACATGGTTACACACTTTGTATTTTAGTTAACGCATTAACTAATGGGACCTTAAAGTGTTGCATAACGTTTATGATTAAATAAATGTGAGCAAAAAAGTTCAATTTAAGAGATTAGAACAGGACAGCTTCCTCTAATCAGTCATTTAGGTCACATGTATGTTAGATCTGTCTCTTGGAAATGGTGACAATACACTACTAACACCACTTTTCCAGGTCTTACCCATTTGGAAGAACCAATTTTCCCAGAATTTCCAGAATTGGAATTTGGGATATAATTTGTGACATCTACATTCTTGCACAAAAAAGACATTTGAGGGAGTTTGTAAAAAGTGCATACTAAAATAAGAACATGATATTATCCCTTTTAATATTTGTTGAATATCTATACAATCCTAATGCTCATAATGCAATCTATTTCATCAAATATAATTGTTATTTGTTAAGGTTTCCAATGATCTCCTGACCCACTGGTGACCCAGGACTAGAGCTGAGCTGCTGTAATATAAGCTTGCTTCATTTGGTTCCATTAAACAATGCAAAGCAAGTTCTTCCAGAACGGGATGTTCCTATGCTAGTCTAATCAAACTTGCTTTGATTTACAGTGTGCAAAATAGTGATAAAATTAACGTTTAGCAACGTCTAAGAAGGTTTCATCTGATGAGAGTCCCAGATGAGATTTCTCAACACATTGGAAATACATGCTTCAGTCTACATTTGTGTGAAATCTTTTCACAGTGATAATAGTTACAGGGGCATATTATCAACAAATAAAAGATCATTTTGATGCAGAACTCTCCATATGGGCAACTAATCTGATGTGGTTGGTTTTCTTTGTACGTTATTGTTCTTGTGGTGCAGAGGACTCAGGTTTAATCACAGTTCCACAAAACAGACAAAAGGTAAAGCTAAGGTAAATCAAGGTAAAGCTACATGATTGTGGTGCACTTTTACTTTTACGTTTGCTTTTAAAAACACTATTTGGTTGGGTGTAGGGAAGGGTATGGGTCAGTGATTTCCTAGCTGATCTGTACGACAAGCCATGCTTCCTGTGGATGTGTACAGGAAGAAAGCGTATTTGAAATGCACAACAAAACATACCCTAAGGAACACATTTCAAATTACCAAAATGTAGACAGCACCTTTAGTGGATTTGTCATCTGAAACGTGCAATAAAATGTACCTAGAGAAACGGATTTTATGTTTAGCAAAAATGTAGGTCGAGGAATGTACTTTATTTTATGATTTTATGAGACAAAACACTCTCATTGCAAACATCAGAATTCTCAGTGGCTGTTATTTGCAGTTGGTGTTTTAGATAGCCGTCAAGATGATTTACATAGCTAACTGGCTTTAAGCCTTTAATGAGGTGAATACAAATCAAATTTGGAATCCAGTGCAGGTCATTGACTGTGCTGACTTGCGGTACTTTCAATAGGTTTTTACTTTTTATGTGAAGCTATGGCTGTGAGAAAAAAAATCCCTGAATAAATTTTCCAGGGACATTAGTGATCAGTTTGAGGTCAGAAATTTCCACATTGGATTTCTAGTGGAAATATTTGGTTCTGTGCTGATTTTTGAACATACCAACCTGAGCTTTGAAACATCTTATTTTGTTTGCAGTTTTAGATTGAAGTAAAGGGAAAATATATGAAATCTGAAAAAAGTATTTGTGTGCAATAAACAAACAAACTTCTACAACCTTTTTATCTCCGTTTTTTTTTATTCCTCATTAATAATAACCAAACATTTTCATTGATCTAATGAGACCTTAAGTCCTTTTCTCCAAAGCATTTAAGATTATTGAATGCTTAATAAGTTATTAAAAGAATAGAAATAAGTCTACTGCATAAATATGATTTTGTAAATTTGTAACAATAAGTTACAATTATTGAACTGAAATATATAAAGAAAAAGAAAAGGGGAAAAGAAAACATTTCAATACACAAGCAGTTTTTTCCCATTTTTATTTTATGCTTTTTAAATGATTTCACTTTTATATCACTTTTTTAAAAGTATTCTGTTTTTACTTGTTTCAACTTCACTTTTAGTTATTGTAGTAGGCTGTGTCAGTTTAAACTAAATGAAAATAACAAATGTTGCTTTGGCAGTTATCTGAATATTTCAAGTACTAACATAAATAGTTTAAGTTAACAATAATAACCCGGATTAATCATTTAATTAAATGTAAAGAAAATCATAGGCTACAAAGCGCTGCCTTTGATATAAAGACCCTTGAATATTTAAAAGAACTGACAAGTTAAGAGACGTGCTTGTCGTCATATTTTCACAATGACTCATCTGAAGTGTTGATCAAATCTACAGTTTTTCCAACAACTTCTCCTGCTCTTCTGTTTATGACCAGCTTTTCAACAACTCGTGAGTCACAGAAGAGCTCTGTAAAGATACATGTGCTAAAATTGGCTGATAAAAAGTGAAAGTTATTGTTGTAAATGACATATAAGGCGCAATCCATCACATAGTTTGAAAAGCTAAAAGTCTGACAAACTGTTTTGATTCTTAGCATTTCTCCTCCAACTTGCGTCTGTTATATAAACAGGCCACGAATCAAAGCCATTGTGAATTAGAAGCACCTGAATGAGATTTCTGGATTACCCACAGAGGAAACTCCCGTTACATCCAGTTCCTTTCGCTGGCTCCGAGTTGAAACAGACCAGTCGCTCGAATATGGTAAACATACACAAAAATATGTGTCAAAACACTGCCTTTGTATGGTTTTAATTAAGCGAGCCTGTGCTGCCAGAGACATTATTTAGACTCGAGCGATGCTTTAGCGCCACCCGGTGTACAATAACGCGCATGTGCAGCGGCTCAATTCTAGACTAGACTAGACAAAACGACCTACATAAAAAAGCGGTGAATGTACCTCATGAATTTACATTTCATATCGTTACCAAATTACCAGAAAACCCAAAATTAACAGAAGCATTATGTCAGACCGTCTTAATGAGGAAAATTTCGGTATTCAAATTGTAAATCATGAGTTGCTTTGTAGTATATTTACAGAGACAACACATATAAGCCTAACTAATTATCACACCAAAATAATAGTCAAGCTCTACTACACGTGTTGTGTTGTTCGCCCTCTGGTGGCGATGTGCTCAACTGCAGCACGTCTTTATTAGTGTTTCACTGCGCAGAAGAGAATTGCAACACCACCTAAAATATTCATAACCTACTTTATAGCTTATTTTCTGGTTGTCTGAATATTATAATAGTAATATTTTATACGTTCGTACCCAAGGCCAAACACAGATGGTCATAAGAAGGCAGAGACGAGAAGACCAACGCTGGAAAAAAAATGTTTGGAAACAATTTTCACTAAGGAATTGCTCGTAAATTTCGTAAGTAATTGCAACGAAATGGAAACTAATGCAATGAATGACACGTCTAGTCTTTTTTTGTGACGGTAACTATAATGTTTTCCAAAAAAAATTAAAAAATAAACAAACAAACAACAAAAAATGAATAAAATTTAATTAAAAAGGAACACACACACACACATAGGCTACACTTTGCATGTGTGTGTTTAGTCGGATATAACCAGAAACATTTCTGAAATAGTAATATGTAAAAAGCATTGGATCCTATATTGAATCAACTTATTTTTGAACACATCTGTGTATAAACGTGACAGTGTTGTTATTGCTCAATAACTAAATAAAACTATTAAAATGACTTTGATGAACCAAATTAAAGCTTAAATAACCAAATATGAGACTAAAAGCTTTGTAAAAAAAGAAGAAACTAATAAAAATGACAAAAGCACACCATTTTCTAAAAAAACTAAAGCAAATTCAAAATATACACCACCACAGTAAGCTATATAAATTCCAAAATAACACTGACGCATAGCTTAAAGGGATAGTTCACATAGGTTTTCTCTTCTGTTGAACACAAAAAAAGGTAACCATTGACTTCCATTGTATTTGTTTTTCCGATGGAAGACAATGGTTACAGGTTTTCTGCTTTCTTCAAAATATCTTCTTTAGCGTTTAACAGATAAAAATAAATCAGTAAAAGTTTGAAACCACACAAGGGTGCGTAAATGGTTGATTTAATTTTTGGTATGGAACTATCCCTTTAAGTTTTCATACTGTATTTCAAATTATAAAAGTTCGTTTCAATGGCCAAGAAGCTGCCTGAAACAGATGTACTTGCAAAAAGAAACAGTAGAGACAGACAATTATTATTTTTTTCTCCTTTTATTGAACACAAGAATTGTTTTGACAGAATGAAGTCAGATTTTGTTGTCGGTTAGTATTTACAGCAGTGGCAGTGGGAGGGAAAGCTGGAGGTGTAGAAATCTGGATACAGTCAGCTGGGAGAAGGGCCTCTCAGTAGGGGATGAAGAGATGGATGTCGTATAAAGGTCTGACATGAGAGAGAGACGATGAGAGAAACCTTTTCCACATCAAACGAGTGTAATCTGGTCAGACGATGAGCTTTAAAAGAATCTGGGAACAGACTTTTTGTCTTTAAAGTGGCTCGATGGCAAGACTGCGGCAGTAAACTGTGTGTAAACAAATTGGTCCCACATTAAATGGCAGTATGAAACAGAGAGAAAGAACTTGTTTGCTTATTAGACCTGAATTCAGCTGGAAACACTTTGTAATAACTTTTACTATTAATAATATCATTACATTAGGGGTAGTTCACCAAAAAATGAACATTCAGTCATCATATTTTGAACAATGCTGGAAACCGGTAACCATTGACTTCCAAAAGTGTGTTTTTCCTACTATGGAAATCAATTGCTACTGGTTTACAACATACTCGAAAATATCATCTTTTGTGTTCAACACAAGAAAGGAGCTCATAAATGCTTGAAAACACTTTTTGATGAACAATCCCTATAACAGACCACAAATATACATTCAAATAGTTCATGAAACTACATATTGTCATATTTGATCATGAGCTACGGATCTGTTTTAAGCCTTAATAATGAAAGTTATTAAAACGTGTTGTCGTCCAACTCCACAAAAGCACTTTATGTTCGTCTAATAGTGAAAGTAAAAACAGTGAACATACAGATGACGAGTTCACTGACATCCAGATACAACAGGTACAGCCTTTGACATTTTCAGTTACTTAGAAATTCAATTCGTAACCTTAACACCGATGACATCTAGTTCAGAATACATCACATGCTTATTTCAGGTTTAAAAATAGATGGCAAGGCAAATGGGATGAATGGGAGATTTTGTAATGCGATGGTGCCTATGAGACGAAATGCATCGAGACAGTTTTCTGTGTGAATGTATTTATATATGTATATACATATACGTCTTATTTTGCATCAGTTAAATAGAGGCATGTTGTCGAGATTTTGAGAACTCAAGTTTTAAGAAAACCACGATCCATTTACATCCTCAGACCAAGTGACGACACGTTTGAGCAAGAAACTAAACGTATTATTATTACTATTTTCACAGTTTACAGATCTGGACCAAGTTGCCACAGAGACAGTAGCGGCCCATCCAGGCCTGCATACGAGAGGATGTTTATATTGAAGGCACCAACTCCTTTTGTGTCCGTATTTGACTTCTGCTGCCGTCAATGTTTGTTTGTATTTTATTTATTTTTTTGTTTGTATTTTTAAAATGTTTTTCTTTTCTTATCCTGATGAACATCATTTGAACTAACAGCTACGGCTTTCACAACCTATGGAAACTTTTTATTTATTATTTTTTTTCTAGTACAAAGAACACACTGTATTCACACTAGGAATTTTCACGCATTCACAGTGCACAAGCTTGCAGCCTAAAGAATGAGAAACACTGTACAAAAAAAAACAAAAGTCAGGCTGAATATTCTTTATGCTACGATCCACACCGGAGTACTATGGCTTAAATAAAACAAAAATAATTTGGCCATTTAAGACATTTGAGAAAAAGCAACAAACATTAACTTTTTTTTTTATTACCATCGGAGGGGTACAGCTTCATTTTGACGTCACGTTTATCAATTAATAATGATGTTTTGTTTATCAATTAATGGTTAGTTTTCCAATTAAAAAGACTATTCTGTAATCTTTTATCCATAAGTCATGCCCAAACCTGTAAGGCAGGGGTGTCAAACTCAGTTCCTGGAGCTTGCACAGTTTAGTTCCATCAAGCCTGAAGGACTCAATTAGTTTGATCAGGTGTGTTTATTTAGGGTTAAAGCTAAACTGTGCAGAGCTGTGGCCCTCCAGGAACTGAGTTTGACACCTGTGCCTTAAGTGGTTGCAGCCTGAAATATAACTATTTTACATATTCTCAGAAAAGTGGCTAATTTGTAAAAATGTATATGATTTCATTCATATGAAAACGTACGATTTTTAAAAAGAGGTGTTCCCCAAACTTTCATTAAAGGATGAGCAAATGGTACTAAAATGATCATATAAATTAGCCACCAAATTGCATGAGATTGCATTGGATTTTTGTTCATCTTCATCTCAAATCTGAGAGATTCTTGTCCGTTAATTGAAAGACTATTAACCTAAAACTCTGACACTTCAAATCTCTTCACTTATTTTGAAGCATCAGATATTTGGGTGAACAGACCTTCAAAAAATTTCTAAAATCTTTCTGATTTCATTTAAAACGATTTTCATTTGTGCTCTAAAGATGTAGAAAGTCTTACAGGTTTGGACATGTGAGGCTAAATCAATAACAGAATTTTCATTTCAGGTTAAACTAACCCTTTAAAACAATGGAGCACAGGCAGACATCTTAAGGGACGTCCCGCAAGCATTATGAACACCTATGCGCCTCATGTTGTCGTAAATCCACGAATGCAACAGCTGTTTCTCCGTGTAACGCAGCAGCAATTCTTGTACGGAATCCTCTCAAGGAGCCATTCGATCCATATCTAAGAGCTCAGAGTTGTTCCTAATGTTTTTTTAAAGGACTTGCGGGACGTTTTTAAGCAAAGATCACTGTGGGAGACCTCTTTGACTCTCAATCCTTCTTTAAAAGTCGAAAGTAAATGGAAGGAACCCTGAGGTTCAGAGACAGCGGCATGTGTTGTAAAAGGAAAGTACGTGTAAAACAGAAAATAAAGTGGCGATTTTTATTTGAACCCTAACCACTAGTTCAGACCTCTACCCCTGTGTAATCTTCTGTGAAGCAAACGGCAGGTTTTATCAAAGCAAAATGCTGTAAACACTCAGGGCTGGAATAATTCTGCAGAGCAAGCATGCTAAAAATCTATCTCTACAATTACGTGAAAAAATAAAATAAAAAGGTGGTTGCTTTTGTACATTATTTAAACACAAGTAAAACATCAAAAATGTTCCCCCAAAAATATGAATGTGGCAGACAATAATGATGGCAATACTGCATGTAATAAGATGGGACATAACTGAAATATCACGGTGGTCTGAATGTGTAAAAGCGAAATCTACTGTATTTCTCTTCCACAAAAAAATAAAATAACTGAGTGTATTGGAAAGATGCTGATCTTACAGAGGTCAAGGAGACTGTGCTAGAGGTGAAGAATCTTTCCTTCTTGTGTTTTTGAAAGAAATTACAATTCAATAGTGATAACAAATGAAAAGTACAAAATCAAAGGCAAGTGTGCGAGCTCTTTAGGTGCTCTATACATCTACAGATGTGTTTTGTTCTGCCAAACTCAAAGACACTGAAAAAAAGAAAGCCTTGTATCTGAGAAGTGGTGGCGGTGTGGTGCTGTCTGTCTGCGACTGTCGTACTGATTTCCCATCATGCTTTGCTCTCGTTGCC
The DNA here is from genome assembly GCA_903798115.1 of Danio jaintianensis. Classification (NCBI taxonomy): domain Eukaryota; kingdom Metazoa; phylum Chordata; class Actinopteri; order Cypriniformes; family Danionidae; genus Danio; species Danio jaintianensis. The sequence goes on along the minus strand of CAIGQV010018106.1, from coordinate 11,809,200 downwards.
GTTCGCCTGCGGGGCTTCATTGGGGACTGTCTTCACCTCCGCTGGGGGTTTCTTTACCTCCGTCTCCGGTGCTTTACTTTTGTCATCTACAATGATTTTACCGCTGGAGGAGAGAAAAAGAGAGGTGCATCAGAAGAGTCTTTCGCATCTAAGTTTGGCTGCTTCTCTTTATACTATTTTCAAGAATCGGCTCACCCAAAAGTCAATTTGTTCACCCTTATGTTCTTACAAACCTGCATAAATGTTTCTTTTTTCAGTCAAACACAAAAATTATCAATATAATGAAAGTGACACACAAAAAAAATATTGACATCAGCCTTAGTTTTCCTTGGTATGGAGAGAAGTAGCAGGTTACAATAATTTCTTAAATTACTTAATTTGTTCAAGTATGAATGATTTGAATCATGAAGTAGTTCTGATTCTCATGTGTATAGCCATTAATCAAGAGTTCAGTTTCACATGATCCTTCAGAAATCCTTCTAATATGATGATTTGGTGCTTAAAAAAACAGTCATTTGTCAGCGCTTGGTACTAAATTATTAAATGTAATCTAGATTACATACTCAGATTAGAAACTGTAATACTCAATTATTTTCCTTACATTTATTCCCATCTTTATCAAGGGTCGCCACAACAGAATGAACCACTTTGAAACTTATAACTATATTAGATTACATTTTGCAATGAACATAATTAGATTATAGTAACCTTTTAATGGATTACATGATTACAAATTCACACAACAGCAGCCAATTATTCATAATTTATTGATCCTCCTTATCCGAATTTAAAAAGTAATCTAAAAGTAATCCAAAATAAAAAGTAATTTAAAGTAATCCAAAATAAAAAGTAATCTAAATTACATCAGATACTACGGTTTTCATCATGTAATTTGTAACCAGTAACAGACTAGAATTTAAAAGTAACCTACACATTTTTTTTTCAGTTTATGATGAACAAAAAATGTAACAATTTATATGTGATATGGAGTGATATGGTCACTTTTACGATTCTTGCATGCTTTTTAAGCTTCTAAGTAAGATTCACCACAGACATTAGTTCATTTATGATCTACAGAATAAATAAACCTTATGCAGGTTTGAAACAACATACAGAGACAATAACTGATAATTTTGGGGTAATCAGTCCCTTTACGTTTTTGAGGGAACAGACTTCAGTGTAGCCAATCAATTTAAAAGCTAACATTATTAATGAGCATGAGCATGTATGAAGACAGGAACAGTGCATGCAGGTATGATTCATATGATGGATAATCTTCAATATAGGATAAATCTTGTGGTGAACAGTAACTGCATAGCACTGGTGTAGAGAGATCTTCTGCTGCATAGACTTATACGCTGCAGAGACAATCCTCATAAAACAACATAAATGTTAACCTCTCCCTCTGCGCTTATTTACTGTGTAATAGTTTGTTGATACACACAGCGTTTGTCTCTTGCGTTTGGGCTGGAGAAAAAAAAAAGCATAATAATAAATAATAAATCAAAAATAAATGAAAATCATCCACCGCAAACTGCCTATTACTGAATATTTTACAGACACATAGACATGTGTTCTCAAGGGAGCTGACAGAGCACATAGTGGGCCTTGAAAAAAAAAAAAAAGGGGAAGTTTACTTAAATTATTTCGCGGTAGGCTGATTCTTCCCGAGCGCTGATAATTCCTGTAATGGAATTGACTGTACTGGTGTGCCAAATCATTCATAAATGGATAATGAACCAGAAAAATTAAAGATGAGCTCCGCTGGCAGGGTATGGAGAGGGACGTTCCCTGTCGCATTTCTAACATGTCCCCTTCTGTGCTATTTTTAGTACACCTGCCCTGTTGAGGGGCTGATATCAGCTTAATGACTGCTCATTATATCTGTCAAACATGTCTGGACAGTGACAGCAGTTTGTGACTTCTTTCACACTGTGATGTGGGACCACCAGCACTGCTGCTATATTCTGTCCACTCCAGGCTTATGAAAAGAAATGTGGTGATATTTTTGATAAACTTGTATTATGCTGCTTCTAGCTTGTTTCTCTACAGTTTTAAAGTGAAATATATAGTGAGTGGAGTTTAAAGTGTGCCCAGCTTCCTGATAATATAGGATAAACATGACTGTTGCAACATTTTATTACTGTATGCTGGATCATTCAAATCAAATGGACAGTGAGTGGAGATAAAAGTTTAACGCATAATCACATTTGAAAATTACACATCACTTATACTAAATCACACCATGAAGCTCACTGTAAAAAGCGAGTAGTTGACTTTACTTTAAAAAAGAGAGTAAATCTGTTAATTATAAAGGGATTAGTTGACTTTACTTAAAAAAGCTAATAAACATGTTGCCCTAAAATTGTTAAGTAAATGAACTATGTGCATAATTATAAAAATGAAGTTCAATCTAATTGACTTTTTTCACTTTTCCTTCACATTTTCATGTAAAGTCAACTTTTAAGGCAACAGGTTTACTCACTTTTTTAAAGAACAATAAAGCTTTTTACAGTATACCCCAAAACAATGCAATAAAAATGCATTTGCTGAAGCTATAATGCCATTTTACATGGTTTTTAGACGGTTTTGGACTTTTTGTAGCTGTGCACTCTTCTTACATGTATGTAATGCAAATGTTAAAATGTATTTGTTTACGTATCATGCACTACAGTAAAAGGGAGCATTCATTCAGGGGACGTATTGTAGGGTCATGAAATCTGTATTTTTTTCCCGTTTTCAATTTTCTGGACTCCATTTTAATAGTAATCAAAAAGCATGTCCAATTAATTGAAATCATGAAAGATATATTTAACAACAATTTCGATCAACTCTGGAAATAAAGCTCATGTGTTTGTGTCCTCAAATAATAAAATGGCAAAGGCTGACAACACCACACGTGTCTACATTAAATATTGTAAAAATCACAGTAGGGGGGATCTGAATGAGCACATTTTCACACATTCCTTCTGATCATCGAGGATTATAAAAAGAGGAGTGGGTGAATTTGTCCAATAAAGGCTGGTTGTTTACACACACAGTGTTTAAAAAATGTGTAAATAGTTCTTTTTGCATTTTAATTCATAACCTGCCCTGTAATGAAATCATGATTTACATGATAAAGAATAAAAATTTATAAAAATGAGAACTAATTGTAAGGTACATTTTTGGAGTTTTGCAGCACATTTTTCCAACAAACCTGGCTTGGATCTCTCAGAAACAGCAGAGCCACAGAGAGGCTTTGTTGAGGAAATAAAAGGCATAGGGCGTCTTGCGTTACAATCTACATGATCTCGCTAGTACGACACAAGAACAAGCTGCTTTGTCAGTGTCCGAGGTCTGATCTGTTTGTCCCCTGGCCGAATGTCATTACGCTCATCACAATAAAGCTATCTGATCACATTCTGGACTCTTATAAAGAGTGGCCAACTGTGCAGAGTCCCGGCGAGCGACTGCGGCAGACACAAAAACATCATTATTCTTCTGAGCCAGCAGAACCTTAGAAGAACAGGACAAACGCGATCCATCATTTGTCAGTTCGCATCCACGGCGAGCATCTTTAAAAGCATGAACTCTCATTTTTGAAAGGGAAAAAAACCCTCTGACTTATGGTGTCTTGAGAGTCTAAAGATGGCAGATCAAGCGCCATTGATATTCTGCATGTTCTGTGAAGACCAGGAAATCGCTCAGGTAGCCGAAAATCTACAGACAGAGCCAACGAGCCCAGGTGGCAGCCTATGAGAAGCGACTTCCCTGGAGTGTTTCCGCTCAAATTAGACAACTGAGCCGAGCAGATACAGAGAGAGAGAGAACAAGCCTGACGTGTTGATGGGCCGTACATAGAAAGTGCAAACTACAGAGCACAAATGGAAGTGGGGAAAACAAAGTCTCTGGTAAATATTTAACAAACGGCATGCTACTGCTAATTCTCTGCTGGAAGTCTTGGCTGACGGTTTAAGAGCCGCTTTTCTCTGTACTTCGCAATAGAGTGAGGAACGTGTTTGCTAGTGAGGAGGCTGATTCGCACAAGTCTGGAGACTCTGCTGCTTCGGGCTCCATTAGGCACCTCCACAAAGCTAGCAGGACTGAGGCTGTCAGATGTGAAATGTTCGTTTAATTTTGTAATATGCACCATTGAAAGCACTGCTATTCTGCGGCGCTGAGCCAAGGCTCTCAGCGTGGCTCCAGCCACTGAGAAGCGGGGTTATTTAATTTATGTATATTTTCTGTATTGCAGATGAAATTTGCACTAGATTTACTACAGATTCAACAACAATGTTGCATACTGCAGTGCTTGGGAACAATCAAAATGTGCTATAAAACACTATGACTTGTATTATTCTGGCATTTCTGGTGCATCTATGTTTCGGAGCCATGGAGCGGATCCACTCACATCTTGTGTCAGATGGAGAACAAGGCCTGGCTGGATTTGGCAAACTTTGCAAAGTTCATGGCAGGGAATCTTTGGAGGATTTTCAGGAGATTTGTTTGAGGCTGTTTGGATCAACAAAACAAAAACTCTAATTTCATTTGTGTCGTCTACACAATGTTTAGCATTATTTTCATTAGCAACTAAATGCTGGCTGTAGTAGCTTTAAAGACAAAATTATTAGCCCTTCTGTGAAATCTTTTTCAAATATTCCCTAAGTGATGTTTAATAGCGTTTAACACTGACAGTATTTTTTATTACATATTTCGTCTGGAGATAGTCTTATTTATTTTAGGTTGTCTGGAATATATATATATATATAAACTCCTAAGGTCAGAAAAACCACTGTTGTCCAATGACTTGCCAAATTAACTTAAATTCCCTAGTTAACATAATAAAACTAGTTAAGCTTTTAAATTTCACTTTAAACTGAATACTAGTATCTTGAAAAATAACGAGTAAAATATTATGTACTGACATCATGATAAAGACAAAAGAAATTAGTTATTTTGAAAAAAATCTCTTTATTAAACAGCACTTGGAAACTATAATAATTTTATCTTCAACTGTGTATGTAAATTTTTAACAGCTCTTTCCTGGATTTCTTAGGGGAGGTTGGGTTAAGTACAATGTTAATAGTTGTTTTTTTTCTATAAATGGTGTGATAACATTTCATCCAAATGAAACAAATACAATATATATATTTATACAACAGTTCTGTCTGGTTCTTGAATCTGATTGGCTGATAGCCATGCAATATTCTGCCAGTAACAGCACTCGTCCAGCCTCTTAACCCTTCACCCTTATGTATTACTTCACCAACGTACAGCTACAAGCAGAGGACACTCTACAGTTTGACAAATATTGCTGCTGTTGGACAACATAATGTACTTTTGAGGCTTTTTTAGTCGAGAATGTAGTTGTTTAGATTGCAACTATGCAGTTTATTTATAAGGATAGTGCCTATTTTAAAATATTTATAATTTCTGAGAGGCAGTGCGTCGGCGGCCATTAGCCTGTCTTTGAGCAAAGACGGTTGACGATGTTCATCCACAAGATGGTGATAGAGACCGCATAATAAGCCCTAAGAGAAAAACTGCGTAATTTCAAACTACAGCTGATCAAATCATTATTAATCAGGTAAATGACTTTCTAAGTCGATCTCTCTCTTTTGTATGTTGTAGTGCTGATTGCAACAGAGAAATACTGGGAGATATCTCTGTAGACTCATGGCATTTCATGCCGTTCAGCCTTATAATCTTAAAATGTGAGCAAAATCACCTGTTTTGCCATCACTTTAGACATTACGCTAGAGAATCATACAAATACTAGCTCTAAAGTGATATTGGTGAATTAGCAACAATTTCTGCTGTTCTGACGTCAGCTGCAGATGTGAAGGAATGGCGGAAGAAAGTCGTTCTTCTTACAAAAGGGTTTTGAGACTCTCCGTGTTTGATTTTCTTTTTTATATACACGATTATGCCGTCGAACTGTTGTATAAACGCAATATCACACTCGTAGCAGTACGATGTGGCTGTATATCGTCACTGGTTGGACACTAAGGCACTTGGCCTGCGGCTCGGCCTATATATATATATATATATAATTTTTTTTTTTAAAGAATTTATAATTATTATTTTTTTCATTCAGAGCACATTGCCAGAAACTGACAATTGTTCAAAATAACAAGTGCTTTCATTTGTTGTGACTGAAAATTATGATTATTCCATCAAATATTAATTTCTTTCGAAGTTACAAAAATAATACTAACATATATGAAAACATGGTAACTTTTGGTTATTTTATAAAAAAATATGACCTTTTAGAATTTGGAAGAAATGTCATCAGTAGTTTACAAAACTTGTCCATTTAATCTTCTATTTTAATATATTTAAAGGGAAAATGTGAAATATTGGCTGGCTGATTTAAAATTATGGCTGTCTGCTGTGTGGCTTTAATAAAAATATTATTCACTGCCCTTTTTTTTCTTCAGTTCTGTTCTCAACAATAGCCGTGTCTAGATCAGTCTATCAGCTGGCCATTTTGAAGTTGGTCGTTTCACCCACGGGGCCACAAATGACACCGCACCTCGTCTGCCGTGTTAATGTAATTACAATGATCATACATTAGGCTTCTCTAAGATGCGCTCTTTTTCAATAGCACATTAAGACTGCTAATTTATCTCTCACTGTCCTTTTCAGCTTTGAAAGCCATCATTTAAAATCATCAGCTTGTGGAATTGTGCCATTTGCAACAACCAATCATCTCGACACTCTGCCGGCGATAATGGAGGAATCAATTAGCTTGCTGCGACAAAAACAAAACTGATTTTACACATTTATAACACCGGTGGGCCTTTGAAGCGCCACCGCTGAACTGGTTTTCACAGAGGTGCAAATAAACCCGCAGTGAAACAACTCATTTGAATACCAAAGGGAATACAGGGAAATCGAAATTCTGATGTTTCATCAAGAAGTGAGAAGAGGCGCAAGGTATAAGCACAGTGGATGATATATAAATATATATACATGAGGATGGTGAAATGAAGAAATATATGAGAAAAATCTCATGATAAAACAAATCTTTTGGAAACTTGTATAAATAAAGACATATTTATACATATGAGTTTAACTTATTTCTAATAACTAATTTCTTTTGTCTTTGCCATGATGACAGTACATAATATTTTACTAGTTATTTTGCAATATGCCAGTATTCAGATAAAAATGCAATTTAAAGGCTTAATTAGGTTAACTAGGCAAGTTAGGTTAATTATTGGACAAAAGTGGTTTCTTCTGTAGCCAATTGAAAAAAAAAACCTTAAAAGGTCTAGGAGCAGTTTTTTAATTTATATATATATTATTCCAGCCAAACGAAAAGAAATGCCTTTCTCCAGATAAATATAAGGACATACAAATATAAGCATCCTTGCTCTGTTAAACATTACTTTGAAATTAAAAAAAATAATAATTACAATTTCACAGGAGGACTTGTAATTTGTGTTCAACGATGTGTGTGTGTATGTATATATATATATATATATATATATATATATATATATATATATTCTGGTTGGAACTACAACAGCTAGCAGAAATATTTTAAGGCAGTGGAAACATTAAAGAGGAACAGACATCACTATGAGATGTGTCCTGGATATATATTATATTTTACTTATATTTTTAATTTATTTGATTTCTGCCACTATGTTTTTGCCATTATAGAATGCCATACATTTACATTTTTGCCTTTTATCCAAATTCCCTAATACTGCATTGAAAGAACACATTTACCATTTCTTGCTTTCCCTAGGAATCCCCAACCTTGGCAATGCTTGCACCATACTCTACCACTTAAGCTACAAGAAGGCTCTAAATTGTGCCTCCCTTAACAACGTATTATATTGTACGCGTCTGTTACCAACCTTCCAGAAAATCCAAAAAAAAAAGAAGAGGAGGAAGAGGGTGGTGAAAAAAACAGAAAACAGTGAGAGAGTGGGGATGGTTAAGGAGAGGGACACAAACACATCTAAACATCTAAAGGTGGCCATACTCGTCCTGGTTAGGTGCGGACGGTGCGCTGGAGGAGACGCTGGAACTCTTGGCAGGGTCACTATCTGTGGTCTGGTGGGCTCCCGCCTGTACCTGAGAGTCCTTACTTTGGGGGGCTTTGGCCTGCTCAGCCAGGCTCTGGCCATCGGCTCTGGCCACTTCTGCAGAGCTTGAATTATCTAAGGACTTTGAGGTCTGTTTGGAGGGTGTTTCACTCAGGTCCACCAGAGGGGCCACAGCTTGAGGAGGGGAGGTGGGAGAGGTGACGCTAGGTTTGGGGGTGCTGGCTTGGGGAGTAGGTTTAGGGTCGGCGCTGGTGGTAAGGGTGGTGCTATCGCTAGCAGGACTTTCAGTGCCGGGGTCTGAGTTAGTGGTTACAGAGGGAAGCAAGTCCACTACTGTTGCTGTGGTGTCAGCAGCGTGCCTGTGAGGACAGCAGGAGCACAGAAAGAGAAGAAACGGGGAGAAAGAGCCACATTAAGAAGGAGAAAAGAAGAAGGGAAGGAAGGCCAAGGCAAAACACACATACACATGTAAGTCCGACATGCATTTCAAAATAAAACGCAGCATGTTTGGTCAAAATCATACAAGTGTGTGATATCTGGACAGACTGTTAAGTAGGTGTTAATAATCTGAAGGGAAGGCAAGAGTGTGGTTGTGGTGTGTGTTTTTTTGGGACTCACTCGGGGTCGGTCAGAGGGGTGGTCTCGTTGGGTTCGGTTGGGCCTCCTCCCTCGTGGTTTGGTGTGCGCTCTTCTTCAGTTCTTACCTCCACAATGGGCTCCTTAGATTCATCTTTACTGTAAAAGATAATAGCGGAGAAAGTGAAGGAAATAGGATGTGGTTTCATGGCTTGAATATTATAAACGTAGTGAATATAGTTGCTAACATGCAAAATGTAAAAATGAACAGCATCAGTTAAATGGCTAATGATTATTAATAAATTAGTATGTGCACCATATGGCATTTTCTGGCAAAACGTAGCTGCTGTAGAGTTAAAGTTAGAAATGTAATGACAAATTAGCATTTTTTGAAAAGCATTTGGTGCTAAAAAGCTTTTTTTCTGTATTTGTTTGGAATTGATAAGTTTTTATAAAAAAGGCAGAACAAGTAAAAAAAATAAAAAAGTATATATTTCATAAAAATGTTAAGTTTATTTTATTTGGACACACATGATAAATAGCTTTTTAGCTCCACATTTCTACATCTATCACATTTGTGAAATGGCTGGCAGCACAATGAAGAAACATAATACACTCAATATATATATATATTCTGCTTGTTTAAATTACTTCTTTAAAATGAGCTGAAACAACACAATTCTTGAGATTCTTTTGGGACAACTTAATTGGTTTTTGTTCAATCCACATTAATTTGTTAAGTTAAATTCTTAATTAGATTTTTGTCTCTGTTTCTAGTCCAAATATATAAAAACTCTTAAATCAAGAAGCATTTTCTAGACAAGCAAAAAATATTGTCTTGTTTTCAGAAATAATAAGTCTTTTTTTCAAAAATAACTGAGTTTTTGTGAATGAACTATGTGGAACCCTGCATTTTTGTACTTCAAAAAAATATATAGAGATGCCGATAGCCTAGTGGTCTGACACCGCCCCTCTCTCTCTCCATCTTATTTCCTGTCACTCCATGACTGTCCTATCATAATAAAGCCAAAACATAAAATTGTTAATACTTTAATTTAAGGTGACGTAGTTATACATTCCATGCACTTACTATAGTAATTACAATGAATTGTACATAATTACATGTAACTAACCCTAAACCTAACCCACATTCTAAACCCAACCATATAGTAAGTACATGTAATTAATTAATATTACTCAACAGTTACACTGTAACTACATCATCTTAAAATAAAGTGTAACCAAGAAATAAAAAAAGAGAAAGTAAAAATCAAAGCTGCTATCTTGACCTTTAAAACTGATACCCTAGAGCCCTTCGGTTCTATTAAATGACATAAAAAATGTATATATACCAGTTTCTATTGAAAAAAAAGAGAGAAAACCCATAAGAGCTACTAAATCCAGAGGCACCTTCTTCTCATTCCTAACCATCATGCACCTCTCCTCTTATCTCAACACTGCTGCCATGAGCCAATATTCACATCATTCTCATTCATAGAGCCAGATATGTCACAATCAGGCCTGCCTCAAGCCCTCCTGTAGAGCTGATGTGGCCGATAATGATGGCGGAACGGTGATGGATGGCGTTATCGGACAAGGGAAAACACACGCAGATGAGAGGGGAAGGAGAAGACAGACTCACGTGAAGGCGGCTTTTCCCTCCTCGATATCCTTGCTCTTGGCTGAAGGCCCAGACTTGCCGCAGAAGTTGACAGCGATGCACATGAGGAGGCCGCACTTGTTCAGGAAGTAGCAAGTGACATCTACGCCAAAGAGGAGCAGGATGAAGACCACGATGAGGATGCCCACGATAGCGCCAGTGCCCAAACCTGAGCTTGTTTCTTTGGGAAGGAGGAGGAGGAGAAGGTTAATGCAAAATGATGCCACTGCTAATCAGAGTTAAAGGTTTTGTTTAAATTAAAATTCTGTCATCATTTAGTCACACTAATGTTGTTCCAAATTTGTAATAACTTTGTTCATCTTTGGATGATGAATGAAAACATTTTTAATGAAATCTGAGAAATTTCACTTTGTTCGAAGTCTGTTCATCAAAAACTATGGAAGATATAAAGGGACTACACTGGAAAAAAAATGCTTTTGCTTTGATTTTTGTCTTGTTTCTAGTCCAAATATCTAAACATTCTTAAATCAAGAAGCATTCTTTAGACAAGCAAAAAATATTGTCTTGTTTTCAGAAATAATATGTCAAAATTAAGTGAGTTTTTCCTTAAAACAAGCAAAATAATCTTGTTTTTCCTTTAGACAAAAGATTATTTTGCTCACCCAATTATTTAGCTTATTTTAAGAAAAACTCACTTAATTTTGCCATTATTTCTTAAAACAAGACAGTATGTTTTGGTTGTCTAGACAATGCTTCTTCATTTAAGAATTTTAAGAATATTAAGAATAAAAATAATGAATCGGAAGAGACATGTTCACTTTAACCGTTTATTCAAGTGAAAAATGTTTACAGCATTTAGTCATGGAAGGTCAATCATGCTTGCTTGACGCGTGAGAACCAATGAAGTTCATCTTTGTGTGTCATGTGACATATGTTTGAGTTTCTACAAGAACCAGTGAGGTTTGTTTTGATCCATCAAGCAGGTTGAGGTGTTACTGTAGAAATGTAAATATGTAATATGCTCAAGAAAAAATTTAACATGTTCATCATGCAAACCGATTATGTCTCTTCAGAATCATAAATGGTCATATCATTTGTTTGGATTTATTTTTTGATCGTATGAACATATGAGTTTTTTGGGTGATTAGACTGATTAAAATGTCTTCATTTGCTTCATTTCATTATAGGTTTGGAATGTCATAAGGTGAGTAAATGCGGACAGACATTTCATTTTTGAACAAACTAACAATTTAAAGTATTTAGCTATACATTGCCTACAGAAACTATACATTGCCTACAAATAGGCTGTATAGATAGAGGCTGTATTAACTCAAAGAACCACAAAAGGGTGAATTCACTAAAAAACTGTGCTTTTATCCTTCAAAATAATGCACCTTAATCAAAAATTAAGGTGATCTCATATTAGTGACATTTAGCTGAAATTCAATGTTTAAAAGCTAATGTATAAAAGCTCAGCTCACACAGAAACCACTTTCAAACTCAACTTGCTTTCTTTGCGTCAGCCTCTGGGGGATCACCTTGAACTGTTAGAAATGTGTGCAAAAACTTTTTAATGAAAATAAATTCTAATGAAATGACACAAAGCTGTCTACGAAGTTGAATCTTTATTCAATGTATTTGTGAAGTATCATTAAAATTATGCGACTGCCAAAAACAATGTTCTGTCAACATTTTTAACCCTCTTGTCTTTATAAACTTGTATGGTAGGTGACCTTTTGAATTTTTTCAACTGCTTGTTGCCACACAGTCAATGAGGTGCAATGAGGTACAAACCAACACTGGATCCCAGTAAAATTCATTCCGTGAACAAAAAAGGATACATTTTTTTAAATTCAAGGTTTAAAATGACATGAGGGTTAATTGATGAAGAAGACTTTTTTTGAACTGTTCCTTTAAATCATGCATATGAGTGCAAACACACCTTTTCTATGTAAATTAGCATATATTTTTAGGCTGCACCTCACATAAACTCACACCTGGAGTGGATGACAGAACATTATTTGTTTGTGTACATTTTATATCAATGAAGGCAGCAGTAATTCATCAAATGATAATGAAGCGATGGCGAAGAGCATTATACCTGGGCGTATTTCCAAATGCGTGGTGTAGACAAGTCCATTTTGCCCATTTTAAAGAGGCGAGTGGTAAAACATTTTTATAGTGCCAGAAAAGTATGACAGATCATAGTTATTAGATTTACATCCCAGCAGATTTTGAGGGTATGTTTGCACCATTACCTGAATAGCATAAATCAGAATCACTGAAATATGATAAATATGTGCAAATAAACAGCTGATTTTTTTTAGTGAATTTCCCCTATTATGTCGAGGTTCCTCACATAGAATGTGAAACAGGCTTCATTCCATGTGTTACCCACACACATTATACATCACATACAGCGCCAATCTGAAGCGAGGCATTCATTACTCACATGAAAATGAACCCAGCATGCTTATTCAAAGACGTAATTAACTCTCTTTGTACAGAACTTCAGCAGTCTTGTTCAGAACGTTAACTACAAGGCTCGTTCTGTTCATATTCATGCACATATTTCAACAGAGAAATTGCACTGGCATGGAACGGTTAAGATAATCTCAATATTCAGCTCTTAGCGCATTCATTTACAGGGTAACTCCGCACACAAACACAGAAATGGAAGCCACGAGATGAAAACGAACGAGGATCAGACGTGAAGCACAAACACAAGCAGAGCTGTGTTTTCAGCACATGAAAACACAGACTACTTACCGGGAATGACAAGCTACACCATGATAACGCTAAAAACTACAGGATTTACTGAGGCGGACGTGAATGGATTGGATCAGTAAACCAATCGCACAATGAAAACATGGTTATATTGATATTTATGCATATTTTATTAGTATCTATGGATTGTCTTGGTGCGATGGTAAACATGGCAGTTCATATTAAATCAGTCGATGCTCACATATTTTATTCATGGTGATGTTTGAGGGGCTAAGTTCAAGATCACCTAAAATAAAATAAAATAAAATAAATCACAGATGAATGTGAGCAAAAATGTGAGCTAACGTGGTACATCAATGGAAAAAAAACTTTTTGAAAAAAACAAAAAACAACTAAATAAATAAAGAAAATAAAAAGAGAATACTGGTTGCAAATATGTGAAATATTGTAACATGATGCATTTTAACTATTGTTAACATGACCATTTCAACTGGTCTCAGTCTATGTTGAAATATTGTATTTATGAGGATATTTGAGGGAAGAAGTCCAAGATATTATGGAAAATAAAAAATAAAAATGCGATTTAACATGCTACATCAGTAAACATGGCAATTTCAAATTAAATCAGTCTGTTGAAATATCTCATTAGAATCTCATGAGTACGTTTAAGGGCTAAATCCAATATATTTTGGACATCTAATAATAATAATAATAATAATAATAATAATAACAAAATTACCGTTGAGGTATACTATCTGCAAAAAAAGTGATGTAACATTAATGCTCCATCAGTAAACTTGTGGCAATTCCTATTAAATCAGTACTTGCTGAATTATTTCATTCCTGAGGATGTCTAAAAAAGTGAACTACCATAGCTTATTGTTAACCAAACACTATTTTATTCAAGTATTCTTGTGAGTAAACAATCATATATTACACCATGAATTAAGATGAACAAGCTGACTGCATTTACAAGTAGGCTTATACTGAATTCTAAGCAACTTCCTACAAAGTGTCTTTAATGAAACGCCCTTCTAAATCATTGATGGAGTCATATAAAGACCTAAAACACATCTACATGTATCAAGGAGTTCATGAATTATGGATGCACTCAACAGAGACCTGGAGGAAGAATGCATTAAACAAAACTCTTCAAGGGAAAAAACACCTAATCACAGCATGCAGTTTAACTTGAGCTTCAGAAAAAGATATATATAATAATAATCATGATGTATTCAGTGTTTAGTGTGACTTTACCCTGACTTTCACTAAATTAAAAGCTTAATTTCCATGACATCTAATGAATGTAAAAAAAAAAACAGTATACTAGTGTGCTTATATATTAATAGCATGATCTTAAAATATATGATCTTAAAATAAAAGGTAACACTTCACTTGAAGGGGTGTTCATAAGACTGTTACGAAACCTTTATAATCATGACGAGACGTCATGAATGTGAAGATTTTATGCATGCTTTTAACAACTGTCATTAAGTGTCAATCGCTCAGTTTTGACATTTTAAATGCAAAGATGACATTGTTTATGACAACTTGACTAAAAACAAATACATCACAACCTGTTTTTGTCTTTGTCAGGACAACTTTACATTAACAAGATAACCAAACTTGTCACAAATCTGTCATAAACATGATTGTCATGAAGCGTTCATAAATATGTCATGAATTTTATAACAGCGTCATTAATATATATGTTTTACCTCTACAGTGGTTCAAGCTGCATTTATCATAAAATGTCATTAAATATTAATGACGCTCATAAAAATTATTTGACAGAGTAATGACACTTTTAATGAGGCATTTTAATGACAAATACAGTGAAAAAGTGACCAGAAAAATATTCATGACCCAATTATAATGGCCTCATGACAATCATGTTTATGACAGACTTATGACCACTGATATTGTCTTGGTAATGTCATCTTTGCATTTAAAATGACATAACTGAGCAAATCACACTTAAAAATTTGCATAAAATCTCCTTCACATTAATGACGTGTCATGTCATGATTATAAGGGTCTTATGAACACCCCTTTCAAGTAAAAGTGTTAGCAAATAAAAACATAATATTACAATGATTTTAACTTGAATATAATTTTGCTTGACTATAATAGCCACTATGGGAACAACAATGGATACTTATGAAAATAAAAATAAAATAAAAGAATATTGTTTTTCAATAAAAGAAAACAAAACGCAAGTACTTGCTGTTTGTGTGGCTGCGAAGTGCTCCCTCTCCCATGTGTGATAGCTCAATAGTTTTACAAACACTTACAAACATTCTGTCATCTACTTTTTTCCTTTTTAAAGTGGTCGTTTTGAAGCCAAAGCTCTTAAAATGTCTATTATCCTGACATGTTTGGCTTATTTAACAGGTACAGACTGGTGACTGCATTTGATGCAAGTGGCTGCAAGTTGATGAGCATAAAACGAATAAAATAAATCTGAAAAACAATAGGCGCAAAACAATGGAAAAATAAGTACAAAAATATAGACAGTGCTCAGCTTCCTGTTTTAATATTTAATCTATTTCTCAGTGAATATAGCCAATAATCTTTGATGCATTTAACCAAAACAGTTTTATTAAACAGTTATATCTATTAAAATAAGAGTTTGGTTACCTAATATCTTCATGAATGGAAAGATAATATATTTAAATTTCAAACAAGTTATTGAAGAAAAAAAAATATATATATATTTTTTAAATATAAAATCTTTTTTTATGTTTCTCTTGAGTTTATCTGTTTATTAACTTTTTATTTCATATTTCCAACATATTAATTTGGGTGCACAAATTTTTGGCTTTGGTACTGAATAATCTAATGTATATGCATTAGACATATTGTTGTAAAACATCCTATGGAAAATATTAATTTAAAAGAGAGATCTGTGAGGGGTGTCCTTGATAAAAAGAAACTAAAATTTAAAGCAAAAACAAAAATCCCAATTCCCATGGAAACCCTGTATATTGAAAACTCAAGCCTTGCAATAGACCTACAAAAAACAAAAAGGAATGTGAACTTTAACCATGAAACCGTTATGATAGGTAATCTGGTGCTATACACTTTGTGATGAAATCTGGCCATGGCAGCTCAGCAGAAGCATATATGGGAGACTGGGAAACATGAGGTAGAGCTGACAAATTTAATCTACTGGCCGGCCAGGAGAGGGCTGAGAGCTCTTCTCCTAGCTTGAGGCATGTTTGTTGTTTTCCTGAGCTTCAGCCTGCATTTTAACAAGAGCGATAAATCACGACACACATCTGAGCACAAAGGCCGTCTCACTGAGCTCCCTCACTGGCCAAAAAGACCCTGCTCTGCTGACTCAGCAACATGCGTGAAAGGTCTTCCAGACGCTTGAGTCGTCTCCACACATTCCAAACACCAACACAAACTGAATACTGAATACTGAAAACCAGTGTGATCCGGAGCAAAAAAAAAAGAAGTAGATTTGGTACACTTTATGTTTGAGCACTGGGTAATATTTGGACAGATCTAGCCATTAGCGTAGCGTTGACATTTATCGCATCGGACCATGTGGTTCTCCATATATAAATCTTATATATGACACACATAGACATCACATATATGCTGTAAAATTGCAGGTTACCTATGTCTGTAGATAATAACTTATATTTGATTGTAATGCAATAATGTGCACCTTTTGTAAAGAATAAAAGTGAAGAATAAAAATGTGAATTTTATTTTTGAAAACTATACCAGGCACTGGTAAAATAACTATTGCATAAATGTAATACATGCATTATGTGCCAAGTCTTTCATTTTGAAACTACTCTGTTGTCTTCATGTTATATGGTTTCTCCGATTCATGTTTTAATTACTTATTGACATTCAGATGGTTTTTAGTTCTGTATTTTGACTGGTTAATTTTCTTAATAAAGTACAACAGTTTTAGTCCAAGATAAAAAGAAAATAGATTTTTAACAACAACTGATCAACAAAAAGCTCTGAGGCTGCTGATTGATTTTATATTCCTTTGTTTGCATTAACTGAACTTATAAAGCAAACTTATAAAGCTAAAATGATCTTAAGCTCTACTAATTACATAATTAAGTCACTCTCAGAATTCGTACATACTGTATGTATTTGTATATATATGCAAATTTAGCAAAAAAACAAAAAACAATATTTTTACAGATACATACATCAACTTCAAATGTACAGTTGTACAGTATATTGCACTCTCATTTGGAGTTTGAATGAAGCAGACTTGTGTTACAGAGAGCATTTGAGTACAACAGTAAAAAAATAAATGTGAACATGACTGACAAATTTCAAAATAAAAGACATGAAAACAAAATGTGAAAGTAATAATATAATATAATATAATATAATATAATATAATATAATATAATAT
>CAIGQV010018106.1:11763639-11791825 GCA_903798115.1 Danio jaintianensis | reverse complement strand
ATAATATAATATAATATAATATAATATAATATAATATAATATAATATAATATAATATAATATAATATAATATACACTTTATTTTAACACAGTAGCAGATGTGGCCATTTGCATTTGTGGACACATCATGAATATGTCAATTTTATGCATGCTTATGACATGATCATTCGCTCAGTTATGTCATTTTAAATACAAAGATGATATTGTTTGAGATATTCATTATGACAACTTGACATTACCAAGACAACCTAACTTGTGATCAGAAAAATATTCATAACAATTATAATTTCCTTATGGCAATTATGTTTATGACAGATTTATGACACATTATGTTGTCTTTGCTAATGTCAAGTTGTTATGACAAAGACACTGACAGGATTTGTTGTCTTGATAATTTCAAGTTGTCATGACAAAAAGTTGATGATGTCTTTGCTTATGTCAAATTGTCATAACAAAGACAATGTCACTGCTGTATTTAAAATGACATAACTGAACGAATGACACTTAATGACAGTTGTCATAAAATCTTTTTCATATTCATGATGTGTCATGTTATGCTTATAAAGATTTCACGACAGTCTTATTAATTAATTTGTGTCAACTTTTGAATGGTCAATAATTACAAGAACAGACTTTTTGCCCTCAGAATGGTACAGTTATGGCACCTACTGTTCTAGCAGCATGTAGCCGCTAGCTAAAACTAACAATTCAATATTTTCCCCACCATAGTTTAAATATTACACATGAAAGTGCTAAAATAAAATAAATAAAGAGACTGTTTCATAATCAAACAATCAAGTTATGACATCTTGTGAAAACCTACAAGATAACCCAAATACTGTTTGGATGCTAAAGAGGCATCTGCTGAATGCGACTTATCTCTAACAACCTGATTGAACCTTCACGGCACAATCATTACAAACGTTCAGTTTGTTCCGAGGTCTCTCAGGTTATTCAGACACCTCCAGCCTTGGCACTTGCCTCCATCTCCAGTCACTCTCAGTGATAAGTGTGAACAAGTGGCACTCCAGCCTGTGCCAAGTTTGGATTCTCAACTCATTTTGCCTCCAGTTCTGCTAGTTTGAATGAAGCCGATGATCCATCCAGGGTGGCATTAAACATCCCAGATGGGCCAAACGGGTTGCTGCTTTTCTGATGAAATGTCATCTGGCGCCAACACACAATGATTAAGGACAGAGACGCACCTGAATATAAATGATGAGCCCGGCAAACTGATTGGCACATGCGTTTCCAGGAGTCAAAACTCCAGGGCGCATCACTTTATTACCATGAGAATCCATTCCAAAATGGGAAACAAATGCTACTCCATTTTATCAAACAAAAGACTTTCCCCTTCCCACCCCCCATTTATTTTCAAAGCCCTGCCTTAAATGTGAGCTTTTATACTGTAAGACACTTAATTACATTAGTTGCACTTTACTCAAACACCCTCTCAGGAAATGCCTGCATAGGTCTTGCATAATAATGACGCTCACATCTCCACTCTCGATGGCGCATGGCAGCCTTTGACATGTAAACAGACCACCACCTTCTTTAATATGAACAGTCGGCTGGACTTTCATTGCAGAAATCGTTCATCGTAATGTTTAAAACAGATTTATACTTTACGGTTACAATGAAGGTGGTGCCATGCACTCAAGAACGCTTCTGGGGTTCGCATTAAAATTCAGTCTGGGGAGTGTTTATGTTTAATTCTGTCTAAGCAGGAAATACAGGCTTAATAAATTGGAGCATTTCAGAGTAGAGATGGTCAATCAGAAGTACTGCAGAACACTCCTGCCCTTTCAAAGTACAGTAAAAGGGAACCGACACTGAGCACCATATCATCATGGGACAATCACACGAAGCGGTCACGCATTATGGTCCCATGCAAATCGAGACTTCGACTCGAAACCATGTTATGTTCGTTACAAACACAAAATGAACAAAACAATCCATCTAGCTTACCATATTGTCTTAAAACCTACAATGATTACCGCATGACACCGTACTGGTATGTGTGTACAAAATAATGTATTACAGAACATAATTAAATTACACTGTTGAAAATGACACTTATTGACGTGGATGAGTTTAACAGCAGTAGCATTAGTTTTGAATGGTCCTTTCAAGTAAGAAGCAGAGAAGAAAATGTAAATAAAGTCCATTACAGAAAGTATATATTTTCTGAATCGTCTAAAATTATGTACATTTTGTCACAAAAACACATTTTCCATGTCAACACATGAACTTGGTGCCTATTTCTTAAAAATATCCTTCTGAAGTGAATTAATATCCTAATAATAATAATAACAATAATAATAATAAAAGAATATAAAAAACATAAAATTAATGGAGGTGATCTAAAATGATCGTTATCTCCTAAATGGGCCCTAGAATAATTATATCGAGATCAAGAGGCTAAGCTTCTTGACATGGAAAGATTTTCTACAACACTCCCAAAAGTCCATGGTTTGAAAACACATTTTCAAACACATCTACACTGCCTTGCTTAAACATAAAATGAATAAGAAACTGAAAATGACAAGAAACTAAAAAACAAAATCAAAAACAAAACAGAATGATACAAGCACCGAACACTCTGCTTGATTCGGACAATATGCAAGTGATAATCTTTTCATTTGTTTGTTTTTTTTAGCCTGCGAGAGGACCAGAAGGCGTAGAAAACTGAAGGGTGTAGTTGAAGAGTGGACAGGGCTCCTCTCCTCTGCCGAGCCCCAGTTTATGAGAGCACTAACACAGTCAGCATGGAGAACATGAGAGTGACGAGAGCGTACGTCACAGAGGAGCAGCCAAGGGTTGCTGAGACCACCACACAAACAAAAAAACCCCAGAAAGACCACAGGGACAGCGCACAGAAAAAAAAAGAAGGTTTTGAGTGTGTGTTTGAAAATGCGATGGTCCGGTGATGTCCGATTTTACACATGGAGACAGAAAAAAAGGGAAAAGAGGGAGGGAAGGAAAAAACAGGGAAAGAAATTGGGAGAGAGGGAGAGAGAAAAACAAGAGATAGAGAGAGAGAGAGAGAGAGAGAGACAGAGAATAGGTCAAATACAGAAAATTAAGTCTGAAAGGTTAATCAAGATTAGAAAAGAATATCAAAGGAAAGTTCAAGCAAGTTAGTAAAAACCGAAGTAAGAAGGCAGTAGCATGTTAAAAGCACAGCAAATGACAGCGAATCGAGAATGAAAGGGCAACAATGAAAGGACATGTGGAATGATAAGGGACACAAAGGCACAGAACAATCAAAAAACACAGATCAGGCAACTTTCCTGGTGTTTGACATAATGCACATACTTCACAGCTAATTTTGGTTCATCTTGCATATATATATTTTTTTATTTTAAAGATGAAGTGTGTCATTTCCATACTACTAGTGTCGGAATTGCTAAACTAATAACAAATGTGAAAAAAATTCTCCATTTGCAATTGTTCAGTCAAATAAATATCTCTGCCCCCAAACTTGCACCATTGGTCGATTTCTGAGGATTGGTTAAATAGCTTTCAATCTAGATTATTTCTACATGTCTCTGCATGTTATGCAGGGACAGAGAATGATAAAAAAATAATAAAACACACACTTCAGCTTTAATCATTGCTTCCATAAAAATGTTTTGAAATTATTATAATTATAAAAAGAAAATTCTACAGGAAATTGGGAAACAAACAAGCTTTCATCTTTCATGTCGCAAACACCAGGGAAATATTGCTCAGTCAGAAGACGAGGCAGAACAAACAGCAGGTTATGATGCAATACAATGTAATAATGTGCTGGATGACAGAATGACTTTTTTTTTTATGTTACTTAAACTGCACAAACGTTAACGGGCATTGTATTAGAATAGCTTTCACTCCATGTCAACAGTAGCCGGGGAGATTTGGATTACAGGAAGTATAGCTTCAATGTTTGTCTAGCGGCCAGGGTTCGGCTCAACCCCCCTCCCTGCACCACGCATGAAAATCGGCTGGCTCCCTATTTTAATTCCTGCCAAAGTCTCGACATGCTCAAGGAATATATGTCATGTGATACTGACAGCATCCCAGATGTGTTTCTAACCTGCCATGCTCTGGTCCGAATACAAGACGTTAGAGAAGCACGAATCGCTGTCTGAGCAGCTGCTTTTTGGACCATATTTTCTAACGGCAGCTGCTCTGTCTGAGGCAATACAGATGTTGGGCTAAAAATAAAGCTGTCTTTTTAAATTCCCACATGTTACACATTGAGGTTAACAACTCTGCAATGTATAAGTGTGGTGAAAAGAGAACAGGGACAAAAGTAGGCTTTTCTATCCGTCTGAAACACAAGTGCTCCGAGATCCAAAGCTCCCACTGCTATATGGCTGCTTCCCACTAAGCGGATGAGAAAAAGCAGGTCTCTTGGCCATGCACCGGTAGATGCCTGTTAGGTCCTCGGTAAAGCATTAAACCATTAATCCTGTTGAGGCGTCATCATGCAAAACCAGAGGATGCATCCCCACTGAGAATGGTCCAATTCAATTGGCCTGCCACAATGTGCCTGAACTGAGCCTACGGATGATCTAAGGCCCAATTTTTTATCAGTGGGGAAGCAGCTCACAAGAAAACAAAAACACAGCACTGCCATTGGAGCGCAGACCAAACGAGCCTGTGTTGAAGGGGGTGGATGGTTTGAACGGACCTGCTGTGGCTTTTTGCCTCTCGAGTGCCAAACATAAAATCTCATCTCCTCTGATATGATCTGCAATCGCTCTGAGACGAGCAATAAAGCTAACTGTTAGAGTCTGGTGAGGTTGCCTGAAGGTTCAGGGCTCTGGAGAGCATCTGAAGGTCTCCAGGACTCACTTCTCGCAAACATTTGTCAATCGTATTACTCTCAGATATTGCTTTCTCTAGAGGAGGCCAGGCCGTGACCTGAGTTGACACAAAAGGATGGCCTGTTTAATCCACAACAAGACCTACTAGTAGGATGGAGTTAGCAGGGTTGGGTGAGGCGATCAGGCTGTAGGCTGCTCTGGCTGGCAGTGGCTGTGCTTTAGGGTCAAGGGGGAGGGCTGTACCTGGGATGGCGGTGGGTTCTGGCAAGGTCCTGAAGGAGAGGGTGCCGGGTTCAGACCGTCCTCGCTGGTTTTCGGCAATGACGTAGACTTCATATTCTGTGTTCCAGTCTAGGCCCCGCAGCACAATGTAATCGCTGGCATCGGGCATACGGATCTCAGGCTTCCAGTCCTGGCGGTTCTTCTATGGACACAAACAACACAAGGCATATTATTTCTTCGAGTAACATCTGGGGGATAAAATAAAAATAGCAGAGTTAGTAGAATTTTACTGGTTTTGCATTATAGTAGTGGATCAAAAAAAGTTCCTAAGACAATAACAAGTGTTGTTGATTAGTTTTAGGACAACTTTGATGTTTTGATCCACTTCAAAAGTTGACTACAGTACACAAACAAAAAGCAAAAGCTCTTATTCAACTTCTCATTCATATTGACCTTATTCTTGCCATTGGAACCTTATTGGCTCAAGACATGAGACATCCGGTCTCATTCACTTCCATTGATTTTTAGCCATAAAAACAGCTTGTTATGCTGCTTCATGTTGCAAATCAGTATTTTCTCATTATATTATTTGAATTTGTGTGTCATAAACATAAACATTGTTTTGTTGGGCGAGTAGTTTGATTGATTACTGCTGTTTGTAATGAATAGGAAGTCCATAATAAGGTAAATATATGTTTCCATTGTCAAAAAAGAGTGATCTAGATTAAATAACTAACTACAGTTTTCATGTAATCTGTAATGAGTAACATACTAAAATTTCTAACTCTACAATTTTGTTATTTGTCAAGAATTTTCATCCCACGAAGAGGTTTGGGCAAGTGGGTCCACAGCAGCTTTGGTGCAGTTATGAGGTTTCTAATGGTAAGTTAATAAATTAGATAAATTCTTAAATTAGATATTATACCCATTGAACGTTCATGTGATATTAACATAACCACTTTTTAAATGTATAGTTCACCCCAAAAATGAAAATTCTTTCACCCTTTACTTGTTCCACACCCATTTAAGATTCTTACTTCTGATGCAACAAAAGACGATATTTTGAAGAAAGCTGGAAACCTTTACCATTTGATTTTACTACTATGAAAGTCAATGGTTACAGGTTTTCAGCTTTCTTCAAATTATTATCAAATTATTATCTTTTGCCCACTTGAGAGTGGGAAAAAGGTGAGTAAGTTTTCATTTTTGGGTAAACTATTCATTTAATACTTCGAAAAAAGTTAGTCTGGCAATCAAAGTCATGTTATGCAACCACTTCCTAAAACTTTCACACTCTCTGTTGCTCTCTGGCGGAAAGAGCTGTCAAGCTCCAGCTGAACTGCTGAGACCATCACATCTTACCAGAAGCTGCTGAAGACAAGCATTTTACCAACCCACTTTCTCAACAACTGTTCTCTGCTCTAGCTTGTTTTCTAATCTAGTTCACTAACAAACCTGCCACTGTGTATTACTACTACTACTATTCTTCTCTTTTTTTAAGTTGTTTTAGAATAAAAAAAAATACATGAAGGATTCTAAATGCATGTACATGATAATGCAACCAAAATGCAGAAAATCAAAACAGGAAACTATGTCATAGATGGGACCGTGCAGATATTGTCATTTACTGTACATGACATTTACCTTTATGCATTTGCCAGATGCTTTATATAAATCAGGTACAGATTTGATCAGTTTGTACTTTCCCTAAGAATTTAACCTACAACCCTGACGTTTAACTTCTCTAGTGTGTCAATGGCCAAATCTAACATAAACTTAACTTAAATAAAACTTAAATATTTTTCTTTTAAATACAAAACATCAACACAAAGACCGTATCTAAGAACTTTAGATTTTAGCCTATGTGTGTCCTTCCTGGCATATTTAATTAAATGTAATTAAAATCAATGTCATTTTAATTCTTTGCTTGCACTTTTTTGGTTGTGATACAGCAAACAATACCCATTTTACAAAAAATGTGTATTTTAAAACTGATATTGCAGTTTTCTTTTCTTAAATCTATTTTAGACTATATACACAAAACACAGGAATGTGGAAAATTTCCACACTCAAATCCATTAAAACTCAAATTGTTAATCTCTAAAAAACTAAAAACAATCAACAACAACAACATCAAGATCAAATCATACTTTGTTGATCATTCTTAATTAACAGAAGCTTTCAAAATTGCCAAGTCATCAAAATTCTAAGTATTTGTTTATTTATAATTATTACTTTAAATGACAGTTTTCACTATTTTGGCACAATTTTCTTAGGTCCAACCTATGGAACAAAACCTCACTTTCCCCCCTGTCTTCCAAATGAATTAAAAAGACCATATAATAATTACTGTATGTGGGTGAACTGATATGGATGTCAGAGTTTGCTTAGGATGTATATAGTGGGAAAACTGTGTGTGTGTGAGTGGTACAGTGGACTTACTGTAAAAACTGTGATAGTAATAACAATAAAATACAATATGTAAATATAAAAAAAATCAAAATCAAAATATGTTTTGCATTTAGCATAGATGGAAAATAATTATTGTAATAGTTTTTCATTAAAGCAATGGTGACTTTAAATGAACAAACTGTAACTTGAAGGGTTACAATCTTTAAAATGAATCAGTACATCATAAGAAATTATGTAAGTAAAAGCAGAAAAAAATATCTATTTTTAATACTTTTTAACAGAATTTTTTTGTCCTTTAACCAATGTGTATTTTTTTTAAACTGACCATTTTTTAAAGTGTTACATTATCCCTCTCCCTCTCTTTATCATTGAAACACCTGTTGCCTCTTCATAACCATGTTACTGCTGTAACGTGTTAATAATTCAGACGACAGGATGAGTTAAGTATGTTACCTGACGTCCGATCATACTCACAGCTCTGTAGCGCACTAGATAGTGTTTGATGGGAGAGCCCCCATCGTCCTGCTTGATAAAGTGCACCTTCATCTCATTGCCTGTGGACTGTGGCTTAGCCTCCAGTTTAGGAGGATTAGGTTCCCCTGCGGAGAAAAAAAAGCCCTGCTGTTAGATGAAGCCCAGCACAGACTCCAGACACATTTCCACAGGAGAACATCCTTCAACAGCTGAGTTGTAATCTTTTTCTCTGAATGCTTTCTGTGAATGACGTCCACAATTCATGACTTAAAAAATGTTAAGTTTTATACTATTTAAGACGAGACACTGGAGGTAAATAGAGCAAAAAACAAACAAACAAAAACCTGATAGTTGTTACCGTATTTTTCTTAAAATTGTATATTTAAAAGTGCAATTGAGGTGTTATTTAATTATTTATGCACTAATTTTGCAAACATTTTTAACACAAAAATCAGAAAATTCAGATTGAAATTCAGCTTCAAAAGTCAGTTAATTTTAACATATTAAAGGCTTTTAAAAGTTTTTCAGAGGGTTTTTTGAGCACAGCCAGACTTTTTTTTTCTAAATATAACATATATATATATATATAATCTAGACTTTTAAAAAATATATAAAATGTATATAATCTATTATATAATCTATAATAATTATATATGAACGCAAATATGTGTAAAACAATAAAAATTTCACTGAAAATACAAACAAAAAACATTAAAAATAGACAGGATTTACTTGCAGTGTCTCAGAAACATTGAAACATGATTAACTAATTTTATTTAAATTTAGTTAAGTTAGTTAAGTTAAAGTAACACTTGTAATTTATTCGAAACTTATCTTAATATTAATCAGTTTATTATAATGTAAGTTGAAATGACTTTGGCATGTTTTTTAAATTTAATATAAGACTTGCAAAATTAGATTATCTAATTAAACTCCTAACAAATGTCTGCTCTAATTAACACTAGCTGTGGAAAAATAAAATGTAATCCGCTCTATAAGGACAAAAAAGGCTTAAATTAACAATCAAAACATGAGATGTAACACTTTACAGTCGAATCCCTTTCAGAAAACTCTGAATTCCTCTGTTCTGGTTTTTGGCTAAACTATGGAGACATCTCATTGCAGAAGCATTTTTTTTGGCAGCATAATGATGACTTCTGCCTTCCATCCTTCCAAATGTGGAGCATTAATGAAAGCGCTTGGCTCTTGTAAAAGGCGTTGGGCAGTAATGAGAGCTGGACCTGTGTTGGTGGCAGTGACGGAGAGAAAGTAATGCAGTCTCTGGGGGAGCTTGTTATCTCCACTTGCCCACTACTTAATGACAGAACTCCCATAATTATCCTTCGCGCTTTGATTGGAGATTCTCCGCCATTACATTTAATAATATCAGCGGGGGGAAATGCGCATGTGTGGGCGCTCGTTTGGGATGTTTGCCGTCTACCTGTGTCACTAGAGGAGGCCACAGCGCTCTGCTATCATTAATCTTTATAAATAGCTGCCAGACAACAGGCCCTATTAGGAACTGGTGTGACACTGTGTTTATATACCAGGAAATATACTAAACATGACAAATGAGAGGAATTGCAGGTCAAGGCAATAGGATACCTGAATGTTTGACACAGAAATATAATCAACAACAACAACAAGTTAAATTTGATGCACTGGATTTAGTTTGGGTATTAGGTTTACATTCTCCTGGCAGAATCTGCTAGATGTTTATTTATTGAATTTTGCACAATAGCACGGATAACAGAAAATTGTATTTGGGTGTACTTTATTATGAACACAGGCCTCCTGTGAAATTTGTATTCGTTTTCTAATACTTTTTCTAATACTTACTAACATTTTCCAAGTGATGTTTAACAGTATTTACTATTATACCCCTTTTCTTCTGGAGAAAGTCTTATTTATTTTAGTTTGACTGGACATTTTGGAAAACATTTTAGGGTCAAATATTACTAGATTTCTTTCCCTGATTTGGTACAGAACAAAAACACTCTTGTTTAATGACTTGCCCAATGAACTCGCCTACAGTAGCTAACCTAATTAACCTAGTTAAGCCTTTAAATTAAAACTTAAACTAAAAGGTAATTTAAATTCTGACTTGTGTGAAACTTGTCCTTGTCAGATATAATGACATTAATTTAGAGAAAAAAGGTCAGAATTGTGAGATACAAAACATGAAAGTTTGAGGTCATTAAATAAATTAATATATATATTTTTTTCTAGCAAAAAACACTAAATTGAAATGACAATAAAGATAACAATATAAAGAACCATTAGATAATATATAAATAAAACACAAACAAAATGAATTATGTGAATTAAGTTGTGAATTAAAAATGCTTTTCTCACTAAGAGTTTTTATTTCGATTCTAGTAAAAACATCTAAAAATGTCTAAATCAAGAAGAATTTCCTAGTCAAGTTAAAAAAATTGTCTTGTTTTCAGAAATTAAGGGAGTTTTTCCTTAAAACCAGCTAAATAATCTGCCAAAAGGGTAAGTAAATTGATTTTAATTCAAAATGAAAACGAGATTATTTTACTTACCCCATTGGCAGATTATTTAGCTTGCTTTAAGGAAAAACTCACTTATTTTTTCAATTATTGTTTCTGAAAACAAGAAAATATTTTTGCATGTCTAGGAAATGCTTCTCGATTTAAGAGTTTTTAGATATTTGAACTAGAAACAAGACAAGACAACTATAAGTAAGAAAAGCATCTTTTTTTGCAGTGTACTTTACGATTATTCCAAAATAAGTCTGCAGCTCCTCCTGGACAGCAGTAAAATAACAGATTCTGCAAAGGCGTATGTAAACCTGAAAACATCAACTATCTTTGTAGACATTAGTTATGATCTCACATGCTGATAAATCTCTTTGTAGTAATCTGTAATTAAGCTCAATTTACGTTAGAGGCATTTTTGAACATTTCAGACCATCAGGCAGTTAGTTTGCGCATGCATGAAAACAGAGGCTCGTGGCTGTTTCCTTCATGATGAATTGAAGCTTGATTAAAGTTTGTAACAGAATGCTGCAATTTAAATGAAGACAAGTTAATTTAAGACAAGCGGTGCAGGAGGGATGGCAGTTAAACAAGTTATCGGAGATTCCAGTCATCATTTCCAGTTAGCCGAAACATGTCCAGATGCTAAGAAGACAAAGAGGGAAAGATTAGGGTTACAGAGTGAAACATGCTCTACCATGCAGAAGGCGGATTAGACTCAAGGGTCATGGATTATTGTGCCACTCCATCGTGGCTAATAATAGCCACTATCATGACATACTTCAGGAAGAGATACTACAGGAAAAAAAATGACACAGATGGCATCAAACCAATCTCAAATCAAGTGTGAGGTTAAAAATGTTTGGCTAAGAAAAGAAAGAGTAGAAGCGTTTTCTGTAAATACAAGAAGGTAAAGTGGTTTCTCTTTTGCATATTTGGAACAGCAGACCGGGACAGTGAGCAAGATTCATTCATGAGACAAAGATGTAGAATTAGGACATGCATGAGAGGCTTACAGACAGACACGAGAGACAGAGAACAGAAGTGTGTGAAAAATGTGTTCATGCAATGGCATAACGTCAGTGCTTCTGTTTTTGGTCGAAACAATTCAAGCACACACCTATCATATAAAGCACATTCAGGATGTTTTATTTTTATTGTACAAAAACAGTTAAAGATGAGCTTTCTTTTTTAATAAATGAGCTTGTGAGTTGTTTTTAAGCCCAAAGTATACTTTATTTTTTATGTCTATGCTAAGGTATGCCTACAGCAGAGGTGACGCAAATGTCATCATCAGCACAGCTTGTGTGTATTGCCGTCCAATTATTTCAACCATGCAATTATCTTCAAATAAATGCCAATGGAGCAGTAGCTTTTCAAAAGGTATACTTTTGTACGTAAATGGTCCATTATGGTGCCTTAAAGGTACATATTATTGCATAAAGGTGTACCTATGTACCATAAAAAGTGCAAAAGTATACCTTTTGAAAAGCTACCACCCCAATGACAGCTTTTGTACATTTATTGCTGAGAATGTATCTCACATGTGCTTTGATTTTTATTTATTTGTTTGTACTGCGTATTTGTCCACAGGGAGACAACAATGGGCCATAAAAAAAGAAATGAAAAGAAACAGAGGAAACACAATAACAACGTACTACTGAAAACTGACAAAAAATATCTGCAGTTCTATTTTTAAGATGTGTAGAATTAAAAAATCCTACTTCAAAAAAACAATCCTAGTTAACCTTTTCACACATACGTTTTAAATGCTCCAGCTGACCCTCCTGTGTGAGCTTTTTAATGTGACCTTAATTTAGAATGAGTCACTTTCAAATTTCCATGACGATGCAACAATTATGATAGTTTCATTATAAAGTATATTTGAGACTATAAAAACTATGCATTTCTAGCTAGTTTGAATAAATCACCTTTTAGTTTGACACATTGACAGTACAGAATAGCTCTTTTGGATCATTAGAATAATTTGTTTCATGTGTCAGAACAGAAAAGAGGCTCTTGGGATCACATATACTATAAATGGTACATCCCTTTAATTTCTAAAGGCTTTTATTGATGCTCTAGGATATCAGAACAGGTTTTTATGTATTGTTATAAAGTATCTGTCCACAGATTGGCAAAAATGTAATAAATACCTCAATTTTTTACATAAAGCTTCTTTAACCAGTGCATTTACATTTAAAGTGCAAACAATGGAATCAATGAATGAATCTTTCTAGTGCATGTGCTAGTTCACCTGCTGGATTATATTTAAAAACAAAGCATACTCTGGGCTTGAAGTAACTCTGTTAAGATATTAAGTTTAATTAAAAAAAGGAGATTTTCTCAAAAAGTTGCATCATTTATAAAAAAAAAATAAAGAGTTGGAGTGGGAGAGCAAGAATAATTTCAGTAGAGTAAAATATAAATTGAAAAATCAATACGTTCAGCATGCAGAGCACTCTGCAGTTTGTGTAGGAGACTAAGCTTTGGGATTGCAGTGTCTGATGGTTTTCAAAAAGCCAAATAAAGTAGGTGGTGTGAGATTTCTGAAGGATGAATGACTCAGGAATGAAATGGCTCATAAATCCTGATGGTACTGGGTGGGTGTTTCTTCTGTCTTCCCCTCATTAACTTGTCTGTTCTCACTGTTAATGCGAACAATGGGCCGAAAAAAAATTAAGCAAAAAAACCCCCAACAAAACAAAAACATAAATCAACAAAAAATTACCTTCTGTTCACCAGCGAAGACGACATCATCAGCACCATGCAAGAGTCATATGACAAAGTCACATGATACGCACGTACATGAGTGGTGGAAAGGAAAGTGGAAAGGGGTCACATGGAAAATACAAAACATCGAAAAAAATTATACAAACATGGAACGTGTTAAGACCAAAAAGTACAAACAGAAACACAAACAACAAAAAGAAAACATAAATTATAAACATAAATACTTTTCTGTCACATTAGATACAGCGTGTCCATAAAGCAATTTTCAGACAGTCATTTTCTGAAATTCCAATACAAATCAAAGTACTTAAGAAACAACCTGATATCATCTCGGGCCATTTTAAATTATTCAGGGTAAGAATAGGGTCCAAATTGCTTTATGAATCCACTTCACCGGGAGCAGTATTTCCTCTGACTGCGAGCGGTATTTCGACAAGAGGATTCAAATACAGCTCTCTTGCAGTGTACACTGAATTATAAATGCTTGTGCAGATTGAATGGAATCAGTGGTATTGTAAAACCCAGCTGAAACTGAAGCAGGCCAGCCAAAGGAAGAGGAAACGCATTGATGTGGACGGTATACAGACAGAAATCGGCATCATCTACCAGACATGAAGCCGGATGCTACAGAATGATATGAATTGTCTGAACTACCTATATGAAGAGTTTCAGACAATACAATACAAAAAAATAACATTGATCTAGGATTATTCATTCAAAACTGACCCTAGATCAGCACAAAATGTACATATATGGGCTCAGGACTGCAAGTGAGATAGGTGGAGAAGAACAGTGAAAAGCAGCATTTTCCATTCATTCATTCATTTTCCTTCAACTTAGTCCCTTTATCAGGGGTCGCCACAGCGGAATGAACCGCCAACTTATGCAGCATATGTTTTACACAGCAGGTGCCCTTCCAGCTGCAACCCAGTACTGGGAAACATCCATACACACTCATTCACACACATACACTAAGGCCAATTTAGTTTATTCAATTCACCTATACCGCATGTCTTTGGACTGTGGGGGAAAACCGGAGCACCCGGAGGAAACCCATGGGGAGAACATGCAAACTCCACACAGAAATGACAACTGGCCCAGCCAGGACTCGAACCAGCGACCTTCTTGCTGTGAGGCGACAGTGCTAACCACTGAGCCACCGTGTCGCCCCAGCATTTTCCATAAAAAACTAAATGTCTACAGTCTATACTGTAGGTCAAATGGTGGATAGGTAGACCTTCAGGCACACTCTATAAATAAAAATATCAATAAGAGCAGTATCAATCAATATCCATAAGAGCAGCTGGTTTTCTTACTGTTGTACAGAGAAAATATGCTTAAATCATGCTTTTTTATTTTCATTTCAATAAAAGAAAACAATCCTCTTCCACACAATGCATATACTTATATTTTAGTTTTGACTTATATAGTTTGACCTCTTGTTGCAGAGAACATTCTAGATTCAAATCAAGCACATCCTAGATTCAAATTATTCAAACTACTGCAAATATAAAAGACTGATACAAAATATATATTTTCCTTATAAAATATCACTTTATTGCATACACAAATGTAATTAAAATTTGTTGCTTTGAAGCAAGCTTTAATGTTGACTTGACAAATCTGCTATCATGCTTCTAGCATTTTACTACAAATTAGCATACTGTTAGCCTCAATTAGAATTATGTTATATGATTTTAAAAGGAACTAATTAACACATTTACTGCATGTATTAGCATGCTTTTAGCGTTCAATATAATAGATAAGCATGGATTAAGCATAAATTAACAGGCTAATTCATGCTTGAAACATGCTCACAACATGTTTCCATGTTTTAACAAGAATTACAAGTAGCAGGTTTCTAACAGAAATGAGAAATATTGCTATAATTATTATAGGATGAGTAAGCTTGCTACTAGCGTGATTGTTGTAGGAATTAGCTTACTGCTAGAATTTGTCTAGCATGAATTAGCATGCAGCTAGCAAGAATTAATGTTGCTGAGATGTTTTTTGAATGAATCAGCTTAACCCTAGAATGAATTTGCATGTTGATTGTATGTTCTAGGTTAGTTTCTAACATGTCTGTAGAGCTGGTGTCGGCTTGCTTATAGCTCCCCAACTTAGCCGCCATGTGTTGGAGTTTTCCCCGGTGAAGGGTCGCTTCCCTGCACCTTCGGGTCAGGGATAGGTCTCTCATTGTGGTTTGTGCCTACGGGCCAAACACCAGTGCAGAGTACCCGGCCTTCTTGGAGTCCTTGGGAGGGGCGCTGGAAGGTGCTCAGGCTGAGGACTTCGTTGTTTTACTGGGGGACTTCAATGCCCACGTGGGTAATGACAGTGATACCTGGAGAGGCGTGATTGGGAGGAACGGCCTCCCTGATCTGAATCCGAATGGTGTTTTGTTATTGGACTAATCACAGTTTGTCCATAACAAACACCATGTTCGAGCATAAGGGTGTCCATCAGTGCAAATGGCACCAGGACACCCTAGGGCGGA
This sequence comes from Danio jaintianensis, assembly GCA_903798115.1. Classification (NCBI taxonomy): domain Eukaryota; kingdom Metazoa; phylum Chordata; class Actinopteri; order Cypriniformes; family Danionidae; genus Danio; species Danio jaintianensis. The sequence goes on along the minus strand of CAIGQV010018106.1, from coordinate 11,776,170 downwards.
GGTCAATGATCGACTTTGTGGTTGTATCATCTGATCTCCGACCGTATGTCTTGGACACTCGGATAAAGAGAGGGGCAGAGCTGTCAACTGATCACCACCTGGTGGTGAGTTGGATCCGCTGGCAGGGGGGAAAGCTGGATAGACCTGGCAGGCCCAAGCGTATTGTGAGGGTTCTCTGGGAACGTCTGGCAGAACCTCAAGTCAGAGAGATTTTCAACTCTCACCTCCGGAGGAGCTTTGACCAGATCCTGAGGGAGGCTGAAGACATTGAGACCGAGTGGTTCATGTTCTCCGACTCCATTGTTAACGCGGCCGTAAGGAGCTGTGGCCATAAGGTCTGTGGTGCCTGTCGGGGTGGCAATCCACGAACCCGGTGGTGGACACAGGGCTTGGTTGGCTTGCAAAACTCCTGAGGCAGCTGATGGGTACCGACAGGCCAAGCCTGCTGCAGCCCAGGCAGTTGCAGAAGCAAAAACTCGGGCCTGGGAAGAGTTCAGGAAGACCATGGAGGAAGACTATCGGTCGGCCCCAAAGAAATTCTGGCAAACCGTCCGGCGCCTCAGGAGGGGAAAGCAACTCCACATCAACACTGTTTACAGCGGAAGTGGGGAGCTGTTGACCTCGACTGGGGATGTTGTCGGATGGTGGAAGGAATACTTTGAGGATCTCCTTAACCCCACCGACATGTCTTTCATTGAGGAAGCAGAGACTGGGGATGCAGGGGTGGACTCACCCATCACCCAAGCTGAGGTCACTGAGGTAGTTTGCAAGCTCCGCAGTGGCAAAGCAGCAGGGGTGGATGAGATTCACCCTGTGTATCTTAGGTATCTGGATGTTGTGGGTCTGTCTTAGATGACACGTCTCTACTCTCTAGGGGCAGTCGTGGCCTGGTGGTTAGAGTGTTGGACTCGTGATCCGAAGGTTGCTGGTTCGATACTCGGTACCAGCGGGAATTGGGGGTGGGGGGAGTGAATGACCAGCACTCTCCACCACCCTCAATACCACGACTGAGGTGAGTCCCTTGAGCAAGGCACCGTTCCCCCCAACTGCTCAACGGGCGCCGCAGCATGGCTGCCCACTGCTCCGGGTGTGTGTTCACGGTATGTGTGTGTTCACTAACTGTGTGTGTGCACTTGGATGGGTTAAATGCAGAGCACAAATTCCAAGTATGGGACACCATACTTGGCCACACTTCACTTCACTTCACTTCACTTCACAATATCGCATGGAGGTCGGGGACAGTACCTCTGGACTGGGCAACTGGGGTGGTGGTTCCCATTTTTAAGAAGAAGAACCGAAGGGGGTGCTCCAACTATAGAGGCCTCCTGGGGAAAGTCTATGCTAGGGTACTGGAGAGGAGGATCCGGCCGTTTGTTGAACCTAGGATCCAGGAGGAACAATGCGGTTTTCGTCCAGGCCATGGTACACTGGACCAGCTCTATACCCTCACCAGGGTGCTCGAAGGTTCATGGGAGTATGCCCAACCAGTCCACATGTGTTTTGTGGACCTGGAGAAGGCATTTGACCACGTCCCTCGTGGCATTCTGTGGAGGGTGCTCTGGGAGTATGGGGTCAGAGGCGCTCTATTAAGGGCTGTCTCGTCCCTGTATGAACAGAGTAGGAGTTTGGTTCGCATTGCCGTCAATAAGTCAGACTTGTTTACAGTGCATGTTGGACTCTGGCAGGGCTGCCCTTTGTCACCAATTCTGTTCATAATTTTTATGAACAGAATTTCAAAGTGCAGCCTTGGGCCTGGTCAGGTTCGGGTACCACAGGATTTCATCTCTGTTATTCGCAGTCGATGCTGTTCTGTTAGCTTCATCGAACATGGACTTTCAGCATGCACTGGGGCGGTTTGCTGCTGAGTGTGACGCGGCTGGGATGAGAATCAGCACCTCCAAGTCCGAGGCCATGATCCTCCACCGGAAAAAGGTGGTTTGTCATCTCCAGGTTGGAGGAAAGTCCTTACCCCCAGGTGGAGGAGCTTAAGTATCTTGGGGTTTTATTCACGAGTGAGGGAAGGATGGAACGTGTGATAGGCGGATTGGTGAACTGGCAGCAGTAATGCGGTCAATGTACCGGTCTGTTGTGTTAAAGAAGGAGATGAGCCGAAATGCAAAGCTCTCGATTTACTGGTCAATCTACGTTCCTACTCTCACCTATGGTCATGAGCTTTGGGCCATGACCGAAAGGACAAGATCTCGGATACAAGCGGCCGAAATGAGTTTCCTTCGCAGGGTGGCAGGGCACAGCCTTATACATAGGGTGAGAAGCTCTGACACCCGGGAGGAGCTCGGAGTAGAGCCGCTGCTCCTTCACATCAAGAGAAGTCAGCTGAGGTGGCTCAGGCATCTGTTTCGGATGCCTCCTGGACGCCTACCTAGGGAGGTGTTCCAGGCATGTCCCACCGGGAGGAGGCCTCGGGGAAGACCCAGGACACGCTGGAGGGACTATGTCTCTTGGCTGGCCTGGGAACGCCTTGGGATCCCCCTAGAGGAGCTGGAGGAAGTGTCTGGGGAGAGGGAAGTCTGGGGTTCTCTCCTAAGACTGCTGCCCCCGCGACCAGGCCCCGGAAAAGCAGTTGAAAATGAATGAATAAATGAATAAATGTTTGCAGAGTGGATTAGAATGTTGTTAGAATGATTTTAGCATTAATTAACTTGTTACTAGCATGTTTAACATATGGATTCCCTTGTTGTTAGCATGTTCTAGGCTGGTTACTAGGCTTTGCTAGTGATAGCTATATAGCTAAATAGAGAGATGAAAATCTTAAAATTGTGAACTCCACAAAATTCTGCCATTCTGTCATTCTATGTCTGTCTAGCAATATTTTTTTGGAAAAGATATAGAATTCAGATCATTAATTTTGTGGTTGTTAAAAGCTTTAGGAGGAGATATGTTTAGAAATGTTCTGTATACATATAAAATAGATTGATAAACTTTATAGCTACTACTTAGGAATGGATTTGGCATTATTTTAAAGTTGAAAAATAGATTTTGACAAATTTTGGTGTTTAAGTTTGCAATCTGAGACAGATAACTGTACCAATTAAAGAGCACAAATCAACACATTACACAAATTCACTAACATTCAAAATAACAGCACACATTCACTTTGAAGCCATTGGAAAGGACTTTCTGTAAACCACCAGGGTTCCTTACAAACTCTAGCTGCCAAGCAATTTAGAAAGACTGAAATCTTCATGCTGATTATGACTCATTATCATAAAAAAAGACAGATCTTTTGTTTGCTTATCTACTCACACGACCCTGAAAACCAAAGCCTAAAAAATACCATTTTATTTTAATTTCTTTGACGTCTGAGGAAGTTTTAGTTTGGTACCATCTTAAACCTGCCACTCAATGTCAACTAAGCAGACAATAGTCAAACAACCACCTACTCTTAAGATAAAGACCCTGTCATTTCTCTGACTGAATGAGACAGAATAGCTGTCTGCCAGAAGGAACTAACTTTCAGCAAAAAAAAACCTTTTCAGACCTTCCCAATTTGTGGTCTGTTTGTCGAGAGATCAGGAGTAATCCGCGCTGTCATGGTAACTCTATTTTCAGACTAACGCTTGGTGGCGTCTCTCACAGGATTGCAGGAAGTGAGAGAGAGCATGTTTTCAGTGTTCAGGATCAAAATGGGCTTGTGTAGAAACAGTCAAGCAAACATAGAGCATCAAATACACAGATCTCTGTTATTAATTTTTGTGCAACTTAATCCAAAAACCTCCATTACACCTGTGTACTTAAAAGGTTTGTTTCAACACAATGATTCCTGCAGTAGTCTCTTAATATAAAAGCACCTGTTAAACGACCACAAGCGCAAATCCCGGAGCGATGTCATGTATTCAACCCAGACTCATGAAAAATATGACATTCAGTAATGTTGCTTTTTTGCATGTTTTGCAACAGCTTCAAAGTTGAATATCTGGTAAATATCTGACTGGTGCATGCTGACCTTGGAAAGGCGTATAAGCATTGCGAAGTACAAATTTCCATCATCTGTACCAGAAACTTGTGTTTTACATCACAATGCTTGGAAGCCTTTCCAAGGTCAGATAATGAACAATTCACTACATAGGAAAGCCATATACCATATATGTACAGTACATAGATTTGTGAGGCAAATGTTCATTTAAAACTCATTCACTAAGATAAAGAGTTCTGAGGTGATAATTTGTGCAAGAAATGCTGTGAAAGTTGGCATATAGTTGGTATAGTTGGTATTAATTGATGCCTGTAATCAAACTAGAAAAAAACTGCATAAGGGTTCCATTTTTGTCAGCATCATATTACATTTGAACCCTTTGATGCAAACAATGTTTTTAAGTTTCATTCATTTAAATATACTAGCACTAACAAAGAAGCACTAACTTTTGAGGTTTGTAAAATACAAGGTGATGTCTATGAAGAAGACAATTTTTTTGGTAGAGCATTTTTGCCTTAATTCCTTCATTCGTTCATTCATTTTCCTTTGGCTTAGTCCCTTATTTATCAGGGGTCGCCACAGCAGAATGAACCGCCAAGTATTCCAGCATATGTTTTACGCAGTGGATGCCCTTCCAGCCTTAACTCAGTACTGGGAAACACCCATACACTCTCACATTCACACAAGCACTCATACACTATGGCAGATTTAGTTAATCGAATTCACTTATAGACTGTGGGGAAAATCGGAGCACCCGGAGGAAACCCAAGCGAACACGGGAAGAACATACAAACTGGCCCAGCCAGGACTCGAACCAGCGACCTTCTTGCTGTGAGGCAACATTTCTAACCACTGAGCCACCGTGCCCCCCTTTGCCTTAATTATGATAGGATATTAGATATTCACAGGCAATGAAGTTGCAGAGGGGAGAGGGCACTGACCACTATTCTGTCAGCACCAACAATAATAATTATTCTTAAACATAATCAGACAATATGCCTTATTCACATTAGAGACACATTCTTACTCTGTTCTTCTCCTAGTTAAACAGCCACTTATTTTAATGTATTTCAGGAGTAGTTGATGAGTTAACATGTTGTAAATCCAGCAGCTCTAACCTCTCCACCGCAACGCAGACTAACATGGCGGCTAACATCATCTATCATAGATTAAATATTATGATAATTATTAATCTGTTTATACATAAAGAGTTTTTCTAGAATTAGCATATTTCTCAGGCTCCTGTATGCAGGTTTAGTGATTTCACTTTTATGCCAATAAATAAGTTATTTTTATTGCCTTTAAACACACATTCTTATTAACAATCACAATAAATATATTTTTTACATACATAGAACCATATTAAGTGCAACTATAGCAAGAATGGCAGATTTTTCCAATGAGTCTGGGTTTCAAGTACTAATGTTGACAATTTGTCTTAATGTTGTGAAGACAGCTCCATTAGTTTCCACAGTCAAGACAGTATGCAACACATCTCATTAATGTCTCAGAGTGCACAACAGGGAAACTATGTGTGTCATGCTGTTTCGACAACACACCCAATCGCTTACAAAAATCAGCAAACATCATGAGTTTATAAACCAATAACCATCTGCACAACAAAATATTGTATACTCCAATACGTCTACCATGCAGTGACGCGTTAGACAGGTGAACTGCTCTACAAGCGGATGTTAGTGATGGTATTCTACAGAGGCTTGAGGATCATGAGCACAAAACTCGGTGTCTCAATTCCCTCGCTAAAATCTACACGATCTCTCTTCTCTATCACAGATATGTGTGTTTTCGCTCTACTGTGAACGCCAGCGGTGTTGACTTCGGGAACAATGGTCTAGATGAGGCAAGTGGCAAACAACACTGCACACAGTCGGCATATACTCACTAAAGTCGGCAGTGGTTGGAGGAATGGAAGTTGGAGTCTCTGAAGACACTGGAAGATGGTGAGAACATGGTGAGATGTGCTTGCATTGTGCCGCACTCATAGACTCAGTATTCAGTAGTCAGCCACTGTTGCATAGCTAATGTAAAATCACACCATAGGAACATTCACCCAGTCCAGGCAGAAGTGCATGCAACTCAAACATATGCAGTTCGGGCAAATATACTGTATATCAAAATGAGTCTTTTTTTCTTATTCTTTTTTTTTTTTAAAGTTTGTGTACGTCACAATTTGTTTTCAAATTATTCCATTGGACTGTCATTTTAATCCTATTGACTTTATTCAGCATACGGAAGTGCGCTCGTTTTTGTGATTGTTTTAGAACTTCCAATTCAGTTGCTTATGGAAGAAATGACTAGGAATAATAAACAGCAGAAAACGGCCAAACTACTTGCTCTACAAACAAGTGTGTTCATGACTATACATAAAAGAAAAAGAATATAATTTGAAAATACCAGTTTGCAGCATCAAGCAGCATAATGAGCTGTTTTTAACGTTTAAAAATCAATGGAAGTCAATGAGACCAGGAATCTCAAGCCAAAAAGATTTCAATGGCTGCACCTGCTCGAACATGAAGAATAAGGTCAATAAAATTCAACTAATTGCTAAAAAGAGCACTGGAATACATAACTTTTGAAACAACTATAAAATATTAAATACAAAATAATCCACTGCTGGTTGAGAAGTGTTTATTTTTATTGAGGAAATCGCTTGCTGAGATGAACTACCAATGTTCAGGGTCAGTAAGATTAATTTATTTATACCTATTAATTTGAATACTTTCATTTTGCACTGACATACTTTAAGTGGTAACAAAAAGATTAATAAAATTAATAATATTCTATTTCAAATGAACATTCTTTTGAACTATCTACTAATCAAATAATTTTAAATAAATAAATATAATAAATAAAGAATATTAAAATATAAAAAAATGTCTGAAGAATCATGTCACACTTACTGTAAGACTGGAAATATGACTGCTAAACTTCAGCGTTGTCATCAAAGTAATACATTACATTTTAAAATTTAATATGCAATAATTATTATCATTATTTTGACCAAATAAACGCAATCTTGGAGAACAAAAGTGTTTAACTTCAAAAGAAAATCTTATAGACCTCAATCTTTCCATCATAATGTGACATTTCAACAAGCAGCACATTGGAATAAAACAAACAAACAAACAAACAAACAAACAAACAAACAAACAACTATTTTACAAATTTGAAATATTATTTCAGCATTTGTAACAAATAACACTGTACATCATGCAAGTATTTAATTCCCTCCTATAACTCAAAGAGTAGGCTGTGGGTTTGATTCCCATTGACAGCAAGAGCAATGTAACTCTGGGTAAAAGCGAAACACTGTTTTTACTAGTGATTAGTCAATCTGCTCAATTCTATAGCACTGAAACCAACAGTGACCAATGACAAACACAGCAATTCATAAAAATAACACACCTAACCACATTTTATATGTTTTATGAAAGAGAAACACTACACTTCAACTTAACTCAAGTGTAAAGAACACACTGATAACACAAATCTCTCCAAGCCCGGAGAGCAACATTTAAGAGAACAGCCACTTCTGGAGCACGTACAAACAATTTAGCATTTATGTCGACAGCTTATAACATTCCACGTACAACCGGGACCCAAACTGCACGTAATAACCTGTATTTAAATGTCACAGTCGGTGGAGCTGAAACCACCACAGTATAGACGTCTAAAGTCGCAAGGACACTGCTTCATTCAAGCCCTGATATTTTCCTGGAAGTGCATTAGTGCCAGTGACTCAGAAACCATCAGCCACAATATACCCTCATCTATCTAATCTGAGAGAGAGGGCTGGCTTTCATTGAGCTGAACCCTGAGTCTCGGTTAAACGGTAAGTACTTTGAGTGGAAGGTAATGATATGATGGGGAAATATCCCTTGTTTCCTCCTTTAAGCTTTACGCAATTAGGCAGAGGCGCAGGGTGTGTTTGTGCACAAAGTGTCTGACAGTTGACAGTTTCAAAGACTGTTTGACTAAAAAGTGTAAGAGTTGCTGTCTTTTAATCTGTCTCTTTCAGAATTGGAGATACTTGGTGACAAAAAGAGTGTTAACAGTGTTGTAAAGCGTGTTCTTGAAGGATACCAGTCAAATTTGAAAGTGCTGTCATCATGTTCTCAACCACGTGTTGATTCAAGCTGTACGAATCATTTCTTTCTTTCTTTTGTGGAACATAAATGAAAATGTGTATATTGTACCACTTGCTCTTATCAGCTTTGAATGTGACAAAACAAAAGAAAAAAAGAAAACAATGTAAAAGCTTTATGAAAATGCCATATAATATGTGCAGTATACTTCAGTTCAACTCAGTTTCCAGTTAGTCAATGAACAAAATTATATTTTGTTATCAAGTGAGTTGGTACTGTGACAGAATCATTGATTCACTGAGCTGGAGAATATAACAGAATAATTCAATTAAAAGATCCAAGTCTAATTATTTAGTCACTAAGATTTCATAAACATTAATTAAAGGTAGACTTGATATTTTACATGAATAACAAAGAAAGGTTTTAGAAATCATATGGTACACTTTTATAAAGCTTTTACAACTTCCTTGCCACTTAAAAAGCTCCTTTTAAGATCAAGATTATGTTATCGAAACCATAAAAGTAAAATATATTTTGTTTGTTATACTGTATATATGGTTTATTTTAAGAAATAAACTATATATACAAACAAATCTGTTTGTTGTCAATTAAATATTTGTTATATATAATGTATATCTAATGTGAACCCCCCCAAAAAAACATTTAACTATATTTAAAATGAAAACAGAAATATTAAACTATTAATAAAAAGTAAGTTCTCCACTTACTCTACATATAAAAAAAACTGAAAGATTTAATTAAAAGATTCATAAATCACTTCTTTCATCAACATGACAATTAAAGTTATGCTGGAGGTAAAATTTTAAGCATATAATTTATTTTATAAGTATATTAGTAAGATTAAAATAGGCCTGTTCATGACACAAAGACGTCAAATTATTGAAAAAATTATATGAAAGACTTTTTGAGACTTGAAAGCTTCAGTTCTCATTGAAAATAAGTGCACTGGAAACAATGACAAAATAGCTCCATTTATGCGGAAAAAGGTTAAACTGGCTTAGAATTACATATTTTTGTTCGATTGCTTTAACACCACATTGCTAATAACAATAAGAAAAAAAAAATAATACAAAAATTATTTTAGCTTCGAAACAATATTACAGAGCCCAAACCATTCTTCTCCCTGATTTCCAGTGTTTTAACACTCAAAGGACTAATCACACCAGGCTTATTGATCTGACAAAAAACTCCTCTGATCTACATTTTAATCAACAGCTCTGCAAATGCTAAAATACATGCAAAAAAGGAAGTGAAGTGACTGCTGAACGCTGAGGGCCAGCTACATTGTGTAGTGTTTTGTAGATATCAGAGCAGAGGCCGAGTTCAAAGCACGCACTGCGTCTCAGACAGAGAAGAAAATTGCTCTGCAGAATAATAAGGATTATCATATCATAAGTGTTTCATGTCGAGGGGAATGAAGAGGTTGTTAATGCCATTGCAGTGGTGATCACAATTAAAGTGCTCCAGAGCTCCACCTGAGGATGCGGACCATCTGCCGGGTCGCTGGTCTGAGAGCTGTGTTCACTGGCACTGAAGCACAGAAAGCACTGAGAGCCACCAGATGTGGCGGGCAATAGACCTGGTTTAAATCATCTCTCAGGGGTGCTAAATAACTGAGTGCAATCTGATAAACTGCCACGTCAACTGTTTTATAGTCTGCTTTCAGTGCCACATTCTCACTGCATCAAGTGTTATTCAAAAAGTTTGGTTCTCAGATAAGTTTTGTGCTTGATATATAGAACAGATATAAAAGAACCAAATTAGAATTTTTTTATTTATTTCTTTTTTGGTAACACTATAGTTTAGGTACCACCAGTTCTCACCATTAAATAGTGGCTCATTACCCAGGCTCATTGGAGATACGTGCCTGGGTTACATTTATTAGAACATCAAAATATCTGCCTCGGCCTATGTCTGCTGAGAGGGGTCTGGATGCAGACTTGGTGCAGTTGCAAGGTGAGCTGCATGCAATACTTTTTAATGAGCACACCTAAAGACACCCCTAACCCTACCCCTCACAATGACATCACTAGCTTCATTAAGTGCATTGTGTCTGACATTGCAAGTCTAAGATATGCAGTCTCAGCTTGCAAATCCAAGTCTGCATCCAGATACTATCGTGTCTGCTTGCAGTTTTTCTTTTCACAAATCCACTAGAGGCCACCTTGTGCATTTTTGACAATCTCAAATATACTACTGGGGAATGTTTTCTTATACGTGCAATTTGTAGTAAATCCAGCAGAGGGCACTGTGTACATTTGTGTCATGTTGTGTCTAGATAGAACTGCTATTGACTGACCCACACACCCCTCCCTTAAACCCAACTGATAGTTTTTTTTAAAAGCTAACTAGAAGAGAAAAGCCATTGTAGGCGCTTGTTTTTACCACGATTTCACACCGCTCAACATCCCAAGTCTGATGCCGTACATGGTTAGCTGCAGAGCAAACTGGTCACACTGGAAAAGCCAACCATACAGAGGTAAGCAGGCAGCGGTGGCGCGAAAAGGAACAGAAGTTGTTGGAGGCATTAGACCGCCCCATAGCATTCATTTTACACACAAAATGCAGCCAGACATAGCCCCAGGCACATATTTTGCGGTTCTCAAAAATGTAGTTCTGGCCACATATTCCTAATGATCTTGTGCTCGTTTATTAGTACTTATAAAGTACATATTCTGCATGATCTTATTCGACACCCCTAATCCTACCTAATACCTAAACCACAACTACACCCTAAATAACTATTAATAGGCAGCAAATTATTGAGGCAAATGTCATAGTTAATGGTTTATTAATAGCGAGAGTTGTACCTAAAAAAAAAAGGTGTGACCATTTTGTACACAATATGTAAATGATTATTAGACTATAATAAAATAACTTTAATGAATGGTGATAAAACATTCGTGGTATCAATGATATTTATGTGCTATTTAAATGATTGTGAGTGCTGTAAAACAACTGTAAGACAAAATAATATCACCATTAATATTACGTAATTATTAATAATTAATAAAACGTTCATAATGTAGACTGTTAAAATAAAACAATTTTGTTGCAGTCTATTTTTATTAACTTAATTAGTTAATTAATTAATTTATTAATGCATTGATATTTTCAATAATTGACAGAATGACAGAAAATGTATTTTACTGTCAGTAGTGTTGGTATTGGTTGCTATTTATTAACAAAACACCAAATATTCATTCATTCATTTTCCTTTGTCTTAGTCCCTTTATTCATCAGGAGTCACCACAGCGGAATGAACCGCCAACTTATTCAGCATATGTTTTACACAGCGGATGCCCTTCCAGCTGCAACCCAGTACTGGGAAACACTCTTACATTCACACACATACACTACGGCCAATTTAGTTTATTCAATTCACCTATACTGCATGTCTTTGGACTGTGGGGGAAACCGGAGAACCCGGCGAACCCACGCAAACACGGGGAGAACATGCAAGCTCCACACAGAAATGCCAACTGACCCAGCTGGTACTCGAACCAGTGACCTTCTTGCTGTGAGGTGACAGTGCTAACCACTGAGCCATCGTGCCGCCCAACACCAAATATGCAACATGTAATAACATGCAAGCCATTCAAACAAAATGCAACTTGTTAAAGAAATGCTAACTGACCAAACATAACAAGGCAAAAAAGCTGGTAATAAAGACAAAAAGTCCAAACCAAAATGAAAATATGTTAAAGAACTGCAAACCAACTTAAGTATAACAAATGCTTTCAATAAAGACAAAGATTAGCTCATAAAACAAAAAACTAAACTTAAAACCATGTAAATAAACTGCTAACCAACTGAAAATGACATTGACCCTAGTAGCAAAGACAAAAAGATAAAAAAACTAACTTAATAAATAACGACTGTAAATTGCATCAACAGTTTCAGCTTTTTCAAACATTAAACTAGAACTAAGAAATGTTCTTTACATGAAGAAAAAGACATGTGGTCCCGAACTGACCTCCTTTAACATTACACAATCTACAATTTCCAAATCAGAGGCTATTTCCACTGCAGGTCTCCATATGTACAGTCCCCTCAGCGGTGCTCTCTGATCCTTCACGCTCTGCGCCGATCACATTCATATCAAAGAAGACTCTGTCAGAGGAGTATACCTGCCCTCTGGGAGTGAACTGACCCTCCGCACACAAGCTAGCAATCAAAAAACCTGGCACAGAGACACGCAAAGACTCCCTATTTGTCGCTGTGAATATTTGAGCTGTCACCCGAGCTGACCCTATACTGCGGTAGAGCTGCAGAGGTGGCATTATCCATCAGAAAACTCCCAAAGGTGTCCATCACTCCTGCCTCTATCATTTACGTGATGGGCCTAGCAAGCTTTGTCATCTCTCCATTGCAATACACAATCCCTGCCTCTCCATTCAGGCTCATAGCGCAAAAAATGGACAGAGAGAGAGAGAGAGAGAGAGAGAGAGAGAGAGAGAGAGAGAGAGA
>CAIGQV010018106.1:11738351-11763629 GCA_903798115.1 Danio jaintianensis | reverse complement strand
AGAGAGAGAGAGAGAGAGAGAGAGAGAGAGAGAGAGAGAGAGAGAGACAGTTTTCTGGCTTTCAGTCGCCACTCCCTGAAGCACATACCGCAGTAATGTGAATTATATAGTGCTCTTTTACAATTTCTACAGGCTTCAGAAGCCAAAGGCACGGATACTGGAAGAGAGAAAGTCTGGGTCGAGATACTGGCAATAATGTGTTTTGTGTGCTCGTCCTCCTCTGGGCAGTCTATTGGCTGAGACTGCGGGACAGCCTCTGGTGATAAATCTCTGACAAGCATTTGCAAGCGCTACCGTACTGTACATCTCACTTGAAGCTCAATCTACGCCACATGGTGCCACTTACTGCAGACATGATGTTGCTTCACATTGGATATAGTCAATTTTTTTCAGCTGGTGAGGAAATTACAATTTGGACCTTCATGTTGTTCTAAATATAAATGCTTATGTTTGATGAACACAAAAGAAACCAATTTGAATCATTTTAATGCTGGCAGTAAATACTGACCAGTCTATCATTTTTGAAGGCTCCATCAAAGTGAGGTAAAGTGTGTTCCAATTCGTTTGATGCTTTTTATATGGGAAATAGAGAGGAATTATGCCATTATTATGTCAAACCACTCATGCAACTTTGCATGTGTGAAATCAAATATAATTGATAAGGTTGTCATTTTTTGTAAAAAAAAAATATGAGTAAAAAAAACCTTATTACCAAATCTGCTGCGTTCTAAAGACCAGCTAAAGTTTTTTTTTGCTAATTGACTAACTAGAAAAACATCACTGCTAGTCTTACTGATTAAAAACAACTAGGGATCCACTGAAATGAAAATTCTGAACTGACACCAAAACCTGAAAATGTGGATAAACTTGGCCGAAAACCTAAACTGCTGGTAATAATTATTTATTATTTTATTAAATGAAATAATGTAATTTTTAATTTTTTTTAAAACTCAATAGCTTAAATTAAACTGATAAAACAACCACACAAGCCAATAAAATAACCATTAAAGGAGTTTTACTAACATTAAAGGAGGTGTCATTTTACCAGTGTTGCCATGACAGCACAGTAGTGCTATTGCAAGCAGCAAGAAACATGTATACTACATACAGTAGAAATGTCATGTCGCCATGCTGTTTGAGCAGATTTTTCTCATACACAGATAAGTATGAGTGGAATATTCACAGACTGGAAAATTTGGTCGTTTTTCTCTTTTGGCTGAAAACTGAACATGCCATTTTCTGCCAATAATTTTCCATTGCTGAACATTTGGTGTATCTCTAAAAATGCATAAATGTAGTAATGTAATGAAGATGTAGTAAATCTAGTAATGAAAAAAAAAAGTTGGACTACGAAACAAAACTTAATAAAGCAAAGTTATTACTACTAACTGATGAAAAAACAACATTTAAAATACAAACACTAGTAATGAAAGACATGCAAAAAGATATGCAAAAAACAACTGATGTTACTGATATGAAACCTGCAGGTTTAACATAAAAAAAACTATTTTTAAAGTAAGCTATCATATCTGAAGTGGTTTGGAGAACTTTAATGTCAACTTTTCGGACTAGAGTTTACTGCAAATTGTCAAAGGACAGAAAAGATCAGTGAGAAGATCCTTTTGTGTTCCACTTGCTGAAAGAAAAAAACCCTCTTAAACCAGTCTAAGCTGGTCTAGCTGCTCTCCCAGCCCTTCAAAAAAGAGCACAAACCCCCTCTAAAACTAGCCGAGACCAGACAGAAAGACAAGAAAACCAGTCAAAGCTTTTCTGAGCAGAGATATTGAGAAAACAACAGCACAGAGGCTTCAATAAAAGATGACAGGATTTTCATTTTTGGGTGAATTATTGTTTTGCGAGTCATTATCTACACTACACTACATATAGCAAGGCTCGTTGTTTTTGAGATTAAAACAACAACTTGATAACGATTGTTCATATTCAAAGGGAGAACACAACGCTTGTTAAAATGTGCTATTGTTGGGATTTTTTTTGTAATGTTTGTAATGTTTCTATACCTTGACACTCTTCAGATGTGTGTAGCCACAATATAACAAGTGTCAATAATGCTGGTGGTCTCACGATGTGAGGTAAAAATTGATAAATGATCCCTGAGTATTTGAAGTCACTGGATCATTGTCCCGCCAATCACCCCTTTAAATTCACGGACAGTGTATTTAACAGCGGACAATGGCATCAATCTTGTATAAACACGACCACATCACACTACCATTATGAGATACACTGCCGTCTCTTTTTTTCCACTATGTAATGATCATGAGTAAGCTTCTGCAGCCAAATGATCCCTGTCAGGGATAATGAGAACAATAGAGAGCCACAACAAGAAAATACTGTCAATAAAATTAGCAACAGCTTCATTATGATGCTATTTGTTTTTGGTTGCATAAACAAACAATAGTCATTCTACAGTTCGACTGACTTAAAATTGCTTTCTGCAAAACAATCACCCTCAAACAAACAATGAATTAAACGCAAGCATTATGGTAAATGAGGTCACGCTTATCCTACAACAGTGAAATAAGCTTATTTTTGTGGATTGTATGCTAAATATTACAAAGAGTATGACTGGAGGGAGATCTACATAACAACAACAACAACAATCTTTTATGCTAACATGCTAGCTAGCATGAACGTTTAAACAGCGGCTTTAAATCAACAGACCTTCGGGAGCCCAGACAAATTTTTATTTTAAGCCATGACCTAACACACCTGATTCAATTAAATAACTGTTAATAGCTCCATGTAGCATAACTGAGCAAATTCATACTGTAGGTTTTTTGGGGGAGAAAAAAAAGCAATTTTCTAAATTGAGCCTGCAGGACTGCAGGGAAAGAAAAATGACTAGTCTAAATGACCTTATAGCAAACTTTGATCCTCATTTTACTAACAGAATGAAATTCCATCTAAAAAGTACAGCAACAGATATAATGTGAGCCGTCATGGTTCTTTAAAGCACAAGCTATAATCGAAACCAATTTCAAAGCTCTTGGAATTCTGCAAAAAAAAAAAAAAAAAAAAAAAAAAAAACATGACTTCAAATGTTTGACTTCATTTGCACATGAGTTAAGTTAATGTTTAAAAAAGAAGTTCACTAATATATATATATATAAGTACTGTAAAGTATAAAGTATGAACTTTATGAACAACTAATTGTAATTGATCAGTGCCAAACACAAGTTTTAATGAAAAAAACATATTTATAATATTTTCTGACAAATCTGTCAATATTGTTACTTTACAAAGATAAAAATTGGCAAATCCATTCATTTAAAGGAAAAAATATGGTATGCTAACAGAACTAACTTTTGTTTAACTTTTGTTATGGACACACTTTTTTATACTGTAAGTCATTATATTGCTATGGCTTGTCACAACCAACCCAGGCTTATTATGGATACGTACCCCTATATACATTTCTGGAGAGCATGAAATACGTCCCAGGAGGTACGTTTTTTTGCAGTTTTTGTTTTCGCGAATCCACCAGAGGCTGCTGTGTATGCTTTTTTAGATCTCAAATTTCTCTCCCTTCACTCCTGCTCTTATCACATAAATTCACCAGAGGCCGCTGTCGACTGACTGACTGACCAACCGACCGATTTTATTTCTTGTTTATTGAATTTTTTGCCTTTTGTTTTTGTTTTACCTGCTTTCTGGAACTGTTCTTCACCAGACTTGAACCCCGTCGTCACGGTCAACTCCGCTCTGCGTCTCAAGTCCGCTGACGTACACGGTGAGCCACTAGGCAAATTGGTAACAGTGGAAAAACTGTCCACATGGAGGTAAGCGGTCAGCTGGTAGCGCGAAAAGAAACAGAAGATGTCATACCGTCATACCACCCCGTAGTGTTCATTTTAAAGACGAAATGCAGCCATATGTAGCTCTGGCTACATAATTCCCGGTCTCCAGAAATGTATACGTTGGTAAGTAATCACAATGAGCCTGTGTTGGTCATGTGTGATTTATGATAATGAGTAACAAAATATTAACTGATAAAAAAAATTAAAGAAGCAAAGAAGCCCATGTCCTTAAGCTACTGTGTAAAAAAAAGTTTTTAAAATGGACACCAAAGGTATGACTTATTTTTTGTCTAACAAAAATTCTCTCTAGAAGGAGAATGCCCTCTCCCTGTAACTTATAAAAACAGTTTGACAAGAGGTCAAAATCATGGCTCATCACTGTAAAGTAAAGTCCTTTTCCTGCCACACACAACTTACTCCAAAAAACAGGAAAGAATACTGCACTCACAAGTAATTTCATGGCGTCTTTAGTTTTCTATTCAAGCTTTTACTACCTTTATTAAAGACTTAGTAAAAGACTTAGTAGGGTAGATTTGGCAGGAGTGTTGCGATGGCTGAAATCGAAGCAAATGGAAAAACAAACAGAAATGTGAAAGAAAGAACAGAGAGATAGAACACTTACTTTTGAAAGGAAGGCCTGATGTCCAGAGGAACAAAACAAGATGGAAAACATGATGAGAATCACACAGACAACAATAAATAAATAAATAAATAAATATATAAAACACTGAACATGAAAACAGGAATGAATAAGATGGGAGCCAACACAACTTGCCATTTTGGGGTTCATCTTACCAAGTAGAGAAAAAAAATCACCTCGCTTACTCACATTTAACCAGAATATACTATGGGAATTGCTTGTTAAGTCTCAAAATGGCAAAATTGGGTGACCCAATTAGTTGTGAAATGAGTGCAGAGGAAACAGAGAATGTGGGGACTGTGAAAACAGAAGGTTGAAGCAAAGATGAAACATGATGAGAAAAATAAGATACAAATTCATGTCAGCCTGTCTCTGATTAACATCAATGAAGCATTTCACTCCTGCCATGAGCTTTTGTACTCCCAAAAGAAGAATAAACAAGCTGTTTTGTGTTATTTTAGATTTTTGCCTATTGTAATATTCCCTAAGATTCTGGGTATTCAAATGGAGATCAAGCTTATTGCAGGCTGCGCAACTCCCCTTTTTTTGAAATGTTATTACAAAGTGCTTTTGAGATGGATCAACTGAATTGGATCAATAAATTGGATTAATAAAGCGACAAGGGAAAAGACTACTTCTGCAATTTAAACTTTAGTCACTTAATCCCTGCAAGTGCAATGGGAAATTGAATAATCAAAGCAGAGCTGTGTTTTTGCTCATCCCACATTTCTTGCAAGCTGACTTTTCTAATCTGCTTCTGAGTGGAACATTCTGAGTCAACGGCTCTGTGTGACATGTCGTAATTAAACCAGTAGATTTGTAGGAATTTTGAAAACTACATTCCGAAATCTAAATATGGATGATGTTTCATTAATCTAGAGAGGTCTGCAGTCAAGCACGGCAAACCAACCTCAGATTTATCCTCACTTCACTTTTGCATAGCCTGTTTTCACCTGACTGCAAAAATGAAAATAGGTAATTGTGGGATAAAGTTAAAAATGGTAATATAAAATGACACTGACATACTATAGAATTGAATTCTGAAAATAAAATCTCAATTGTGAGTCCTAACCGTGACATAACAATTCAGAGTTATATAAAAAAGTCACATTGTTAGGTTTAATGTTAAAATTAATAAAGTCCCAAAAATGAGATATTCATTTGAAATCATTAAAATATAATCACAATTCTAAGCTGAGATACTGTACAAAGTTACAGTTATGATATGGAGTTATGAGAAAGTCATAATAGTGATACTTGGTGCTTTAGTTATGTAAAATAACACACCATTATATGAGATTAAGAAGAAAAAAACTCCAATTATGAGATATAGTCCCATTATAAGATCTAAAAGCAGAACTACAGAGACAATCATTTTATCTGCTTTTAAATTTTGTAATTTATTAAATAAAAAAAAAAAAAAAAAAAATATATATATATATATAACTATAGTACCCTGACATTATAGTACCCTGACACTGTATACTTCAGTCTAACATTGTATTTTATTAAAATGAGAAAACACAAAAGAGTTTGGAGTATTTCTATACCTTGAATGGTTACAAACAGGCAAACAGGCATCTATTGGATATTTAACAACATCTATTGAATATATTGCACAAAACCAATCCAACTAGTCTTATACCAACTTCAAAAATACCATCTTGAATAATCATCAGCTGTGACATATCACAGCATACTGCTATGAAAATGCATAATATCTATGCAAAACATCTGAGAGATTATATCTTATTATCGATATTACAATTTCCGAAAGCCTAATCCTGATCTGATGGTGGATATGAGAAGAGGGTTTCATCATCTACTCTACACAAGAGTGCCCAATCAACACGGACAACACTTAACGGAGCACATGGCTCTCAGTAGACATGACACACAGCTGCTGCCTGGCACATGCTGGCACCGGGTGGACGAAAGGAGCGCCACGTCACTGCGTAGCGCTGCTGAGGTGAGAGGCTGCAG
Organism: Danio jaintianensis; assembly: GCA_903798115.1. Lineage (NCBI taxonomy): Eukaryota > Metazoa > Chordata > Actinopteri > Cypriniformes > Danionidae > Danio > Danio jaintianensis. The sequence continues at coordinate 11,757,188 of CAIGQV010018106.1, read as the reverse complement.
GGACACAATGTACGGTGGGGCCAGTAGTGCAACACAACACAATAGAATTGAAAAAGCAAACGTGAGTTCATAACACAACAGAAACTAATCACAACACAACAGAGTCCATAAAAAGTTTACTATTTATAAGCCAGATATATAAGCCAAAAAACAACATACATTCTCATGACCACTAGGTGGCAGATGATTTGCGGAAATGGCCAATTGCTCGTATTTGTCTTTGCAAGAAGCCTGAATGCTCTACTTTTCCACAGGAAAAGACTGTGAAAGCTAAATATCAAAATGTATGACTGACTATATTTGTCCAGTGCATACATATGCAAGCAACGGCCTGTTTCCGCAAACCAATTGTGGAAAAATATTTGTAACTGTGAAATCTGTAAATTATAAATAATTCGTAAATATAAAAATATAAGTGTAATTGTGAGCTATGAAGTTACAGTCATGACATATAGAGCTGGAATTATAAGAAAGTCACAATTGTGAATTTTACATTACAATTATAAAACGGTCACAGTTAAATTAGATATTAAGTTGCAATATTTAAAATATAATCACAATTATGAGATATAGTCTCAATTGAGAGATTCAAAGTCGCAATTATGATATCAAGTTGGTGAAAGTGAGATTTAGCATGACAGTTATGTAAAATATAATCACAATTACATTAAAAAATTAAAAACAATTTTTTTCATTTTATTTATTTAGAACAGAATATCCTACACTTAAAACAATTAGTCAAACAAAATACATTTCATCATAATCAACAAAAATATTTCCTTCTACACTTATTCAATTCAGTTAAATTCAAATCAAGTTTATTTGTATAGCGCTTTTTACAATAATTAATGTTTTAATAATTACCATTTACACTTCGAAATGGATATGGTTCATATACAGTTCAAAATGGAGCGGGATGAAGCACAAGCTTATTAAGATATAGAGATATAGTTATTAAGAGTTATGAGATATAGTTGCAATAATTAGGCACAAAGTTGCTTGATTTCATTGTGTTGTGGTGAAATTTTATTGAGATTGAGTTTTGACATGATTCTGGTGTTTCCATTGTGTTGAAGACTTATGTTTGCTTTTTAAATATTGTTGTGTTGTGCACAACTGGCCCACCATACAATGGCCTTCAGGACATTGTTTATAACACATGGACACACATAAATGAACACACACACATACACACACGCATCCACATAAAAATACAAAAGCACACGCAGAGGACAAGCAATGCATCTCGTGGGACTTGAGATCCAGCAGGGTCCAGGGCAGGGATGCATTGTGGGTAGTGAGGTCTGCTGTTGCACTGAGGAGGAGTGAGGTTGTTGATGGGTACAGAAAGAGGGTCTGAGAGATTGAAGGACAGAAAGAGAGAGGTACTTACGGACAGGCTGGGTTTTAAAGCTCTCTGGGGCGCTGCTCTCTCCTTCACCCTTGCCGTTGATGGCTGATATCTTGACCTCATATGTGGTCTCTGGCTTCAGCCCCACAATGGTGATCAGGTTGAGACCTGTTTTAGGCAGATTTATAGATTGGTTGATGTATGTGATGTCAAAATATGGATGAGTGATTAAAATATGTCTTGTTTTAGCAATATGTAAAAAAAAAAAAAACTGTTGTTAGACATGACATACATATTTGATTGGTGCGTTTCAATGAACATGTTGAAATAAATAATAAATTCTCCAAGAAATCAAAATTGACAATTGTTATTTTGTGGAATATTACTGTGTTTATTATTATTTACGTGAGGGCCGGGAAACCTGTCAATGACATGAGATCCACCAATAGCAAACCACAATGATCCAATCAATTCCTGACAGACGAAATTAAGTCTCATTCTACATTTGATCTTACTTAAGAAGTTGCTACATTCATATATACATCACAAAAAGGAAGAAAAAAAATACTCAAAACTTCTGATTTATGTTTTTATGGAAAATTAAGGGAAACTAATGAGGAAAAACACCTAATCTATTGAATAAACAAATGCACAAGGGTCCAACGGTGAGTGTAACTTTATGAATTATGGGTTTCCAATTCTGAGAAATGCTGCAGGATTTCGTGGGTAGCTCTATAGGCAAAGATTGTAAGTTAGCCCAGGCATCAGTCAGACATTTTCCCAAAAGACCATGCAAAGAGTTTTGAGTTTCACTTTTGTAGCAAAATACATTTTAATTTGATTTAAAAAAACGATCCTCTTATTAGGAGTCATCAGTCAAATGTTTTCCCTACACAGCATCTTATATTTCATTTTTGCATTATACAGCAATTTGTTTTCTCTGACTACAGTAGTGCTGATACTGTATGTCTATCTGATACACTTCAGGTGTGTTTGGTGTTTGCCTAAAAATTAAATTGATTAATACTAATGCAATCATTCAAAGTTTGCAGTTAGTAAAACGTATTGATTTGGAAAAAGTTATTTATTATCACCAAGGCTGCTTTAATTTGATAATAAATTTATAAAAAGGTGCCATCTTTTCAGGCATGTTTATGTTAATATTAGACAACACAATAAGTATGTTTTAATTTCAACCGAGTTTTGTGAAATAACCCTCATTGTCAATCACAACAAATTAAACCACTTTTCATTCACAATTCTGACCAATTTTGATGTAACAGAGCATTTTATGATACATTTATGACTATATTTTGTATTTGAAAACTCATTCCTAATAAATCCAGTAAGTCCAGAGAATTGTCAGCTTCTTTTTCCAAAGCTGTGTAATTGTGGTTGTAATGGCAAAGCTTTTTAATATACTGAACTGAAGCTCAAGAAACATTTCTTCTTATTATTATCAGTGTTGTGCTGGGAAACTGTAATTTTGGGAAAACAAATATATATATTTATTTTATTAGAATTTAGATCTATTTAAACACATCACATGCTTGTGTGATATTGCTTTAGTAAAAATCTCTTTAGTTTAAAGTTTCAAGTTAGGTTATACGCTTTGAAATGTATAGTTCTTTCACCGTATCATCTACCTTACACTTTCACTAACATGTAAAATATATATATATATATATTATATTCAACATCAATCATACATCAGTGAACAGAAATGTGCTATTTGTGGTACAGTGGTACCCTCTATTTGAGGTTGCTGCATGACTATCATATGCCAGTCTAATCCATTAGAGACTGACTAACAAAAGGTTCAGTGATCAAAAAGAATTTGGCTTTGACTTGTGTGTGTGTGTAGGTGGCTGGTAGACTGCATGGTGAAAGGCTGTGTTTGTGTATGTGAGGCTTGTTCTGACGCATGTCCCAAGGAGGTCTGGCAGAGCGAGCGGGCTGTCAGCAGTGAACAAACTGACATCTCCCCCCTCCACCACCCTAAGAGACAGACAGTACCCACAGACAAACACAGCACATGTCAGCCTGTGACAACTGCTCCAAGCGCTCTTATTTAGCATTCAAGTGAACCCTGTCCCTTTCCCACATTTCCGCATGCTATTTTTGGTCAACTCTGCATTGCTTTTCATGCTTGCTGGGCGATATTGCCAATGAAAGGGGTTTTATGGCAGCAGGGAAGGTTATTTTGCCACAATTTAAAATGGCTAGCAGCTGCGGAAAGTGTTTAGTTGTTATACTGACTGCGGGAGGATGGCTGTTTGTGCGTCATAGACACTGCTGTTTTCTCCTTTAAGTGTAACACAGCATCTTAACTGGGCGTGAAGCGACAAGGTGACAAGCAATAAAAGCTCGTCCATGTTAATTAGAGTTTCTGTCCTAACCAGTTGCAACAGAGACAAGCGACACTACAGTATGTTTTCTTTTTCAGTTGGACACAATGCATCCTCACTGAAACAAAAACTGAATCTCATACACAGACATAAGTCAAAGAGGCTGATTGTTGTATTCAGGAAGCATCAGATTTGGCATGGCTGATGTATGGAATCAAAATTAATTTAGAAAAATTAAATGGAAAAGAACCAACTTACCACTAATTGTGACATATTATCATATGTTAAAAACAACATATCCTATATTTTTTACATAATATTTGTCCTTTTAAAAATGTATATGATTTCATAACTCACAATTGTACTCATAAACATTGCTTTATATTTTGCAATTTAAATGTATATTTCATGGCTTTTTAATTAATAGTTACACATTTAAATCTCATGATCTGACAATACGTTTCAATTTCTTTGTTACTCATAATTATTATAATGTGACTGTTTCTAGCTAATGCACCATCTTACTCATATTGTTACTTTTTATTTCATTCTTTTTATTTCGTCTTATAATTGTGGTTTTGTTACTCGGAATTGTGAATTGTGACAATTGTGATCTTTCATGATTTGGGTTTATATAACTGAGACTTTATTTCATAATGACTGTTTGCAATTGTGAAAATTACTCATAATGTGACCATATCACAGTATATATTTATATCACAGTTGTAAATGTTACACATACTTGTGACTATTCTGCAAAGTCACCATTTATCACAATTGTGACTTTACAAATAATTATGATTCATATCTCATAATGTGGCTTTATATTTTCCAACTGACAATAATTGTGACTATTTATCATACTTGTGACTTTTTATTGTGCTATGTAACAGTTTTGCAATTGCTATTCACAACTGTGACTTAATATCTCATAATGTCACTTTTCATCTTGTATTATTTTGTTCCTAATTATTGTGACTTTATATCTCATTATGTGACTTTATAGCTCACCACTGTGTGTTACTCACACATTTGGCTATTTATGTCACACAATCCTCACAAAATTGCAACTTTGTTACTTATAATTGTGACTTTATATCTCATATCTGTGACTTTTATTGTTGATAAAAATCTTGCAATTACTACTTTGTAACTCATACCTTTGACTTTATATCTTATAATGTCGTTTTATATGTTGTATTTGCAATTTTGTTACCAATAATAGTGACTTCATATGACATATCTTCATTACTCACACCTTTGACTTTTTGTTTTGCACAAACCTCACTCGATGTTATATCTTATAATGTGGTTTTACATTTCTGAACTGTGACTGTGTTTCACACACTTGTGTCTTTTTATTTCATTTAAATGATCAACTGTGACTTTGTTACTCATAATTGTGCCTTTATATCCCAGAATCGTCCATTTATAATGACATTGTGAATTAATATCTCATAATGTATTTCTTATTTATAACGTTCTCATTTTCAATGACAAATTTACTTATTTTATTTTTTTGCTCAGAGGCACAAAAAAAAAGCAAATCCCTTATGTTTCTTAAGGCAAACCATAAAATGGCCATCTGCAGTACTAAACATTATGAAAAAGTGTACAAAAACACACTGCCCTGACTGGCTGTGGTTTTATTTCACAGTATTTTTGCATTTGGCATAGACAGAATAAATTGCATGTTGCTGGAATCCTGCCACATCACGACCACTTTAGGACAATGTTTTTAAAAAGCCCTTGCGCTAAAACAATGTAACTCAGTTAAAAGCCCCATTCTAATACAATCATCGGAGAATCAGTGGTCATTTCGGTATGAAACAACGCAATGAAAACACGAGCTTGACCTTCGCACAACTGAAGAAAAGCTTTTATAGCCTCCCAAAAGCCTCATTTATCTTGTTTTCTCTCTTCATTGCTTCCAGTTCTGAATAAATGTTATTACGGTGTGTGTGTGTGTGTGTTGGATGCTTACCATCCTCAAGCTCATACTCTCTGTCGGTCCAGTCTTGGCCTGCTATCCTCCATTCAGCTTTGTACTTAAGAACAGGCACTCCTCCACTGGAAGCAGGCTCCTCAAACTCTATCATTGCTGTGCTGGAATAAGGCTCCACGCGCTCGATAGAGGGGGCCGAAGGCACATCTACAAAACACACACACACACACGCACACGCACGCACACACACACACACACACTGAAATATAGACAGCAAACTGCTCTGTGCACACAAGCAGGGCGCCACAAAAATGTGAGTGAGGCAATAGACAAACTGAAACAATGAAAAATTGTTATGGGCTTGGGGAACGGTTCACCAAGGGAACTGTTATTACAGTGGCCAGTACAGTTTTTCCCTGAAGCACAAGTAAAATATCTTTCAGACAAACCAAGATATTGTTTAAAGTGGTCATATCAGGAGGAATCAAATTTTCCTTGAACTTCAGAGATAAAAGAGTTTGATGTGTTACTGTTACATGCTGTAACTTTTAGAAAAAAAAACATCTATAGGAAATAAAAGAAATAAGAAATAAAAATGTCTTGTTCTGAACTTCTGCAACCTTCATACATAAGATACAGATATATAAAAGAGAAAATGTGTGTTTTTAAACAAGTTTAAAACACTACTTTAAAAAGATGTTTAAAGATGTTGAATTTACACAAATTTTACACAAAACAGAGAAGTTTCAAGTGGTCTCTGAATTTTTACAGTAGGTGTCTGTAAAGCTTTGTCAAATCTTGGTCAAAGCTGGTCTTGGGATGTAAAGTACTGTACATGTTGCTTCTGAGGGATGGCAAAGTAGTAGTTAGTAACATGAATTTTATAGTTCTTTGTGTTTTTATTAAGATCTTAACAGTTTGAGAGTAAAATTTCAGTGTGGATTATTTCATAATCCTGTCAGAATGCAATGTAGGTTTTGCCAAGAAATGGTTCTCGAAGAATGATCAATAAATATATAGAATGCAAAAAGCAAACCTACAGCACATTTTTCTTTTCATTAAATGTGCAAAACTGTGTTTTATACTGTAGAAGCCGGATCTATTTAAAGCTAAATGTCAATAAAAAATTATGAAACTAAAAATAAAAATGGTTTTGCTATAAAAAAGAAAAGAAATACATACCTACACAAAATACATGATATTACACCTTCACTGTAAGAAATATAAATCTACAAACGTGTTTGTATTCTAAGGGTCTATTTTGGTACCTTAACAAATATCAGTACCTAAAAGGTACAAAGTAGTACCTTTTTTAAAGGCACTGCCAAGTGACAGCTTTTTTATACTATTATTTCTGAGAATGTTTAAAAGTAACTTCCTTCTCTCACAGGAACACATTTGCTCAGTAAATCCGGCTTTTAGAGAAATGTGACTTTATCGCACAATAAAATGTGCGGTTGTGGGGGTGTGGTGCCTGTGAGGTAGAATAGAGGCGTCATTCCTGCACTGCCTCAATGGATTGAGACTAAATAATCACCTCACTGCCTTCCACACCATTTCCCATCTGCCTCACTTTACAGAGCACCAAAAATATCAGAGGCAGCGTCGCATTTAACCATCGAATCTGCAGTCGGAAACTTATACCCTGCTGTTTTTATTACCCAAGAGTCTCAGCCTAAAAAATATGAGCGCAAGCTCTGATCTGAAGCTAAAACATCTCTGTCTAGGGGAGATTTACCTTTCGAGTACCTTGTGGATTATGAAATGGTACCAAGGGAGATTTTAAAAGTGCGATAAGACACCCTTCATGAGAAATGAATCTTGAACGGCTTATTAGAACCTAAATGATCGTTTGTGTTTGATAATGATTCAAACATGTATAACTGCTACTGATTTTGTTCATCATCTTTTTTTCTGAACATTCACAAACCTGCTTGAACCAAAATGAATTCCTTTGACTCTGTGCCGATGACATTGGTAGCTGTGCAGTTGTAACTACCAAAATCGTTTTGGGACTCTGGAGTGACCTGAAAAAAAAAAAAAAAGCCACGTCAAGGCCTCGCTGACTTTACTAGCATAACATAGACATGAGCATGAACTGGTTAAGGGAAGATTATCGCCTTCGCAATGGTAGTGACCTGCTACTCTGCCCTGCTGCCATTTGCCTCAGTCGATAATTATTGAGTGACAGAGATAGAGAGAGAAAGAGAGAGAGAGTGTCTCCATTAGCTTAAATAACTTGACATATAATAACAAAAATAAAATAACATTTTTGGCTTCACAAAATGATACAAAACAAAACAAAAAAACAGATGTGTTGATGTAGTTCATTTCTTAAAGGGATAGTTCACCAAAAACTAAATTCTGTATTGTTTACTCAAAGTTTACTTTAAATATTAAATAGACATATCCATATTTAAGTATTGAACATGACAAAGGCAAGCATTTTGGTGTTTTGATCTAAAATAAGTTATTAAATGTTTATAACATATTTTAAAAACAACTAAAATTAAACTAGTGTTGCAAACTTAGCAGTTTTTCTGCAAAATTGTGCTACTTGTATGTTACTGTGGGTTGATTTTGTCTTCCAGTACATTAAATATTTGACATAACTAAAATTAATGCACTGGAATATTTTACATGCATGATAATGAGATTTTTGTGAAGGAGGGGGCTTTATGCTCCTTTATGAAAACTTTATGAATAAATTGTGTATAACACATAACAGTGACAGGAGTGCCAGTGTATAATATGTATCATTTTTGGATAAGGTCACTGGGCTTGTTTTGGACTATTGGCCTTTGGGCTGGATTTGTCACACACACTGTAAAAACGTCAATCAATAACATTTTTGAAGAGGAAACATATCTAAGTTGAACTAATAGACTTGCTTGGGCTTAGATCAACTTAGATATTAGATAGCATATATAGTATGCACAAATATATATCAAAAAAAACTTTAAGAGGTTATTTTCAAATCCAGACAATGTTATAATCACTTTACACTCAAGTTAAAGTTGGGAAGTTCAATTAAGCATTAAAAAAATTTATGTAATTAGTTATAATAAATAATGATTAGTTGAAGCTGCTTGAATTGTTTTACATTGGAGACCTGGCAACCCTGACTAAAATGGCATATCTTTTATTAGATTAGGTGTGCATGACATTCAATATTTACACTTTGAGATACAGTTTATGTGATTCCTATGCAAACAGCAGACTGTGTGCTTATATTTTATTATACCGAAGCCTCATAATGCTGTGATCTGACCTCAAAAAGTCTCTGCAGACTGCCTTCAAATGAATGAAAACTTCACAAATCTATTATTTAGATGCAACATATTAAAAATTCCAATCTGTGCTTTACAAGTTTCCCCCAAAAAACAAGCAAACAATGCTCTACACGGACATTCATAATGCAATGATACACAAGAAACCTAATAATTGTAATTACATTATCGGCCAAGCAATGCTCAAAAAACTAAATCAAAAAGTCAAGCGACCGAACAACCGAAATGACACGAATTACTCTGCCACACAATAAAAACAATTTATTCCCAGCGCTTGTAGAGTGATAAGGGTGGGCAGATGTGTTTACTAGCTCTATTTTGTACATAAATGAAGAACACAGGTTGTATTCAAAAATAAACGTCAATTATTGTGCTTCCCCAATGCAATATTAGCAAACACTGCTGCTATGATTTAATATCAAATGCTGAAGTATACAGGAAAATGAGCTTAGAAACCAATTATTAGCGTCAAACACGTCTTTAGCATTGAAGCTTTAATGAGAGGGCATCTGAAGACTCGAGCGGGGACGCCGTACCTCCAGGAAGCTGACTGTGGGAGTGTTGTAGATCTTGACGTTGGTGGTATTAGCGCTCGGCAGCTGCTGGCCGTCCCGAAACCACAAAACGGAGGCACCCGGGTGAGCGAGGGCCTCGCAGGTGATATTAGCTGGATTACCCTCCCAGGTGAACACCGCCTGAGGGCCCTGGATCTTTGGAGCATCTGTAATTATACACAGTGTCAGCAAAGTGCACCCAACACAAGGACTGTTATAGAGGAAGACCGGAGGGCAAAAAAAATTGATGGCTTCCAGCTGGCATACATTTACCATCATGCCCTCAGCTACCTCGCAATTTCTGATATCGGCACTGTAAAACCTGATACATTCAGATTACACACACAAAAAAAAATACTGCCTGAAAAGATTTGAGTAAACTATAAAAATTTTTTTAAGTTTAATTAGTAAAATAGTAATGGCAGCTTTATTAAAACTGCTTAGAAACCGATTTGAAACTTTTGAGAATCTTTTTTGTTTTTCGAATGAATGGTTTTGAAACACGTAACAAATTGGCAAGTTCACATGATTTCAGTAATTGGGGCATGGATACATCATAATGGTTGCGAAAATGTTTTGTTAATTCAAAAGTTCTCCACTGGGGGGGCGATCTATGTAATGTCATAAAATCCACATGTCTCTCGCAGGTTCACTCTGATTGCAGCAGCGAATTACTAAACAGATTCATTGGTTTCACCTAATCTCGGATCAGTTTTAATAGTTTGTAGATGTTTTAGCGAGACATTTGTAAAGTGAACAAGAATAATATTAGTCAATAGTCTCTGCTTGGCCTGTTTATAAGCCTTGAAAATGTATAAAAGAAAAAATCTAAGTGCATTTATGGTTATTACATTCAATTTAAAGTTTGCAATATGTTTTTGAAAAAAAAAAAAACCTAATGCATGTTCTGCCAGAGTTTTTGTTGCATTTACACAGTTTTGACCACCAGGTGTTCCGAGCATATAGTGTTTTGAACGCTTTGAAACAGTGAATCGTTTTACGAAGCAATTGGTTCTGTTGTTTCGAAGCTTTGAAAAGCTTCCTTTCTGCCATAACTAGCATAAACATCACAATGACTTAAATCTTTATGATTAAGTGTTACTTAGCAATAGCAGTTGTGAATTATTCAGTATATACTATAGTACAGTCTGTTTTTCTTTTAGCTCATCTTCAACCAAACCACAGGTTTTTCATTAATCCAGTAGTAACAAATTTCAACATAACAGATATAACCACTGTTTATCCCAGCATCAAACACAATCAGACAAATGTATGTCTCCCTATCTTAAGCTTATGCAAAAACACACTGAATAACTCTTCATTTCAACACAACAAAACAGTCAGATGCAAAGCATGCTGGGAACGAGAAATCTGCTTTTATTTTGTCAATTTAATTCACCTTTGTCCAGTTAAATTTTGAGTTGATATAACTTGATTCTTTTAAGTACAATGTACTATTTACATATTTGAGTGGAATGATCTCATTGCGTTAAATTAAATGCACTGTTTGGTTTGAACTGTGGCACGAAGTCTATTGTTTGATGTTCACCTTGGCTAACTAGACTTTCTAATCCAGAATTGATATGTGCAGTTGAGTCATCACATTTCCCATAAAGCTGTTGTGATAAGACACATATCCACTCCAATCTTATCTCTATCTCTGCAGGACCACAGCCTGCAACACCGCTGCTTAGATAATCTGCCCGTCCCAAAACATAATGTCTGCCTTTGGATGAAACAGGCAATGAAATCTTATCACAACTTTGGCTGGAATGAAAATTGGGAAACGGGAGACTCAAAATGATTTTAGGAGGAACATGTTCACTATGTGTCGGTGTAAGTAAACTTTGCATAAATATGCTTACTGATCCAAAATGGCTGTCAGCCCGAGACTCCATTTTTACAGCTAAGCTGTATTTCACATAATCTCCTTTTGAAAAAGAAGTGTTGCTTGTTTTTCAAATCTTAAAAGTACACTTTTTAAAAAAATGTACTTGTAGATAATATAATATTTCTGACATTAAAAGCCACTTAAATGTACTGAAAGTGTGTACACCTTAGACGTAGGATGCATGTTTAGCACATACACCATTGAAACAAGCCTCCTCTTGGCTTATATTGAAATCCTCTGAAATTTTTTTTTTTTTATAAATCCTTGTTTTGTACTTTTCTACTTCTAACTAATGCTTTGCATACATCCCACTTCATCTGCCACAAATGTTTCACACTCCTGTCCATGTGGTGGCAATAAATGCTGTGTGTGTATATATATATATATATATATATATATAGACACCACATGGACAGGAGTGTGAAACATTTGTGGCAGTATATATATCTACAAAAATGTGTCAATTTGCCACAGGAGACCTTTATTCACTATATTGGATTCAGTCATATAAACCTAGGGTGCCTTGAGGGTGAGCAAATCTACTCATTTTATTTTTACTGTAACCCTTTAATCATAATTTTTTTGTAAAGCTCGACATACTGCAAGTACACATATGCTGACTTGTAGACTAATATACTATAGAGCATATAAATTGTCCATACATGTGCTATAACAATAATTTATTTTAAATATGCCTAGCCAGCCTGATCTCACGAGGAAACGTAACTATTTTACGTTTTGACAGTTTTAGGGCTAATTCGTACCAATTTTCTACGAGTTCAGTCCCTAAACCCTAAACCCAACCATCATTGGGGGATAAGCAAATCATACTAAATTGTACAAATGAGATTTTACGATTTTATACGAATTAGCCACTAAATCAAGTTACAAATTGTCGTGAGATAGTGTTGGCCTAGCTTGTAACAGCCTAGTGTTTCTACTTAATGCACTTAATGCATTTTAATGTAAACTTACTCACACACATAACTTGGAAATTTGATTGTTTTGATACAGAAACTTCAAACTAAAAACAATGTTTTACTATTTAAAAATTGACTAAGCCTTTTTTGCTAATTAATTAATAATTGTGAATTGTTTGATACTTGATTCTACCATGTTTCCACAGTGTTGTAAAGATTCAAGATTTTAAAACTGCCTAATTAATTTGCATTTAAATTAAGTACAAATACACTTAATTTAACCAGACTACACTATCTATTGAAAACACATCAGTCTGTTTAAGATACACTTCAGTAGATTGATAGATTACACTTGAAAGGATAGAACAGATTTTATTATACAATCGTGTAAATTAAATCAGCATTAAAGTACACTAAAGTTCATATTAAATGTCTGTAAGCATATTTTGAAGTACACTCAAACCATATTACAGTACAACTAAGGGAAGTACACATAAGTGGATAAAAAAATTTCTCTTAAGTTCAACTAATTGCATTTAATCTATTTTTACTCTATTTAAACTCTGAAACATTCAAAATCAATTTCAATTAAAGTGCATTTAGGTGTTCGAAATCATTACATTTAGTTCACAATTAAGTATGCTTTTTAGGGTATTATTTGAATCAACTTATTGTGTTTTCAATGTATAATCTATTTGTTTTTAATATGTAAAATTTAAATAATATTTAAGTAATAAAACAGTCATGCTTTTCCTATGCAAACAGAGAGAGAGAGAGCAAAAGTGTCTGACTATGGGAGTGAACAATCTCATCTAGGATCATCTGAAGCAGACAAAGCACCTTTTCTTATCACTAATTACTGCGAAACGCTGCGTGCACTCAACCAAGAAGCTGATTACTCACAAGCCAGACTGTGGCAAACTGCATTTCCACACAATTTCTATCAATTGCACATTGTGATGCTATCTCAGGAATGGGAGAAGACTTTTTGGGGCAAGAAAAATTAATCCAATTAGACTTTCATTACACTTCAAGCTTCACTCCCTCCCACTTCTCCGAATTAGATTGTGGGAAATGTGCAAGCAGATGAAAATAACTTTAAAGCCAGCTTTACTGTAATACTCTACCTGGCAAACGGCACAAAAAACATGCACTCAGCCAACTGCAGTAAACATAATCTGATCAAATAAAAGCGTTTGTTCTCAAAATTGAGTTTTAAGAATGCGAAGATGCCAGTGTTTCATTTCATACGAAGAGCTCTGACTGTAGGAAATCATTTTGAAAGCTGTAAAATGTATATGGCTCTGTGAACTGTGGTTTTGCTGGAAAGCAAGTTTATTTCTTTGAAACCGACATATAAAAAAAGACCATAAACCATCTATTTCTTCCAAAAAAAGTCAAGTAAATAAATAAATCAGTTCTTAAAGAAATTAAGGATAAAAAGACTGATTGTTCCATGTAATAAAAAGTTAGTAAATCACATCTATCAAAACTGACCATAGATGTCCGCTTGTAAAAAAATGAGGCTAGACACTGCAGGCAAAACACTGTTTTTCATGCACCTTTGAGATTATGCGGTTTTCTCAAATCGATTGATATTTCTTCACTTCAGCAGCACTTAAACTAAAAGTCTTAGTTTTATTCATATCTGTATTTTAAAGGCTTTAACAGAGGCTTGTTACTACATAATTTGCATGAATCGATACAACATTTTATTACACTAAAAATGTGTAATTTACTTTTTTCACAGTATTTTCAGAATAATAAGATAGTTTTTATCTAGAAGTTTTCCCTCAGAAAAACTTTTGACATAACAAATTAACCTGAAAGAAATGTATACAAATTAGTGAATATTTAATGAAATTATACCTTAGTTATAATTAAAACACTAAAATACAAAACAAAATTGTAATTCCTAATTCAGATGATCAACTGGGAAAGAATGCTGATGACTATTATTTTATTTTTTATCATTTTGCTTTTATCATATTGCTTTATTTTATTACCTGCACAATCATTTGGTTAAATCCTATATTAAGATTAGACATTATGTTGACCATAAGAAACTTTAAATTACTAGATTAAATGTTACATGTACTTGCAAACTTCCATACAGTCAATTGTAAAACTACCAAAATAGTATTATTAAATAGTAAAGAATATTAAATAGTAGCTATTAAGCAGACACTCTACTTATATTCTAATCACTACTAGTTAATCTGTAGTTACAAACTTGCTCATAGTCCACAAAATGTCTAAAAGAGAACACCCAAATAAAGTGTTTTGCTGGTATTTTCTGTGAGCAGTAGCCAACAAAGTCTCAGAAGGAACAGTGAGAAACACTTCATTGAGCTTTGACACATTTGCCCTGAACACAACAACACAAATAACCTAGAAAGGACAAAGAGACAAGTTGAATGTTTAGCTTACAGCGCACTTCCAGGTACATGCTCTGGATGTCCTGACCGATGGAGTTGCGTGCGGTGCAGAGGTACTGGCCGGCATCCGTGAACTGAACATACTTCAGAGTCAGAGAGGACACGCGGGCATCACTGCGCACAATCACGTTTCCATCCAGACTCTAGAAAAGGAGAAAGATAGAAGAGGAGTGAGATTCTGATATGGGAAGATCGAGTAAGTTATTCGATGTTAAGTCGAAATGGTGGTGCTTAAAATGTTTATTTTTTTATAAAATACAACCAGGGTTCCCACACTTTCATGAACAGCAGATTCAAGGACTTTTTAAAGCCCCATTAGTTTTAAATCAAGCACAATTCATACCCCAGCATATGTAACACCATGAAAGTCCTTACTGTACTTAACATTTCACTTACACTTAATATTTACGTTACAAATGTCAGAGTCATTTTCAAATGTTTTGACCATTTTAAAAATTCACGTTCTAAGAACTTTAATAATATTTGTTCAATTCAATAATGGCGATATTCAAATATGGTTTCTGAAATATTGATAAAATGTGCATTATTTGTCAGTGTTATTGTATAAGATTTAAATTTAAGATTTTTTCAGCTTTTTCATTTTCTATTTGACAATTGAGAGCAATTTTTGAAATAAAACCATAAACAAATTTATTGAATTTTTTTTAATTAAAATTTATTTCAAGCACATTCAAGGACCTATGTTTGTTTTTAAGTACTTTCCAGGCCTTGAATCCATATGTCCTACACACCAGAAAAGTTTCAAAACAGACACAAAAGCTTCACAAAAGTATATATATTTGAAATAATTTTTTTTGCCACCATGTTCAAACAAAAAAGAAGAAGAAAAAGTTGCATTAGTATGTAAATCATATTTGATCATTTAATTTTTAGGATGCCTATGAAGTCATTTTTACTGTTTTCTCACATTATGTTTCATTCTAGTGAATCAGTAGATTAACAGTATTTTTGTGTACTTAAGGTTTATCAATTTTATTAATCCCACCAGGGGCAATTCAATTCAGCAATTAAACAACAAACACATACAGAAACAAATCACTTACAAACAATACTAAAAAAACACAATCCAGCAGCAATACTACTAAAAACAGCAACAACAAAGAAAAACTCATACATTAAAAATTTAAAACTTGCTAAAATGTAAGGTTATAAAGCCTTATGGTCTTAGGAGCAAAGGTTAATTTATATCTATTAAAAGAGCATGTGATGCTTCTAAACTTTCTTCCAGAGGGCAACAGTACAAAAAAAGGCTTGAGAGGATGAGAGTCATCTCCTATCACACTTTAAATTTTCCTTTCCTTACACTTTTGAACTGCATTATGAGATCTTGAACTTTTGATATTGAAAAGTTCAACAAAGTGTCTTTTATTGACATCTTTAATCATTTGAAACAGTATATTGACTGTTGCACTTGTAAATTACAGTACAAATATTAATGAGCTGATTGCAATTCAAAAGTGTATATTTACAGAGAACACCCATGAATCACAAACCATGGACAACTGTTAATTAACAGATTTTTCTTTTAACAGTACGATCTATTTCTATCACATACTCTTTAAATGAATTTGACATTGCATTGTGACATTTTGTCCTGAAAACGCTTCATGTGTATAAATGACATGAAGTTTTCCTCGCATAAAAGCTATTTGCCTTGTGAAATAGACCAAAAAGCTTTGAATATGATCTTAATGCTTCATTTACTGATTCAACATAAAGAAGAACGACTGAACATTTGGTCATTCATACTGGTTTGGAAAACAAGATGGTGAGTAAATAAAGATTTCTTTCATTTCATCAATGGTAAACGATCCAGTTTTACTTTTTTCTTTTACATCATTCCAGCACACAAGGTCGAAGGGAAGACGGACGGCATTTCTTCGTGTTTGTGCCTCAGTCTGGGGCTCATGGGGGTATTTTGGAAGACAGTGAAGCAGGGATCAATAATGAAGTGGACCACACAGC
The DNA here is from genome assembly GCA_903798115.1 of Danio jaintianensis. Lineage (NCBI taxonomy): Eukaryota > Metazoa > Chordata > Actinopteri > Cypriniformes > Danionidae > Danio > Danio jaintianensis. The sequence continues at coordinate 11,740,465 of CAIGQV010018106.1, read as the reverse complement.
AGGGGCCACTTTAAAGCCTTCTTTCCTAAAGCCTGTTTGAACAGCACAGCCGGGACAATCTGCTAACAGTTTTACTCCCCGTCTCCATCCCGCACACCGGCATTTCTCCTTAACTCGCACTGCTTTCGCTCGGATGCCCATCTCGGGTTACTATAGTGAGCCGAGATCCTGCGGTTGAAGTGCCTTTGAATTCAGCAATCAATGCCTTTTCCAGCTGTTACAATGAAAAAACTGGCATGCGCTTCATCGCTGCTCTGTGTTGTTTGCATTTCAAAGGCTTTCCTGCTAGTTTCGCTAGTTTTCAAAGGACTCTTGAGATGAGCTTCCGAAATAGGCAAATTCACATCATTAACCCAGTGATTACACATGTCTGTCTCACAAAAAATACTTCACATAGTGTGGTGTGACATAAAAAAACGCAAACCGTTTTCTTTTGATTCTTAAACATGCAGCTTTTCATGACCTCATGCTAATTGAGAAACCACACTTTTTAAAAGTTCACTTGCCACTCCACATGAATGTAAATTAAGAAAATGAGGTGAGTATTTCCTTGATGTGACTATTCGCTGGACGTACTTGCTTGCAGTTTGTTGCAGCTGAGGTCCTAAGACACCACACATTCATTTATCTTTTTTTAAACTCGTTACAAATTTTATTTCCCTAAAGCATCATATTTTTCTTTATTTTTGACAGTTGCTTTATTGTAAATGCTTAGCCAGATACAGACACAATGCACCAAATGAGGTATACAGTAGCCCCACCCCAAAACAAACAAACAATAAAAACATATAAATAAACATAAACAAATATAAGAAGAAAAACACATATAGATCAGTTAATAGTACGTAAGATTTCTAAGAAAAGCCTGACGCTTACCAAGGCTGGATCAATTTGATAAATCACAATATACGACAATAAAACGCATATTGTGGAATAATATTCATTCATTCATTTTCTTTTCGGCTTAGTCCCTTTATTAATCTGGGGTCGCCACAGCAGAATGAACCGCCTGGAATAATATTACAAATCAAAATAATAATAATAGTAATTATTATTATTATTATGGTGTCACGGTGGTGCAGTGGGTAGCATGATCGCCTCACAGCAAGAAGGTCACTGGTTCAAGCCTCGGCTGGGTCAGTTGGCATTTCTGTGTGGAGTTCGCATGTTCTCCCCGTGTTGCATGTTCTCCCCAGGGTTTCCTCTGGGTGCTCCGGTTTCCCCCACAAGTCCAAAGACATGTGGTATAGGTGAATTGGGTAAGCTAAATTGTCCATAGTTTATGTGTGTGAATGAGTGTTTCCCAGTGATGGGTTGCAGTTGGAAGGGCATCCGCTGCATAAAACATATGCTGGATAAGTTGGCGGTTCATTCCGCTGTGGCGACCCCTGATTAATAAAGGGACTAAGCCGAAAAGAAAATGAATGAATGAATGAATATTATTATTATTATTACTACTATTATTATTATTATTATTCTAAAAATACAAAATATTAATAATAAACCCACAATTAAGGTTCTCAAGGGCCATTCACACAGAAAGCGTCTTTGCATCTAAAAACGCGACCCATATGAAATAATACTATTGACCTTATTCTATTCTATATTACTCACTTCTATTGACTTTTAGACATAAAACAATTGGAAAACGAGCACACTTATGCATTGCAGAATAAGGTCAATAGTAACTTTTAGAAAATACTTTAGTGTTTTTGATAGTGTTTTGGAATAATCTGTTGTGGTAATTCTATTGTTGCTATGGTAATACAACATAAATAGTAATATAAACAAATAACCCAATATAGTAGCTATAGGTTAAATTATGCTACAACACATCACAGTTTACTGTAGTAAAACTAAAGTATTCCACAGTATTTATTACAGTTTATCAGTTCAATATAGTATGCTGTAGCATGTAGTAACATGCATTCATTCATTTTCCTTCGGCTTAGTCCCTTTATTCATCAGGGGTCGCCACAGCAGAATGAACCGCCAACTTATTCAGCATATGTTTTACACAGCGGATGCCCTTCCAGCTGCAACCCAGTACTGGGAAACATCCATACACACTCATTCACACACGCACACACACACACACACACACACGCACACAC
>CAIGQV010018106.1:11722609-11738341 GCA_903798115.1 Danio jaintianensis | reverse complement strand
AAACAAAACAACAAACTATGATCAGGAACTGTGACATAACATAAGCATAAACATTATGTATAAATAGTCCAAACAATGAGAAGTGATCGGATGCAGCTGCGTGTGTGATGAGTGGAAGTGGAAACGGGGTGTGTGTGGCGGAATGATGGGAACTGTAGTTCGTTATGATATGTAGTTCACCAGCGATCTCTGAAGTCCTTGATCGCTGGTGAACATGACAGTGCCTCTATGTCACATTGTTGCCATCAAATAAAACAGTTGTCATACCAAGTTGCCGCCTCAGAGTTCTTCTGATTGGTCTACTGCTTTGGAACTAACATTGATGAGCAATTACAGAAAAACAAGAGACCATGACACATCCGTCAAGCGTGTTTACAAAAAAAATAAAAATTGGAAAGGTAGCACATTGAAATGCAATGATCCCTTATTTTGCATCACAAAATTAAAAATGGAATTTCACAAACTCATTTAATGAAGCAATGTCTTTAAAAAAATAAATGAAAACTTCCACGCTCAGGTGATGCGTTAACTCTCTGCATGTTCCCTAAACACTTAAGACTTCCTACCCTTCAAAAGAAGAAATCTAATGAAAATCCACCGCTTAATGACACTCATGTAATTTACAAGAGCACTAATTGACTTGAGCGCATCTGACTAGCATAATGTGACCCATGTTAATCAGAGAGTGCAGCCTCTTCCATGACACGTTTAAATCGATTTATTAGTCATGCCAGCTGACACCATATTACTCGGCTAACAAACTCTAACCACCAACCAGCCACGATAATCACACAGGTAGCCAATCCCATTCATTATCCACAGGACATTTAGGAAGAAAAAAGTGCAGCTGTCAACCACTAAATTATTAACAGTAAGCGTTATTGACATTCATAACCAGTATCCGATGCAGCGGAATGACTAAAATAACCCTTAGAGATTCTGGATGCGCTCTTCATTTTTTTTTTCCGTGCTTAGCAGACCGTACTTTGTTTTACATGCGCTGTTTATTGGATGTACACGCTGCGATGCTGTTTTGAGCATCGAATAACTCAACGCAAACAGCTCAGTGTATGATTCTCATTTTTCTTTAAGCGAAGCCACGGCAAAAACGAGCACATTAACGTGCACCTTTCATCAGTGCCACAGACAGCCAGAAAATAAGATGTTTCTGAAACCCGCAGTGGCACTTCATTTATAAAGTGCCTGTTCAATGGTCAGTGAGAAATTTGACTGCGGAGCAGAATGGAGTGCACGCGGCGCTGAAATCCAATCAATTCACAAACTTGATTTAAGGTGTGGTGGCTTAGTCACGATCTGAGGGATTGAGTGCTTTAAGTAACAACCAGGGTCTCAGCCATAAATTCCATCCTGCTTGTGCCTCACGTTTCAGAGGGATGTTAGTATGCAGGGCTGTTGAGAGACTCCCCTACTGTTGCATAGTAATTGACAGTAAGCCGCATATGGAGCGTCTCTCCTGTTTTATGTGTGTACGTACTGTAGGGCTGGTTGCATATAACCCTTCACGATTGCTTTGAACGTTAACCTTGAACGCTTCCAGCAAATCATTCTGTGAATTTTTGCTGGATGTCAACTTTAGTAGGAAACAGAAGATGTTTGGGGTTACGTTTAGCTCTGAAATGCAATCATGTGGCCTTATCACACCTGATAGAGAACACTGGAAGCTCCATTCATTTCTGCTTAAAGAGCAGGCAACGCGTTCAAGGTCTTTTGCTTGGAAGACGCTACGTTTTTCTTTAATATGAGAAAATTATTTTAAATGACTGAGCTGACAATGAAGAGACAAAGTAATAAAAACTTTTAAGAGACCACTTGAAAATTCAAATCCTCTGTGGATTTATCATTTATAATTATGTGTTTGAGTAAAATGTAATTTTGGTTTTATTCTGTAAACTACCAATGAAATTTGTCAAATTGAAAATAAAAATGCTGAAATTTCAGCCTGATCTCACAAGAAAATCTAACTATTTTACATTTTGTCAGTTTAGTGACTAATTCATAGGAATTCATACAAGTTCAGTCATACAAAAATGCTAAATTTTTAAAAGGAGGCGTGGCACCAAACCCCACCCCTAAACCCAATTGTCATTGGGGGATGAAAAAAAAAAAATCATACTAAAATGTACGAATGAGATTGTACAAATTAATATGAATTAGCCACTAAATCAAAAAAAAGTTACAAATTGCTGTGAGATAGCATTGGTAATTTAGAGATTTTTTTGTTTCTCTAATATGAAAAAATCATTTTAAATGACTGAGCTGACAATGAAGAGACAAAGTAAGAACAACTTTTAAGAGACCACTTGAAAATTCTAATTCTCTGTAGATTTATCATTTATAGTTATGTGTTTGAGCAAACGGTTATTTTTGTTTTATTCTGTAAACTACTAATGGTAACTGCTTTAATTTAGAGGTTTCTTTTGTGTGTGTATAAAATGACAATAGGTCAAAATAACAAAAAAAATAATAGTTTATTTTCAGAAATGTTTATGTTTGTTTTTAGAAAACACAATACCAGTGCTTCAACTTCAGAAAAGATTAATAATCACTTTGTGCCTTTTCATTTGTTGTCAAATTTAACAGAAAACAGAAGACACTTAGGCCTCTATTTGGCTCTGAAATGTTGAAATCTTGGGTCCTTTTCTCAACTATTAGAGAACGCTGGAAGCTCCATTCATTTCTGCTGAAAGACCAGACAACCAAGAAAATCAGAGCTCACATTCAAGGTCTTTTGCTTGGAAGACGTTTCGTTTCTCCTTAATATGAGAAAATAATTTTAAATGATTGAGCTGACAATGAAGAGGAAAAGTAAGAAAAACTTTAAGGGGGCACTTGAAAATTCAAATTCTCTGTTAACTTATCATTTATAGTTATGTGTTTGAGTAAAGGGCGGCGCGGTGGTGCAGTGGCTAGCGCTGTCGCCTCACAGCAAGAAGGTCGCTGGTTTGAGCCTCAGCTGGGTCAGTTGGCATTTCTGTGTGGAATTTGCATGTTCTCCCCGTGTTGGCGTAGGTTTCCTCCGGGTGCTCCGGTTTCCCCCACAAGTCTAAAGACATGCGCTGTAGGTGAATTGGGTAAGCTAAACTGTCCGTAGTGTATGTGTGTGAATGGGAGTGTATGGGTGTTTCCCAGTGATGGGTTGCGGCTGGACGGGCGTCCGCTGCATAAAACATATGCTGGTTGGCGGAAAAAAACAGCATATGCATATGCGACCCCAGATTAATAAAGGGACTAAGCCGAAAAATAAAATGAATGAATGAATGAATTAGCCACTAAATCAAAACGTTACGACTTTGCTTGAGATAGCATTGTTAATTTAGAGATTTTTTGTTTCTCTTTAATATGAGAAAAACATTTTAAATGACTGAGCTGGCAATGAAGAGACAAAGTAAGAACGACTTTTAAGAGACCACATGGAAATTCTAATTAATTTATAGTTATGGTGTTTGAGTAAAATGTAATTATTTTGTTTTATTCTGTAAACTACTAATGACAATTCTGTCTAAATTAAAATCAAAATGCTGTAATTTAGAGATTTTTCTTTCGTGTATGAAATGACAATTGGTCAAAACAACAAAAAATAAGAGTTTGTTTCCAGAAATGTTTGTTAGTTAAAAAAAAAACAAAAAAACAATATCAGTGCCTTAACTTCAGAAAAGTTAAGAATCACCTTTTCACTGATTGTGAAATTTAACAGAAAACAAGACATTTTGGCTTTGATTTGGCAATGAAATGTAATCTTGGGTCCTTTTCTCAACTATTAGAGAACGCTGAAAGCTCCATTCATTTCTGCTGAAAGACCAGACAACCAAGAAAATCAGAGCTCACATTCAAGGTCTTTTGCTTGGCTTTTTTCCTTCTTCTTTTGTCTTGGGAGAAAATCATACTGAATGACTGCGCTAACAAAGAAGAGGCAACATAAGACAAAAAATGTCGCTGACACTCTGTGAGAAAGGCAAGTCAAACGGTGTCCTGCACTTCACATTTCACGCTAACAAGAAACTGGAGGAGTGGGGACAAGAAGGATCGCAGTGCAGAAGAGAATCAGTCTGGATTTTTGATAAAGATGGCCTCGCTTGGACTGATGCAAGATGTGTTGAGAAATATAGTTGTCCTCAGGTGGTCTGCACCAGTAAAAGTCTAGACAGTGAGCAAGAGAGATTGCAAGATTGAATGCTAATTGAATTTGGTCAAGGTCATACAGTATACTGTTGTACGAACAATCTGACAATCAGAGAAGAGGAAGCTGTATATTAACCAAGGGCTGACACAATATCAGAATTGCAGATATCAGTGGCAGAAAAATGATTGATCATTCATATTTTGGTTCACATTATATATACAGCTAAAACTTAAGAGACCACTTTTTTTTTTTTTTTTTTCAAATTATCAGTTTCACTGGTTTTCTTATGTATAGTTCATATAGTAAAGTACTTGATGAATATACAGTACATATGAATTATGTAAAAATTTAATTGCGACTGATTCTAAACTTAATCTATTATACTACTGAACCAGGCTGATCCCATTCATATATTTAACGCAATTCTAAATTAACATTTCACATACACCGATTTTGATTTGCCTGAATACATACTAAAACACATGGTATAAATATGGAAAGCATCAGAATGTAAACATTTACATGAAACATTGAAATTATTGATCAGGAAATAAAAAGTTCAATATTGATATTCATTTAAAATGAAGTGTAATAAACAAATTGTTTGCATTCTTTCTATAGCTGAATGTAATTATGAAACATAAATACATATGAAAAAGGGAAACACTATTTTTTCACTACAAGTGTGAAATTATTATTTTAATAATTCGGGTTTTTTAGGTGTTCTGACCATTATAAAGCCTACCTAATAATTCTCTGAAAGCCATACTTGTACATTTAAGGTTTGCATTTAAGATGGTGTTAATAATAATAATAATAATAATAATAATAAAAAAATAATAATAATAATAAAAAAAAGTATATTATTATTATTATTATTATTATTATTATTAATGTTAAAAGGGTTCTATTTCTAATAAATTATGTTCTTTGCAATCCTGGAAAACATATGTATCACACTTTCTACAAATTTAATTAAACCACCAGCATGAGGTCTTCTTAATACTTTCTGTTGAACATCTTGCATAATCTTGCATGCATACTGTATTAAGTATGATCCATTTAATGTCTAAAAATCAAGCTTGTAATTAAAATTTGCTGCAAAGATTCCTTTTAGATTTAACCTTGCTTGTATATGGTTTATTAAAGCCACTAAAGTTATCCCGCTGCAATCAGTGAGTGGTTTTCTTTTCCTTTTAATATTTGTGTTCAATTAATAACAAACACATAATAGACAGAGGTAGGTCACATTTCCAGTCATAAATATCTTTTCTGACACATCACACATTCACTTTTTTTTTCTCCTCACCAATTTTTTGCATTCACTAAACACATAACCAACAGCGCTTACATTAACATCTCAGCATGATGGGCATTTTGAACAAGAAATGCCTTTGACCATTCATGCGTGTAGCGTTATAGCAAGTGAACTTCAAATAACACACACGCATTAAGTGTTAGCACTCAAAAAAACAGTTCATTGCATTCACTATACTAAACACAATACATTGAGAATGTAATCTAAAATTTTTTTGTTTTAAATACTAACTTGCTAAATCAGACTGTTAATTACTGCAAAACTTGATGCAGTCATTTTCTTGTCTTTGATTGTCGCACATTTACAGAAGCATCATGCTTTTTATCTAGACTCCTGAGGATTAAGAACATGAAGTGATGTGTGGGCAATCCCATAACTGTGGCCTTTCATCTCAGCAGATCAGATAAACAGACCTTCCCACACAATCCATATGCATCTGAATCATTCTTAATCATGAAATGAATTCTCTCTCTGACAGATGAATAAAGCAAGGAAAAAAAAAAAGAGTCTAACATTTCAGTGCCAAGCATGGAATCGTGTGCTCATACTGTGAATCTACAGCTAAAGTCAACATGAAATCAAAATTAACCTATTTGCTTTCTTCTTATAGTGCAAGTTCCTGGTCTAATTGTGAATGGTTTACAGTGAGTATTTTTAAAAATGTGTTTGTAACATATAGTCACAATGTATTTCCCTTCACTACACAGGTTTTTAGATAATGTCAATAGATAGATAATATTAAAGGTGCTGTTGAACATGGAGTTGCGACTAGCTGAATTAAGCCCTAAACGATAAACTGAAAACTGAATTTAACCATGTGTATAAAGTTAATAATATCACTGATATTACTGACAGTGTTGATAAACAATTTTGTAAGCATGTCTTGTGCAAAACATTTCACAGGTCTAAGTTTTATTTTATATATTTATTTATTGATAAATATTTGTGTATTCTTGAAATACATAGCAACATTACCACATGCAGACAACACTATAATTTAATAAAGCTTTGTTTTATGCTCTTGTGTATGACTTTTGGTTTTAATTATGCTAATATTATGATATTATAAACATTACACTAATATTTCAAAATGTAACTGATGTTTACTACTAAGTAATATCATCTGGACTTTTTATATGCATTTAAAACACTTAACAAATGCTGGGTTGTTTCAACCCAACCATTGGGTTTCGTTTTTTAATCCCATTTTGGTCACACTTAAGGTACAATTCTCGCTATTAATAAACCACTTTTATTAAACCACAACCATGACTAATGACTTAATAGTCATTAAGGTAGTAATAGGTTTAGGTAGGATTAGGGATGCAGAATAAGATCATGCAATGTACTTTATAAGTACTCATAAACAGCCAATATCTTAACAATAGGAAGGTAATAAGTTACTAGAATTTGTGTTAACTACATTTTCAATCAACGGTTCGGTTTTTAGATATTTTACCCAACTTATAGTTGAAACCCCAGCATTTTTATTTTGTATGCTTTCTATGTATATACAATTACTTTTATACATTTTAATTGGATGCATAGACAATATATTAAGTCTCATCAGTGAACCATAAGCACAAACATGCACTAAAGGAAAAGCAAAACATTACAAAACACCATATGGCCTGCATCTTTTTCCCCAATTTAGACAACTCCCAGTGGGTAAAATACAGGTCCATCTTATAGATTTATCATTAAAAGTTCTGTTTAATGCACATGTGCCACCTTACAGAAATAAGATGGGTTTCACATTGACTCAAAGTTATTGTAATCATGTCTGACATGTGGCGTATGAGTTTATCCAGTGAAGGTTAGTATATTTATGTTAACAGAAGCGTGCGCTGTCTGAATCTGGAGTTGGTTATATGTGTTAGTGTCTCTTTTAGTGCCGCTACATTCCCCTGTCTGAGTCTATGGGAGAACACTGAGGGTTGGCTCATTCTCTAAAGAAGTACCTGGCATGTTTCAACCCCTGAAACACCCTCAATTTATATTCTTCCTCAGTCCCTGGAGGAACTTTTTTCCCAAGGGGAATTTGTGAAGAAAAAAAGGAGTCTTTGAAGAAAACGTGAAAAGACCTAATAGGATCTTCACCATTTCTGATTACAATTTCAAATTATCCAAGAAAATAGTTTGCAATGCTGCTTATAAAAGACTGAAATGACATGACAGTCACTGCAGACTAGGGATGCCAATTTCTTTATCAGATGTGTGTGTAGGTGTGTGTATCTACAGGCTTTTGAGGGTAAAAGAGAGCCAACACTTGATGTTCTGCAGTGATAAAGGGCTTCTCTAGGATTAGAACATCCTGGCTACGTGTACAGCTGCCCTACCTTGTGCTTCTCAGGTCGAGTCCATGAAGCCTAAGAGGACAAAAACATATAAAGCAAAACACGACAAATATGAGTTAAAAGCCTTTAAAAAAGCAGCAGCCGCTCAAAAAGACAGGCACCACACATGCTATTCATAGCAGTCAGCTTGTGAAACTGTAAAGTCGACTTGACCTGAATCAATTGTGTATGTGTGTAGAGCACAGTCGTTTTATAAAATACTACATTTTAAATATGTAAATAACAACGAAAATACAAATAACATTATTAAAATTTTTATCATGTAAATCATGTGATCATGTACAGTATATCATGTTTCATTGTGGTCACACTTTATTCTTATGTACAATTCTCACTATAAATAAACAATTAACTATGCTTTTTGCCTTAATAGACTTACAATCTTTTACTTATTATTAGTTATTAAGGCAATAGTTAAGTTAAGAATTAGGTTATGTTATAGATATGTAGTATAGGATCATGCAGAATATGTACTGTTTATACATACTAATAAACAGCCAATATCTTAATAATTGGTAGGTAGTAAAGCCACAAGTTAATAGTGAGAAATGTTACTTAAAAGTGTTACATTACGTGTTAAATATTTCCAATTTATTTATATTTATATTAAATATATTTTTTGCTTTATTGCAATCAAAAGATGGATGGATAGATGGACGGTCAGACAGACAGACAGACAGACAGACAGACAGACAGACAGACAGACAGACAGACAGACAGACAGATTGCTGTTACAGAAGAACACAATACCAGATCAAAGGTGCATAAACAAAACGTCAAGTGTGACAAATCATTTTTTGATTAGAACAAACTGGATGGAAAAGGACACATTTAGCTGCAGGGAGGGAAATCAAATGACTCAAACATGAGTGGATGCTCAGACGTCCCAGTGCACCGCTTCAGGTGACACACGCATACGATCCCGCAAATGAGGTCAAACTCACACACACATGCTGTCTAAATGCCACACTACAGCTCATTAATAAAGAATAATTAGCAACTGATCAATAATTAATAACCCAGCAGGAATACATATGAAACGAAGAAGACCTCGACAACCAAAGTGACTGTCGGAGAGAGCTCATCTGTCTGTGGAGATCTAGTGCCTATGATGCTAACTGTGATCACCACATTCATTTCATCGACGTCCCATAAGTCACAGACAGCAGCTTTCAGCCTTAACGAGAGCCATTCTTCCATTTGACAACACGGATCCCTGTATTCTTTGAACGGGACAGTGATGAGTAGTTTTCACTGAAGGTTTTTATAACTTCCACTCATTTGTTAAGTTAAAATCAATCAATGACGTCGCCATCTGGAATTGCATCGCGGTGAATTTGTAAGAGTCACAATAGAGGCCGTTGAAAACGTGACACGAACCACTGATAAATCAAGCAGACATGAATAGCAGACAACCTAGCCATTGGACTTATGACAGAGTGACAGAGCTTCGGTGGAAGCTCACTCCTCATGAAAGCAGCATTCTATTATTTTGACTGCTAATCACACAATTTGCTTAAAAGGGAATCTGCCGCAGACAACTGGGATTTCAGGACACATTAGGAGTTCTGACACTGATCAAGCAGAATAATGACGTTTGTGATTTAAAAAAACTACTTGTGGTCTGAAGAGTTCCAGCAAAATATTTGAAGTCAGTTGGTTCAGATGAACAAAGGACAGTTTTTTTTAAAGGTCTTTGTCTATGCGAATTTAAGTTGATGTTTGATAAATGAGAGCTTAAGGTAGCCAGGCTATGACGATATCATTTTTAAAATAGCCGTTCATTTACATAACAATGGTGTTTTGGGGCCTAAAAGCACACTGTTGACATTGTGTTTCAAAGTAAATTTTTAACATTATAGTGTATAGTGTAAAATAAATGAAAAACACAAATTGAAAAATACAGTATTACCATATAATTGTCATAAATCTGTCCAGAAAATAAGTTACACCATTAAGTATTACTGGGTCAACATTATTGAGAGAAAATATAACATAAAAAGTCATACCATCGCTTACAGTTGGAGGCAACATTTTTATTTTTTGAAATGTTCATTCATTCATTCATTCATTTTCTTTTCGGCTTAGTCCCTTTATTAATCTGGAGTCGCCACAGCGGAATGAACCGCCAACTTATCCAGCATATGTTTTACGCACCGGATGCCCTTCCAGCTGCAACCCATCACTGGGAAACATCCACACTTACTCACACACATACACTACAGACAATTTAGCTTACCCAATTCACCTATAGCGCATGTCTTTGGACTTGTGGGGGAATCCAGAGCACCCTGAGGAAACCCACAGGAACACGGGGAGAACATGGCAACTGACCCAGCCGAGGCTCGAACCACCGACCTTCTTGCTGTGAGGTGATCGTGCTTTCCACTGTGTCACCGTGACGCCCCCACTGTTGTTCAATGACTTGTAAAATAGTATGCACTGTCGTCATTGCAAAGACAAAGAAATTAGTTATCAGAAAATAGTTATAAAAATTATTGTTTAAAATAGTTTTGAAAAAAATCTCTGTTAAACAAATCACTTGGTAAATATTTGAAAAAAGAATACACCTTCCTAATAATTTTGACTTCAACTATATGTGTTGGGTTTTTATTATATAATTTTATGAATAAATAATGTAAGCTACTGGTAGTTCTAAATAAAATGAAATTTACATAATACATACTGTACATAATTTAGTTCTCCTCACTCCACAACTAATCCTAACAGTATTCACAACCGAAAAATTAATTAAAAACAACCAAAATTTGTAGTGAAATCCAGTATAAACAACATTTATTATTAAGGCCAAGCCATAACGCACTACACAAACTCTCATTTGACTCAGAAATACATTATAATATTATTATATCATAATATTATACGATTCGATTGCTTAACATTGCTTTGGAAGTCACAAAATTTTTTAGATGACTAAATGATGTCACTTATATTTCAGGAAAACATAACAGGCTACTTAATATTTCAAACAGATAAAAACAAATTTAGCTATTTACTATGCTTCTCTAACCTCACATTTAGCAAACCTAAAGGCTAGTTTTGATAATCTCAATAGTTCTTACTCTCTGTCCAATATGTATCAACTACAACTAGACCAAAAGACACTATATGACCAACACGTTATTAAACAGCAAATCCAATCGCCCTATAAAAAAATCCATTTAAATTTACAGGCCATGCTTGTATTAAAGTGGCTTGACATCCTTTATTCCCCAATTGATTTAACCACCCGCTCACTGACAGCTTGTCAAAAGGTTACAGGGGGTTACAACCTTGTGTTTGGCACCTGCTTCTGCTATCTTGGCAAGTCGACCCTCTTGTCTTAAAACACAATCCTGGTCACAGACTCTCTTGTTGACCTTTAAAAACAGAACCTCTGTCTTATATTACACTCTGCATGCATATCAACAGCCTCAAGATGAAACTGAGCTATAATAAGAATCAATATTGTCTGCGAATTGTTAAATCTAAAAATAAACTTTCAGTATCCCAAGAGAGAGAAATAGAGAGAGAGAGAAAAAAACATGGTTATCCTGGCAGGGTGCTGGCTAATGGTTTTAAGTGCAGAGACACAGGCTAGTCTGCTTAAAACATTAGGAGCGTCATAGCATGGATTGACTGACCCCAGATCAGCAGGGGTGCCATTAGATGGCTATCATTAGAGAAGGGCAGCTTGGCACTGGATTGCACAATAAGCCCGCAACCCTGAAATGCCGCTTTTGATTGTGTGATTCATACAGTAGCCGTGTCAAGGACAGCTCACTGGGTCCCAGAGAGAGCGGCTTCAATGATAAATGAAGGGGCAGCGACTCCACAGAAGCGTCCTCATCTTCATTTAATGTGAAGTCCCTTGACTCAGTACTTGGGCATGTGATTTTACAGTGCACAACAGTCACAGTCAATGGATTGTTCATATATTAAGACACTCTCTTTTTCGCCCATCCTCATGTCGTTTTGAAGACATGAATTTTGAAGATTGTATGTATTTTTTATATTTATATAATGACAGCTCTCAGTGACTCTGCAGTGAAGATATTGTAAGATTACATATTTAAGAAGACTGTTATGCTCACCAAGGCAGCATTTATGTCATAAAAAAGTAAGTAAAAATAGCAATACAGCGAAATATACACATTTAATGGCAACATTTTTAGCCCTCCAGTGAAATGTGAATTCTTTTTCAAATATTTTCCAAGTGCTGTTTAACAGAGCAAGGAGATTTTCAGGGTATTCAATAATATATCTTTTTTTTCTGTAGAAAGTCTCATTTCTTTTAGTTTGGTTGAAAAAATATAAATATAAAAAATAAAATAAATATATATAAATATATATAAACTTCTAATAAATATATAATAAATTTCAATATGGCTTTAAGACATCAAAAAAATACATCTTTTTATTATTAATAATTTTCAAAAAGACGGCTACTTAATATTTTTGTGAAAAAAAATGCAACCCAGGCTCATTTTGAAAACGTACCACTATATACATTTCTGGAGAGCGTCAAATATGTCCCAGGAGCTATGTTTTTTTTTGCAGTTTTTGTTTTCGCGAATCCACCAGAGGCCGCTGTGTATGCTTTTTCAGATCTCAAATTGCTCTCGCGCCTGCTGTTCTCGTGTAAATCCACCAGAGTCCGCTGTCGACTGACAGACTGACCCACCCTCCTCTTTCCCTAAACCCAACCAATAGTGTTTTCAAAAGCACCGATTGACCCCCTGTCTATACGGAGGTAAGCGGTCAGCTGGTAAGCGCGAAAACTAACAACGTCACACCGCCCTGTAGTGTTCGTTTAAAAAATGAAATGCAGCCATACGTACTTATGGCTACATAATTCGCGATCTCCAGAAATGTATATAGGGCTACGTTTTCAGAATGAGCCTATGTTGAAAAAATGTTTTGTTCAGAATTTTTTGATGGATAGAGGGTTTTAATTTAATGGTTAACAGTGTTTTGTTACCATATTAAGAACAAGACTTATGTTCCAGTGTAGGTGCCTTATTTTATCCATAGTAATCATGCAGCCTTAGTAACCTTGGCATATAGTGCACAAATCACACGGTTTCCTTTTATATGGTTTTTGGTTGGATTTGGACTTGGCAAATGTGGTAGAAACCTTGTATGAAAAAAAATATATCATAACTTCCAATTTTGTGTGTCATCGGCAAGCCAGCAGAATACAGATTTGGAACAACATGAGGGTGAACAAATGGTAACAAGACTTTTCATTTCCGATGCTTTCTTCAAAACGTGCCTCTTATGTCAGAACATGCCGTCTCTGAGAACTCTCATACCATAACCATGGCTATTTCATCCAACAGGCAGAACAAAAAGCAGATGGAGAACCTTCCATAATGCAGCTGCTTTGGAGAGGTCAGGGGAGATCAGTCTGTTCCAGCTATTGCTCACTTGGTAGTCACAGTTCTCAGAGGTTTCTGTGCATTTCTGACTTATTCAGACATTGGAAATTTGTGGTTGGGAATACAAAATGAAGGACAGAGAATTTGAAGAGACCTCAGACATTCTGCTCACTTGTTATATCTGTTTTGATATGCCATCTCACCCACTGAAGGCCCAGGCTTGATTACAGTCTAATCACATTGACACGAACCCTTGCATTCCAAATACTTATTCAGATATTTAAAAAACACAATGGAAATTACTTTACACTGGTGGAGTTCCTGCTATATTAGCTGATCTGTCCATGCATTACATAACAAGATATAACCACAGATCATTGTTACTATTAAATACCACGCACTTCATTTAATGGCAGCGGTGATGAGGCCTCATTGACTTAAGGGTATGCCTCATTACACACTGCCAGAGCTTTTCACTTAAGGCAAACCTCAGGCGGCCATCGAAACACATATACACATACATATATTAATAGCGCAGCCTGGATGAATATTTGATCCTTATTGGTTGGGCAAACACACAGAAAACTGTCATTGCTGGCTGACAATTTCAACAATTAAATCGCTTTGCAAAGCTCTACTCATTAGAAAAACGTGCATTTACCAATGTTTTTGCTCCAAAAACTGCAAAAACTTACTTTGCTGCGATTTTCAACTACATTTAACTTTACAGGGAGTAAAACCCCAATTGTGTTTCTTTTTTCATGCAAACTCATAATTACAGTGCAGATTATCAGCATACGTCTGCACTGTTTCTTGCGCAATATTACTTCAAAAACTTAAAATATAGAGCATGATTTGTAAAGTAATACATTTTTACATATGCATCACATTTTTATTTATGCCCATATGCATGGCTTTTCAATTTGATAAACGTTCTTGGCTGCTTACCAGGTACACTGTAAAAAAATACAGGGTTCCACACAATTCATTAATGTTGTCCCAACGATTTAGTTAACTATTAATGATTAAGTGGATTGAACCAAAAAAAAATTAAATAAGTAATTTAAACAAGCTCAAGTTGAAAACAATTTTTGTTTGAGTGTACAGTATAGTGTCATAATAGGATTTTTTATCCCACTAACTCTACATTTCACTTGCCAACAATTGCCACAAAATGGGAAACAACGTAATATAATTTTGTACAAAAATGAAGGTATTCATTTTTCATTAAGTTGTATTGAAAAAGCTACATTATAATCATCAGTGATGATTATACATGTGTTGATTATACAACTACATGTGATGTAGTTGAACTACAATGCAATTTTTTGATCATACCTTACAGATATATTTATGTACACACAAACTCCAAATGTGTACAAGTACACATTAAAAAAAGGAACCACAATTTGTACTGCCAATGAAACTGAATTATGTAGACGTATGTTTTAATGTTGATTTTAAATGTTGCTCAGTTACAGAGTTAATTCAGAAAACTTTCTAAGTATATTCACAACACTGATTTTCTGTTAACAATTATAATTCTTTTGGAAAAATACGTAGGATGAAACAAGAAAGTGGAGTGTAAAATCTTCGGCTAAATCAGGTGACAAGGCAAGCTGAAAGACAAGTGCAAATCAACAATACAGTACTAATGTGCTAATGAACTGCTAATCCTGCAGGGAAATCCAGTTAACCTAGGAAGTGTTTCAGTACATGATAATTAGTTAGCACAAGCTGCTTATTAACTGGTGAAGAAGATCTACCACAATAAAAGATACCATTTAAGGTAGTTTTTCATTCATTCATTCATTTTCTTTTCGGCTTAGTCCCTTTATTAATCTGGGGTCGCCACAGCGGGATGAACCGCCAACTTATCCAGCATATGTTTTACGCAGCAGATGCCCTTCCAGCTGCAACCCATCACTGGGAAACATTCATACACACTCATTCACACACATACAATACGGACAATTTTAGCTTACCCAATTCACCTATAGCGCATGTCTTTGGACTTGTGGGGGAAACCGGAGCACCCCGGAGGAAACCCACGCGAACACGGGGAGAACATGCAAACTCCACACAGAAATGCCAACTGATCCAGCCGAGGCTCGAACCAGCGACCTTCTTGCTGTGAGGCGAACGTGCTACCCACTGCGCCACCCTAAAAGGTTTATACTTAGTAAAAATGAAAGGTTTGGGATTTAAACCAAATACAAAACCCAAGTAATTTTTTGACTGGTACCACATGTGCGCACAGTGAAATTACTGGAGCAAAATATTATGTTTTAGGAAGGACAGGTTGAGACCATCAATCAAAGCGAGAATGAAAACAGCCTAATTATTATGAACACACTGACATAAGCGCTTATTTGAGCAAATCTGTAACACCTCGCTGTAATCCTGCTGACGCTCCAGGTGCACCTGGCAAAGATGTCTGACTATATTGAGGTCAGTGTTTCTATTATTGTACGACTGTAAGTCACAATTTCCCAGTTTGGGCACTGTGTTTGCAACATGGATCTATGTTTTTTT
>CAIGQV010018106.1:11688527-11722509 GCA_903798115.1 Danio jaintianensis | reverse complement strand
ATATATATATATATATATATATATATATATATATATAGTTCATCTCGAAATGAACAGTCATACTGTGCAATCTAATGTTGCAAATAGCAAGAATAAATCTTTAAAGGTATATTTTCATTTTCTCTCCTTCCGTTGGTTTCAAACCTGATTGAATTTCTTTCTTCTGTTGAACACAAAAGAAGATATTTTGAAGAATGTTGGAAACTTGTAGGCATTGACATCCATAGAATCTTTTTTCCACACAATGAATACCTACCGGTTTTCAAAATTACTTCAAATAACTTCATTTGTGTTCTACAGAAAACCAAATTTCATAAAGATTTGGAAGCACTTGAGGGTGAGCATATGGCGAGTGCATTTTTTATTTTGTGTGAACTGTCTCTTTAAGAAGACTTTAGTACACTTTTGTAAGCAATGTGCTACAAGTGCAAACGATCATAAGCATGCAGGTCAAACAAGGTTGCATGAATAACCAACACTGCTCTTTCCTTACAAATCATACCCATCTCCCATCTAAGCTAAGGACCAACAATAAAAGCGGAGAAAGCCTTCGCCATACAGCTGGAAATATTTTTTTCTTTGACAGCCATGAATATTGGCTCGACTAGCCTGGGATAATACAATGTAAACAGAGGGAAGGATGCAATCTGGTAGGCTATTGTCACGCAAATATCATCTTCACAGTGAGCCAGATGTACACGTAAACATAAGGTGCTTTTTCACAGCCCACCTACACAACGTAGCTTGTGTGCTTGCATAAAAATAGGGTGACCAATGGCATATTCTAATATTCTAATAATACATGGAGGATTTTTATGTAAGGATTAATTCCCACGATGCCTTGGGGATTTGATGCATATAATTAAAGTATTACCAAAAAGGATTTGAGGCCTCTGAGACTTGTTAACATGCCTGGACTTCACACCTGCCAGCTGAGATCTACTGCAAGCCCAAAACACACTAACAGCTCCGTTATTTTTACCAAGATGGTTACATTTGCCAATATTTCCCTGTGTACACAATAGTGACGGGTGGATCATAACGGGAGATTTGATAAATCATTACTGATGCTCTATTGCAAGAGATATTTAGTCATAGTTGCTTCACATGTAGTGTGACTAGACTTCTCTATATATGTCTTTCTCTCTCTGTCTCTTTCTATAAATACAGTACATGTAATATACTGAGTGCATATACTCAACAAAATGCTCCTCTCCATATTTTTTATTTGTTTTACCAGTTAACTATGAGCTTTGCAAACTTAATGACTTTCCCACAGGTAAATGTAATGAGTTATGTGATATATTGTTTACATGTGTTAATGACATTGTTTCCTGGTTCAAACATTGAGATTATTTTAGATGAAATACATTTCAGGAAATTGTACTGGGTCTTTCAACATGCCTTCTATTGTTTATTCATGTTATTATCTTTCTATAACTATAGTAAATCTCCTTTGAGTTTCCTACGCTCTCGCTGAAAATGTGTTTGTAGGGTAATTTTGTTCTATAATATATATAATGATATCATTGGCTACCATTGTTCATAATCCCACCAATGTTGCCATGCCCTCATATTATAGTTGTTTTTTTTGTGCTTTTAGTTTAGACTTGGCTCACACTTTGGAGTAAATTGTAAATAGCAATACTTTGGTATTATTTATCATATGATGTATTCAAATTTATTTTGTTACTATGGCCAACACAATTGGGTCAGTTCCTGAACCACTCTTTAAGTGATTTCATGCACATACAGAAGAAAGAAACATCTCTAAAGTGCTAAAATATGCCACTAACTACTAACTGTTTAGTTCAATCCAATTTTACCTGCATTAAGGCATATCAATATATCAGTATTGATATAGAAGATACTGCCTTTTGAAAATATAGACTTTTTATGTAAGAATCGAAAGTATAGCATTTCGAAGTATTTTATAATTCCTTATGAGTGAGCGAACATATTTTTGTAAAATTAAAAATGTCTTTTTACTGTCATATTTGACCAATTTAAGGGCTTACTGAATAAAGTAAGCGTTCATTTAAAAAATATATAATCTCACACTTTTGAATGGCAGCGTACAACCTTATCAGTGAAGCTAATTATTAAAATGATATTCATAAAATAATCTATCTACTTGCTCATTTTAATTTTAGTGATACTTTATTTATTTTTAAAGTGAGCATGATAAACGTTTGCTTTGATTCTGAAGCAAGATTCTAATCAGTCATTTCAGTACATGACCTGCCAGAAACCTTTTTGCCAGCCATATTTAATTACTAGATATAAATGCACAGTTAATCCAGGCGTTACAGTACTCAATAAATCCTGAAGTAAATTAACAGTTCCTCTGTCCGCAGGTAAGAAAGTTTTACAGCATTAGCAATAGAAAGAACAACACAGAGGATAATATTTCTTTTTTTTTTTTTTAAAAACAAGCTCTTTCTCTTTTCCTCTTTATGACTTTAAAGTGACTGAAACACACACTCAATACCATATGCTTATGACTTATACAACCTATACCAAGTATATTAAAGGCATCCATTCATTAATTTTCCTTCGGCTTAGTCCCTTATTTATCAGGGGTTGTCACAGCGGAATGAACCGCCAATATTAAAGGTAAAACTTTAAAAAGGTAAAAGAGGAATCTGACTTTTTACATTTTTAAGTGCTATAATCAGGTCCCCGGTGCATTCAACAACCCAAAAAACATGAAAAATCACATCCTAATAACTTTCTTTTTTGCAAGTATGGTTGCATTTAAAGGTACAAACACAAAAACAGCGTGTTTTTGCTCACACCCAAATAGAGGCAAATTTGACAAGCTATAATAAATAACCTGTGGGTTATTTAAGGTTAAACTTCACAGAAACTGTCTGGCTATACAAAACATCTTATGACAAGGGGCATAAGACCATAGGACCCCTTTAAGCGTTCAGTGACCCCTGATTTGTCAAACTCATCACCTGCTCATTTTCGGTGAAGACCCGGCGGCCGAAGCTCCAGATGATGTTGGGTGTTGGATCACCCGTCGCCTCACAAGTCAACGTGATCTGCTCCTCCAACTCAGATGCCGTCTGGTTTTCTAGGAAGGTGATCTTGGGTTGCACTGTTGATTCACAGAAACACACAACACTTAAAACATACACCACAAACACTCTCCTTAGGGAAAAGAAAGAATTATTCTCCACTGTGCAATTACTGGGCCTTTGTAATGGTCGTAATACCAAAACAGTGCTCTTAAGTTGATGAGATGAGAGTGCCTCACTGGCTGGGAGCTTTCAATATTTAATCAACACATTGTTATATTTTATAATTCAAAAGAGGAACTTTGTTTAATGGATGTGATGGAGTAGCGCTTTGATTCACTTTTATTTGCCTCGGCTCTAATCTAAGTGCTCTGAAGTAGCGCCGATGGTGGCTGCAAGAAACGTATGAATTATGAGAAATAAAAATATATTGTGATTGTGTTTTTAACAGCGACATCAGCATTTAAAATCTTATATCATGCAAATTTGATGTTGTGCCAAAGAACAAAGGCATAAAAAGCAGTGGCTTTCAGGTTCAATTGTGTACTTAAGCTATAAATAAGAAAATTAGAGTTTTCAGCTGTGCATGAAATGTGATTTTTTTGTACAAACATTAAGAGTTCACACTCTTAATAAGAGAATCAAACTCAGATGTCTTATCAGTTATATAAAATGTGCAATAGTGTTTTTGGATACATCGAAAGCATATTAAAGCATGTGTCTAATTGAATGTTTCAAATTATTTAGAGAAAATAAAACGTCAAAAAGAAATTTAGCGTAAAAAATATGCTTATACTGACATAATATAAAAAGGAAGCATGCTATTATATTTTAAACTATTAAAATCTTGCTGACAATTACGTTAAATCCAGCAAGATATAAAAATGATAAATTACACTGAATTAGTATTTTGGGGCTATTATTCATTCATTCATTCACTCATTCATTCATTTTCGGCTTAGTGCCTTTACTAATCTGGGGTCGCCACAGCACAATAAACCGCAGAATAAACTTATCCAGCATATGTTTTACGCAGCCAATTTAGTTTATTCAATTCACCTATAGCGTGTGTGTTTGGACTTGTGGGGGAAACCAGAGCACCCGGAGGAAACCCACGCCAACACGGAGAATGCAAACACATGCAAACTCCACACAGAAATGCCAACTGACCTAGCTGAGGCTCGAACCAGCGACCTTCTTGCTGTGAGGTGACAGCACTACCCACTCCAGGGTTATTCATTGTATAATGCTATGTTTCATTATTATAAAAAAAATAAAATTACTACAAATTTTACTAAATATTCATCTGTCCACAAAACACCTCTCATGTCACTATTTTTCATCTGTATGGTAACTTCACTCTGCAATGCTAAAAATACTACACCACTGGCCCTTTGCATACAGTAGATGTCACTATAGATGACATGCAGTGCATAACATGTAGTGCAAATATATCATTCATTTAATTTTGCAAGATTTCACTGCTTAATAATCGCCATTTCACAATAATTGATCTTAAATTGATTAACCGTACAGTCCTTATGAACATGACAGTTTATTGGTAGCCCATAATGTAAACACTTGTTTTCAATGCAGCGTTGACAATAATTTCAGAATTCTTTAGCTTACCAAACACATTGAGCGCGACTTCTTCACTCCTCTCTCCGGCCTTGTTTCGAGCGATGCACTGGTAATCTCCCTCATCAAGCTTATTGACGTCTTTGATGGTCAGCTCCGACCCATCTTCATTCAGACTGTACTTCTCGTCTGATTCCAGCACGATATTACCTCTGCAGGAGAGAAGAGAGGATAGGTTTACTGTTTGGCCTTGGAGCTGTTACTTTCTCACTGAAGTCATGAATACATGATGTCTCATCTCCACCAGAAAACACAGAGAGAAAGTGTGCCTGGCCATGTAATGGATTCTTCATCCTGCAGTGCACAGCTTCTCGTGACGCTGATAGTCCACGAAATAAACGGCAGATCTGCTTTGTCATCTTGGCTTTCTTGACACGTTCCTGTCTTGGAGCCAATATAAAAGCTGTAAATAATATCTGAGGGCCATAAACATCAAGCTGATGGGCTTTTTTTGTTGGGAAGAATGCTGCGTGCTGTGTTTCCCTGCGACGCTAAATCAGTCATGCAAAGTTTGGATCCGAATACCTGCTCTTTTTGCTTGTAACAGCAGCAATTGAGCGACATTCTCAAATGGCCCCGGAATGACAGTGCTGTCAGCGAAGGAGGGAAATAAATGAGGTTGTGGCGAGCGCTTTTATCCCTCCTTCTCCCGAGGCGACGTTCAGACTTGATGCCATCTCGTTCTCTCATTCTCGCGCCAGTCACGACTTGGTTAAAGAAGTCACTGGAGTTTTGACTTAAAGCCATACTGAAAGCTGCCAGCTGCCTTATAGCTGCCATGGCTAACGGCGGCTGAAAGGATGAAGCGCTACCTCTGCCATTCACAGCGCTTTTAGTTTACAAGCTCCAATAACTCTGATCCTTCTCCCTCTTTGGATTCAATGAAAACGCTTAGCTTTCCCAACAGAGATTTGGCTCAACTTTTTCGGTGCCATTTTGGCACAGATGGATAAAGGAGCTGCTTAAACTGAAAAAAAAAGAAAAAAAGAGTGGATTATAAATGACACATACCGTGCCCACGTGACAGTGGGTTCTGGGTAGCCATCTGCGTGACAAGCCAGCGTCATGGCCTGGTTGATGTCTGCAGTGGCATTAAGCTCAGTGTAGCGGGTCCTGATGCTTGGCAGAACTGGGAGGAAAAAAGAAAGGTGAAAAGAACATTCTCTGTAAGCCACACTTAAAAAAAACACTTTATTTTAAGGTGTCCTTGTTTGACTTGTTCCATGAACTTACTATAGTAATTACAATTAATTATGTGTAATTGCAAGCAACTAACACTAAACCTAACCCTCATCCTGACCCTAACCATATAGTAAGTACATGTGATTAATTAATATTACTTACTGTAGAAGCTACAGTAAATGAATAGTGACACTTTAACAAGTGGGTATCTTAAAATAAAGTCTAATCATATTTAAAATGTATTGTTATTTAATATTTCCTGGACAAAATAATAGCATGTGGGTTTGAAATGACTTGAGGGACTAAAACAGTAACAATTTACTTTTTAATTTTATTAAGTAACACTTGACATGAGTGTCATTTTACAGTGTAATTATACAGTACTGAGTAATAATAATTAACAAAGAATTTATCATAAGCTTGGTTAGAATTGGGTGATTATTTTTACTATTATTGTTGGATTATTTACACTATAAAACGTATGTTACATGTGTAGCAAAGATAAACTGCTAAATAAAGTGTTACTAAATGTCCCTTTACATTTCTTTACTACAGTGCCTTTATACGCTGTTTTCTAATAATAATAAATGTACATAAAAATAAATAAAGAATATGATTTATTCTAGGAAAAAAACTCAATCTACTCAATATTTTAATAGCTAATAATATAATACCTCTTCTTTGGGTTTAAATTTCACCATGTTTAAACTTAAAAACTCTTAAAAAAGGAAAACAGCATTTGTTATTCAACAAAAAGTTTAATAATGAATTATTATTGAATGTGACTGACAAAATTTATGAATTAATGAATTAAATTGAATTGTTAATTATCACAATTAATGAAAGAATGTTGATTAAATAGTTTCTGCTTTCATATGAAACAGCCCCAACTACACTGTTAAAATATGCCTAGACTCTTTGCTCAAGTGTGTATGTGAGGTAACAGGCTGTAAGATTGAGTCCTCACCATTGACAATGACCTTGATGACCCTCAGGTCGATTTCTCCTCGGGCCATGATGCGGCCCTCGCAGGTGTAGTCACCCTCATCTGTCTTTTTGATGCCGCGGATCTGGAGGTGGCTGTTGCTTAAGACCTTGAAACGGACTGTAGGTGTGAGATGGAAACAGAGAGAGAGAAAGAAAAAAATAAAATAAGAGGAAGCAAAATGAGACTGTAATTACTCTTGAGTAAGATAAGGAGACCATGTTAACGAGCCTCTCATTACATGCTGGGCAGCAAAATGACTCGCTGCTCATCTTCTCCCAGTATAAAATCATTTTTATGGGCTTTTCTGCAGTGCTATCTGTATTCAAGACCCAAAGTAAAGGTGCATATAATATTTCAACCCCGTGGAGACATCGTATAACAGCACTGATATATTAAAAACGATAAAAACACAAATTCAGCAAGATAAAGCACAACTTTCAAGCTTAGACAAATGTTGGAAATAGAATACTTGCCTAATACATACAGTTGTGCATACAACAAGATACTGTAGAGTGTACTATTTTAGCTTGTTACAGTGCCCCCATTGGGATATTAAATTCATTTTATTTTGTATGTCAACTACAATAAGTTTACATCAATCCAAAATCAAAATACACAGTTATATACTTTAAAATAATGGTCCATTAGTTAATGTTAGTTAACTTATTTACTAGCATTAACTATATGAATAATCTTGTAAAGCATTTATTAATCATAGTTCAACATTAACTGATAAATTATTCAAATCCAAAGTTGTGTTTGTTAACATGAATTAATGCACCATGAGTTAATATGAACTAACATGAACTTACCTTAAATAACATTAACTAATGTTAACAAAGAACGAATAAATATGGTAATAAATGTATTACTAATAGTTTGTTAATGTTAGTAAATACATTAACTAACATTTATTAATGGACCATTATATTTAAGTCTTACCAAATACAATTTATTTTCTTATAATATATATATATATATATAGCATTTTAAACTTTTTTTGCACACCAAACTGGTTCATTCAAGGATCCAGTTTCTCTAAACCTGCCTTTCTGACAGTCTACTCTGTCTACTCTCTGTTTTGATTGGTCAGATAAGGCTCAGTGTAGTTTGTGATTTGTCTATCACTTACTGTGTGTGTGTGTGTGTGTGCGTGCGTGCGTGCGTGCGTGCGTGTGTGCGTGTGTGTGTGCGTGTGTGTGTGTGTGTGTGTGTGTGTGTTGATCTTTACTATATCTAACACAGTGATGTAAACACAGTAATGTAAACAGTAATACTGGCGTTGCCTTTAATATATCATTTAAAGTTTGAGTCTTCATCCATTGCAAGTTTATAAGATTTTCTTACACAGTACAGAAAACGTCATCTTCTCCCAACATGTCGACAACATGAATCAAACAAATGTTGCTATGTTGCACTGCACCAAATCTAGAGCAGAAAGAGTCATTATAGTGATTATAGTGGGTGCTATTGTTTTTAGTGGCATCACGTCGCACTGCTCGCATCTGTTGGGGACAACTCATCTTGAGTCATCTCATCCTCACCGCCATTGCCTTTAAACATGAAATACTTCCAAACATCAGACTGTAATTTCACTGCAGCCATTAGTTGGGTACTGTGAACTCGGACTGTCTCTGTCTGTTTTGGTTTTAAGAGGAACGACTCAAAATTGGTGAAATCTTCAGAACCAGAAGAAAAGTACAGATACTATTCACATCCTCTGAAGGAAAGCATGCACATTAAGGATTGATTCAGGCTTTTGTGAATCAATATTATTTAGTTGAACTGAAAGATAATTAAGTTCAAAGCAATCAATATTGTTTACCCAGTCCTACTTTTACATTCAAACAGACACCTATAGGATGCCTGAAGAATTATACTAGAGTAGTTCACCCAAAAATCTAAATTCTGTCATCATTTATTCTCCCTTCACTTGATACAAATCTAAAACATTGTGAAGAAAGCTGAAAATTCATAACCATTGACTTATTTCTACTATGAAAGTCAATGGTTACAGATTTTCAGCATTCTTCAAAATATCTTATCGTGTTCAACAGAATAAAAAAAATCCACTTGAGGGTGAGTAAACTGAGTACAGTTTAATTTTTAGGTGAACTATCCCTTTAAATATTCAGTATTTTGTGTTTCATCATGATTCATTCAAACATGAAGGAACATCCGTCAGAACAAAAAGCAGAGAGCAGAAGAGGTTAATGAGAGAAATGTGGAAAATGGTGTTATTTACATAGAGCAGTTTGGTTTTCAATCTCTGCTACAATTAGTGGTTTTGCAGTGAAAATCTCTGCGAGTTCACGTCTTACAGCAGAGATCTGCGGTCACTGGTTCTTCCAGCGGGCTCTGAGGGAGGAGCCCTCTGAGGTTAAAATAGTTTCATCCAAATGAGCCTTGAACTCACAAACAAAACAGCGCAGATGAAAACACCATGAAGCTTTGAGTACTCGGGAGTTCTCACAATTAATATTCAGGTGCTTCCCTGTCACTGTTTTTTATTGTGACAATGCTAAGAGAGCTTACACATGTAACTGGAGAGTTTTGACAGGAATTCTTTAAAGTCAAAACAGTAGCTACTTGAAAAGTGAAAAAATAAATAAAGAGAAATAGATCTCTTACCATCAGTCTCAGGCTGGATTCTCATCTTTTTATACCTCCAGATAATAGTTGGGGGTGGTGAGCTGATGACATCACAGATGATGTCAGCATCATCCCCCTCGTTGAACTCTTGAGGCGATGGAGCATATTGAAAAGTGAGTTTCTCTGAAAAAGACATTTGAAATCATCTTGTAAGAGATTATCTTGTATTACTATTGCAATAATCCCATTCTTAATCTGTAAATTTACCACTAAAAGCTCAAGTTGCAAAAGTGTATATGAAATTAAGAATTGTTCTCAGAAAGAATATAATTCTGAGAAATGTCGACCCCCATTGGGTGCATTTATGGTTTAAATTTCTGTAAATTGTAATAAAAAAAAAATGTGTATGAAAATGTGTACAAACAATTCATAAAAAATTTATTCTTTTCACAGAATGTATATTATAACAATTCAAATGTTATAACAAATATAGTTCTATTTGTACACATTTGTCGGAACAGCATAATTAAATACAACAACAGTATTGGAATGCATTTTTATAATTATTCATACATAATAAAAATAATAAGCTCATTTTCTAATAAGAAAAAATCAATTATTTGTGGGAAGATGATGATGACCAAAATACTGCATACCATAAAAAGAAACCATAAAGTTTTGGTAATACGGTATTGTAACACTTTTGCATTTCTCATGACAACCCCTTAAAAAAAGATCAGTAAAATTTCACTTACGGAAAATTTTTACAATGATGGTGCCCTGAGATTCCTTTTCTCCGCTTTTTGCCACACACTTGTACATGCCCGCATGATCGACATTAGCATTGTAGATTGTGAGTGTCGACGAGGACTCGTCATTCTTGCTGATGCTGATGTCTGGTCTTCCTGGCAAGAGCTTCTCCCCATTGGGTGCAAACCAGTCTATTTCCTTAGCATCTCCAACAACTGGAACCAGAGACAGACAGATAGAGAGAGTGAGAAGACACTGTGACGGCTCATCAGATTTGAGGTAAACTTTTAAATACATTTTTGCTTTCCATTACCGGCTGATATACTTAGAGCAGTTCAGACTCTTTTATTCTTTGTTTAAGAGTTAAAAGTAAGAAATACCTGAGCAGAAATCAGCAGTTGAGAAACCATCTGATTACAGTACTGAGAATGTTTGCACAAGCAATCCAGCACGTCATTGAAGTCATGTTATTGTTAAAATTTGTTGTTAATTAAAGGGTGTGTTGCTTTCGATTAGAATTGGATATCAATTTCAACTAGAAAAAAAACAGATTTTCATTGTTTATATTTTTACTCATAGACATCTGATCTTGGAAGACTAAACAGAGGAAACAATCTGATTTCCATCTGATTGAAGGCGGAGTCTCAGAGACACATCTACCTATAACTTCATCCCCACTGACCAATGGTTATCCAAAGGTAATTAAGTATATCAGGATAATTAAATATATCTGAGACTGCAAAATATATGCAAAATAGTCCACAAAGCAGACCAATTTTCTAAATATAGGACAATATAGTTATTAAAAAAATATCTAAACAGCAAAAATACATTAATCCTAATTATTACTAGATCATATTTCCCAAGTTTATTCCAAAGTATTCTATGTACTGTATGCTTTATAATGATATTTAATCAAATACAACACATATACGTCCTAGACTTTGTCTAACTTTGCCTAAAATCTATTTTCATGTTACATTTATTATATTTTATTATTTAATATATTTTAACACACAAACGTATAATTACATGACTGGATCACTGAATCATAATTTTCAATTGAAATGAATCAAACCTCACAAACTTACGAATCAAATCATTGTCATCGTTTTAATCAATTTCTCTATAAAAATGATCACTGTCTTAATTCTCTCATGCTCTCATAAAAAAATCATGTTAATAATCTGCAACCAACTAAATATTGTAAATATATTCATAATGGTTTATAAAAAAATAATAGAAAGATTTAAAACACATAACGTACAATAATATAGACTTAAACTATGGAAACACCTGCAAAAATTAAAAGAATATAGCAGTGAATAATTCACATTTTCTTTTTTCCTTTGAATATTTACGATGTCCCTCATTTATAATAGAATTTGCTTTTGCATTTCATCTACAGTCATTCCTATTACAACATAAAAAAATGTAATCAAGAACTAAATTTTGCAAACCGATTCACTCCAAGAGTCAGGCAGGTCAATGAATTTATGGGCTGTAAATAAGCACATCAAAGCTTTAGTCAACCTTGCCCAGCCATCAGAATGAAGAGGCTTGCTTAAATCCTTGAACCTAGTGCTAACGGCAGGTTTGAAATGTGTTAAATGTGACACGACCCCTGATTTGTTTCATCACCGGAGTGTCGTCGTCGTCCTACCTTCACACAAAAAGAATTTGGACTCTCCAACGCTGATCTCTCCCTGGGTCGGAGTGATTTCCACTTGCAAGGCAGCTGGAGAAAAGAGAGACAGACAGAGAATTCAGAAATAACCCACATGGATGTGATACACCGATTATACAAGGCATGTGCACAACTGTGTATTTTTAAAAGCAACTCGTTAGTTGGTTGCCTGCATGATTTGTTAACATGTCATTGATGTTTCTGGAGCAGTTTTAATTTTATATCAAGCGTCAGCTCTTGGAATGAACAGATGCATGTGAATAATTACT
The DNA here is from genome assembly GCA_903798115.1 of Danio jaintianensis. Lineage (NCBI taxonomy): Eukaryota > Metazoa > Chordata > Actinopteri > Cypriniformes > Danionidae > Danio > Danio jaintianensis. Next base: position 11,710,377 of record CAIGQV010018106.1, on the reverse strand, counting down.
ATTATCTACAAAAAGTAAAAGACTAAGCCATCCAGAAATACCTAGCAGCCTGAATATTCTGGAGTAGAAGTTTAAAAGTAGATCTTCAATTACTTTATTTAGTGTATTTATTTATTTCTAAAGGCACTTCACATGCTCAATATATTTAGTTGATTAAAAATAAATTTGAAGAGATTAGATGTCACTGAGTGCTGTCTGAAATTTCTTCTAATTTTAACTCCAATTTCATTCTCAGCCTGGTATGTTTGTTTAGTTATTTCACTTTAATGGCAAGGAAAAGAACCTTTTATATATATCTTATATGTGTTTGGATATATTATATATCCAAACGATAACAAGATATACTTATTTTTCCATACCAAATGCTTACTGACAGAATATACAGTACTGTATAATCTTTATCAATTAAATTACCCTGATAATTTTTCTATCACTGGCAAACCTACTGTAGTTGGTTCTCATCCATCACGACCCATTCTTAAAATTTACCCATAACACACTCGTACAGTACATGCTCCTCCTACACATCCTAACTAAAGCTTTTTTTTGTTATCTAATTACTAAGGTAGTTTACATAAAAATCACAGTTTGTGTCTCGAAGCTAAAACGAGAAGCATATGCTGCACATCCCCAGTGACTGGGCCTGCCAACCAATTAAAACGCACTCCTGGGAAGGATGTTGTCTGTGGGTGTATGAGGAGCACAAGGCCGTGCATTTTTGGACCTGAAGATAACAACACGTCAATAGCTCTGGCTCTTTTCCAGCTCTGTTAATGTGGCAGGCGGAGATGAGTATTTACTGCGGTACAGAAGCAAGCGAGAGCAATGTGCAGCAAACCGTAGCCATGGAAACCTCGAGTACTGTCACAAGCGCTTATTGAAAAACCTCAGTGTTAGGCAGACTGATTCTTGGACTAAATATGACAATTAGGGCTCAGCACTATCAGAAATATGGTGAATTATAGGCCTCTCACAAACTTATTTTCCACCCACAATTACCTGGGGGTTCTGAACTACACTGATATTTCATAATGGTACCTTAAGCTTCAATTTTCCAGTTTAATAGAAGGCACCTGATGGAGGTCCCTGAACATTTCCATTCGTGTGCAGTTGGGGAGCATAATGCTGTAAATGATAGCATATTAGTTTCTCGATATGAGGCTAATATGTTTCATCTCCCTGCATCAACTGCAGTGAATGAGATGAGTGAATGCAGCATGCGGCTGTTAGCTTTACAAGCGACGGATACCTTTAGATCGCAAGGACAAGGATGAAGACAGACCTGTGAAACTGTACCTGCCAGAAAACAACAGCTGATTGCTTTCTGTCACTGAACCTGTCAATCATGAGCACCCTAAAAAAACGGCAGGAATTCTTTGTGTCTTGAAGTTTGCAACAAGAGAGGAACTGACCTAGAACCGAGCCACATGAGATTGATGAACTTACATCGTTTTACTCAGAGCTTGTTTATTCACACTGTATTCATGGGTAATTAGAAAAACGCTTTATTCAACGAGTCACATTTACACAAATTGATTGACATTTGAATTCCGAACCCTGCATAAGTCAAGGAAGGCTTTTGAAATCAATGCAAAACTATTCCTTTGAATAAGAAACATTAAAGCTGTGTTCACAGTTGGCAGGTTTGGATCGATTAAAACTAACTGCAGTGTGTCGGCACTGATAGCATAGTGGACAATGTGTCGACATATACTGCACTGTGGGTATCCCAAGTTTGAGCCCTGACTAGCGGATCTTTCCCAATCCCATCCCCCTCACTCCCCAATTTTGCTTCCAGTCAATACACAGTCCTGAACAAAAAATCCAACAATAAATATATAGGAAAAAGTAACTGCAGTGTGATTGTTGTGTTCGTTTATTTGAATAAGTGTTTGTGTGCACCCCATCAGCATATGTAGGTAGACCACTGAAAAGATGGATCTCAGTCTGCCTCTATTTCTATAGTTCAACTGAAATATGAAAGCAAAACAATCCAAAGGCATCTGAATGAAACAATAACAGGATGTTAAGTCACAAGATGCAACCATAAAAAAAAACTAAAAGCTCAAGCAATGTTGACCATCAAAGTTACAATACATGTACTCATTTAGCCCACCATAAAGCACTGACCTGGATTTCCAATAAATTCTGTTGTAAAGTATACAACACAAAAGCCTATTTTGTATCTTTAGATTATAGGTCTTGTAAAATGTAAATGTATTACTATTTATGCGTTTTGCAACCAACTCTATAATTATTGAAATAAATATTTACTTTACTTTCTTTATTGTCCACAAGTGGAAATTTATCTTTGGCTTCACCACACAACCACATCAGCGTTCACATTACACATATCACAGAAAAACAGGTAACACAAATACATTCAATGTCATCACATAAATCACATTAAAAACTCAATTAACCCTATTTATACTTAAAACCCAGTATTTAAATTTCTAATGGCAGTCGGCACAAAGGACATTTGATACATATTTTCTTTACTTGAGGTTGCCTAAAACATCTTTTTGATGGCAAGAGCTGAAATTTTATATTTAAGCGATGGGAACAATCTTCAATAATGACATGTGCTTTGTGTTTAATTCTCATTAAATAAATTTCATTTAGTTGTCTTTGTGCTTTACCTACAATTGCACTGGAAAATTTTACTACTCGACACAGTTTTTGCTTTTCCTTAATTGGCAACAGTCCATACCATGCAATCATGTTAAAACTCACAACGTTTTTTAACCAAATTCTTGTATACCATCTCCAGAATATCTTGACTCACACCAAATTGTTGTAACCTCCTAATAAGATATAATCTCTGCATTGCTTTTTTTTTTTAAATACACTCGTCATTATTGAATGCAAATTGTTGATTCATGTCTTTGATGCAACTGAAATATTTTCATTTATATTTATATGAGCACCAATAGGGCTACTATTTCCGAAGAATGGGGTGAAAATACCACCAAAATAAACACCCATAAGATAAGGAGACACATTAAATCTATTACTGCTGTTGCATTTGAGAAAATGAATGAACATTTGTCATTCATTTATGATCTACTTGAAAAATCTCATATTCAATGAAGGAACAAAATGTATCCCAGTTTCAATGAAATTGAGCAGGACAACTGCAACTGCAAATGTTTTCAACTACATTAACATGTGCACCAGTAATGCGATGGTTTCCAGTAAATAAAGTAAGCACTTAATAGCAGTAAGAAGACACACACACACACATCTTTACTCCTTTTTACTAGCAACATTCATTATTCTTATTATATGCTAAAAAGTGTGGTTATTATTACCACCATTATTCTCAAAACTAAATTTCCATTGATGGTTATGCAGCACTGTGCTGACATTGTAATACTGTGCAGTGTGCTGTATTAACAGTTTAGTGATTCAGAGAGATGATGTCTCAGAGTTCATTCATGGAGCTGTGTGGACAACAAACATCATCTGTGCACAATCACATCTACTAAACATATGCACACTTTGAACAGTAATAATGAGATTAAGCTCTTTACATGAGTTTACATGTTTACTGTGATTGAAATTGCCATATGTTACACAGTTTAACATTATTATAATTCTGAGCTTAAATGCATTACTTTGATTAAAATATTATATAATAATTCATGGCAGCACAGTGGCGCAGTGGGTAGCACAATCGCCTCACAGCAAGAAGGTCGCTGGTTCGAGCCTCGGCTGGGTCAGTAGGCATTTCTGTGTGGAGTTTGCATGTTCTCCCCGTGTTCGGAGGGGTTTGCTCCGGTTTCCCCCACAAGTCCAAAGACATGTGGTATAGGTGAATTGGGAAGGCTAAATTGTCCGTAGTGTATGTGTGCGAATGACCTTTTTATTAATCTAGGGTCGTCACAGCGGAATGAACAGCCAACTTATCCAGCATATGTTTTACGCAGCAGATGCCCTTCCAGCTGCAACCCATCACTGGGAAACATCCATACACACTCATTTAGACACATACACTACGGACAATTTAGCTTACCCAACTCACCTATACCGCATGTCTTTTGACTTGTGGGGGAAACCAAAGCACCCGGAGGAAACCCACGCCAACATGGGGAGAACATGAAAACTACACACAGAAATGCCAAATGACCCAGCCGAGGCAGCGACCTTCTTGCTATGAGGCAATCGTGCTACTCACTGCGCCACCATGACGCCCTGCATGTAAACATATTCATTGATAATAATAAAGTAAAGGTTTGGTTGAAGGCTGATGATAATTTAGTTTTATTCGGTCTCCAAACGTTTCGAATGGTATAGTTTTATAATGGTATAGGCTTTAAAAATAACAGAGAAGTTTAGATGTAGAACAAGGACAATGCAGCACCACTTCAATGACAAACACTAACCCTGACAACCCTAAATGCTGACACACATCTCTGCATTTTATCATCATAATGCTCCAAGATTCTAATGTATCATGTGGTGGTGTGAGGCGGTATACGAATAAGGTATTTGCTCCATTATCTGCAGGCAAGCAAACAGCATCCCCATTTGTTTGCGTATACATATGAAGTGCAGCTGGAGATATCCGCAGACGTTAAAGTACTGTGGGAGGAAACTCTGGTTCTGTCTTGTTTGCTCAAAATGAATTTCCAGACAACGCTCTTACACTTTCAGCACAAATCGAAAAAGGAAAAACGTCTTCAGAACCAAATCAAGTCTTAAGTGCAGACATCCAGCCAGCCTTCTATATTACTGTGTCCCTGAGCTTGAAAAGTCTCTGTATATACTTAACCTGAGTAATACATTGTAATCCAATATCCTCTTCCATGTATTGTGAAGAAAAAAAATAACAATGATAAACAAAGGAAAAAATACTTACAGCATAAAAGACCAACATATTAAATTAGCCTACGACTTAAGTTGTTTGTTCTCAGAAAGCCTAAGAAACCATCCAGTTTCCACTTGAAAACACCAGACCGCCTTGAACGACTCAACAAAATAAATAAACGCAGTGCATGAGAAATCCGGTACGGTTATGATATTGTTATTTGAACTTCTCTGACTTGGTAATGCAGTCTTGAGGCTGTATATTGAATCAAGCCAAAAGTTTGGACTCCATGGTTAGCGAGTGTCAATACAGCAAAAGTGCAGCACTGTGCTCTTGCTGAGAAGCTCAAGGGAGGCAAATGAACACGTAAAACACAATGGGACTGCAAATCGATAAGCCTAATTACAAAATAAATCCGAAACAGCGCAACTTTATAGGTGGCAACTCGCTGTGTTGCCAGCACGTTCCTCTGGCATGCTCCATGCGTCTGTACTCTTAATCTTCATTCCTACCGAAGAGATAACTGCGGGCCACTTAGCAACCCAGCATATCACATGATGGAAACCATTTAGGACACTAACAATCAAACAGACTAGCTGGGAAAAAAAGAAGGCAAGAATTATTTTGCTAAAACTCTGAGGAAACTCTCAGTGTCTGTCTCTTACAAACCAAGATGTAAATGTTTAAATAGGTAGCAAGAACCAATCAAGCTACTGTCAACGAGAAGAATGCTAATGCTAACATGTAGCTTTATTTTAAAATCACAGACCTCTTCAAGTCAAAATAACACAGTAAGATGCAAGAAAGAGCTTTAGTTTTAAACTGTATTAACGATGAGGCTAAAAATATATAATGTTGCATCATGAATAATGATTAATTGTATGTAAATGTGCGTAAAACTCTGAGGAAACAGCCTCTGTCAAAGACAGGCATAAGGATTTAGTTTAAATGGCTCAATTAAGCTACAATCACTGAGATGAATATTAATACCAACAAACAGCTTTCAACAAGTATCACAGACCTATATTTACAATGCTGCCTTTTAAATGAACAAGAGCTGGAAAATGAGGAAAAGAGAACTGATAAGACTCTGTGATGTTCTCTGTGAAACCAATGTATATTTTTGGTCCTTTTCAAATCAAAACCCTCTCCTAAATGTGCAGATTTAGCAAGTTAGCATGATGCAAGTCAAGCTACCATCAGTGAGATGTATACTAATGCTAAATAGCTTTTAACAAGTATTACAAATATTTCTAAGTAACAAAATAATGAAATAAAAAGCAGAAACATGCTGTACAAACTGTACATACAACAGCCTGCCCTTACAAAAAATAACTGCAGTAAACTGAAGTAAAACTGCAGAACAACTGCAGTAAAATTAAGTACAATTGCAAAATTGCAATACAATGAAGTTTAAACACAGTTAATATACAGCACAATAAAGTTCAACAGCAGTATAAGTTGCAGTAAACTGTATTAAAAACAAGTAAACTCCGTCTTTACTGCACTTGTGCTGCTGTAGTCTAATATGTCAATGGTGTGGTAAGAACTGTACTGCACTTGTGTTCCAAGGGGTTTGTTCTTCAACATCAAGTAACATCAAGTCATTTTCTAATTAGAATTGTAAGAGTTTATTTGCAAAAACAAATAATAGAAAATAACTACAGTGAACTGAACAGTACAACAGCAGTAGCTTATATACAAGGATAACTGTGGCAAAATTCAATGCAACTGCAAAATTGCAGTAAAAAAAAAACACAGTTCAACTGCAGTAAAATCAGCAGTACAACTGAAGTAACACTGAATAAACTGAGAGGAGCAATATCGTGATATGTTATATAATTTATTGCACTTAGGTACATAAGTATTAAAAGTGCACTTTAGTTTTATTATGTATTGCAGTATTGTGGATGTATTTCTGTAGTTAGTTATACTTCTGAAAAGTGCAATTCAATATATTGTGGTAGTACTTCAGCAATACAACTCAAGTACTGAAACCTCATTTGGAAATCATTGTCCACCGAGCAGGAAAAGTAGTAGTTGTACTGCATTTGTATTATAGAAGTACTTCAGTTGTATTGCAATAGCGGTATGGCAGTTGTATTGCAGTAGCAGTACTGCATTATAATAGTTGTAGTACTTCAGTACCATAGCAGTAGTTGTACTGCATTATAGTAGTAGTATCACTTCAGTACTATTGCAGTGGTTGTACTGTTGTAGTGGTTGTATTGTAGTACCAGTTGTATTGCAGTAATACTGCAATATACTTAACTAATGCAGTTTTTGCGTGTCCAAAAAAACTGCACTTTTTAGAAGTTAAATAAAACTGCAGTATTCCTTTAAAAAAAATGCAGTAATCTCCAAAAAAAAAACCTGCAGTAATTTTTTGTAAGGGTGAACATATGAAAAAAGCTGTCAGTGAATATCTCTTGAGTAAAGGTTTAGCTAGCATGACCCTACGGAGCCACTGTCAAGGAGATGAATGCTAATGCTACCACATAGCTTTCTACAGGTATTAACAACATTTTTAAGTTAAGATAATGTAATAAAAAGCCAGAAAGAGCTTTAGTTTTGCAAACTATGCACACAATGAGTCTTAACATATTAAATAGCACATAAAATATGGGTTAGAATGTCAACATGTCAAAACTCTGAGCAAAATGTCAGTGTTTGTCTCTGTCAAACAAAGGTGTAAAGGTTTAGAGTCAAAACAATTCAATAAAAAGCCAGAGAGAGCTTCAGTTTTCAATGAGCCTCAACATCAAATGTGGCATCTTGGATATGGGTTAACTCTTACAATGCTATCTTTCAAATGAGATTTACTACATTGCATTTCCTATTCTATTTCCGTCTCGACTTACAGTCATATATTCCTGCTCGTAAAATCCTGCATATATTAGTTGTCAAGTTTTCTATGAAATGTATGTATTAGTCTTTGACGGTTAAAAAAACCCAGCTCTGCGTTTTCCCAGGTTTATTGACGTGTTACCAATCCATGTGTTTGCGTCTGACACAAAGCCACATCCTCTACATTAAATCACTATATTCATGCAAATACGCAGCTGCGATAATTCATCTCCACACTCCGTCAAAACATGCCATCATACCAGCGTGATGGTGTATTAATTCTTGTGTTACGGAGGCAGAGACAGTGATGTTGACAAAACCCATGACTATTAATCAACTAAGACTTCAAGGAGATGAACTGTCCATATATTGACGTGTACCTGACGTTGGGTGTCAAGTTGGAGTGAGCTTACAAATTTGTAGGCCAGATTAAAGAGATTCGCTGACTGACAAACTTTCCTGTTGGCAAGTTTATTTTTACCATACTGGGGCAGGAATAAGGTGCTTTGAAATGCCATGTCAGACGAGTTATGAAGAAAAGATGAAAGAGCATGGGCAAAACTCTGATATGTGCAATCTCATTCTTCTCAGCAGATTTAACGCTTACTTAAAAACATTCATACACACACCTGGTGCAAAGCCTGGTCGCTGAGTTCAACTTCAACACATTTCAAGACATGATTTTATTCAATACATATCAGCAACTGAGGAGCATCGGAGGCTCGGAACATGAATTGACTTCTTCATTCGGTTTGTTCTCAGGTTGTCAGTGATTAATGATTTGGTAATCTTTATAAATTATGGGTGGACACCTTTAAGTGTCCGTTTTAGCCTCGATGCATCCCTAAGTTTAACACACAGATCAATGTGACAGGTACCTAATCAAAATGAACCTTTTAATCATATCAGCTGCCGCCTGGAACACAATGGGATTCAGGACTATTCCACAATTCCACCAATAAATGAAGCATTTATTTGATCAAAATACAGCTAAACACTAATATAATACATATTAAATGATAAAATATGATGTATAAATTTGTAATGGCAAGACACAAACTTCTAAGCATCATTAATTCAGCTTCACATTTGTTTGACTGTTCTTTATTCATGAGATGACATAACAAATTCATATTTTCCAGTCTTGACTCTTACGTGATAAGAACATGCAAACTCCACACAGAAATGCCAACTGACCCAGCCGGGACTCGAAACAGCGATCTTCTTGCTGTGAGGTGACAGTGCTAACCACTGAGCCACCATGTCGCCAATATGTTAATTTATCTTATTAATATAATATAATTTATTTAAAAAAAATATTCATTTAAGTCATATAAGCTGTTTTAAGTCAGTACTTCACATAAAAAAATAAATAAATAAAATAAATAAATAAATGTAAAAAACGTATTTAACTTAAAAACGTAAGGTAACCACTTTTTTCCAGTGCAGTGAACTACATTTCACAGTGTACACTTTTATTCCTTCTAACACAGCAAAAGCATGCATGGTTAATTTGTGGTTGGCAGTAAATGAGACAGAGGAGCTTCGCTGAGAACCGCTGCTTCAGCCTAACATTTCACTTCTCACCCAACCAGCCAATGAAGTCAACCAGCATCTCCAGAGCTGCATGTCAACTTTAAAATCAAAAAATAAATAAATTCATACACCACACGGGGGCCCATGGCCAGTAACTCTGGAAACTGAAGGGCCTGGGATGCCCTCTAGGTGGAGGAGATGCCAAAACAAAGGGCATTCAGGGTGAGAGAATGTTATTGGATGGCCTCATTACCACGCTGATCATCCGATCCCATTGCACTTCCAGTATTTGTCTCAGTCTACGCATGCATGATGTGCAAGAGGATGCAGTATTAACTTTCTATCTTTAGGCAAGATGAAAAAAAAAGACTAACAGGCTGTGGTTATAATGACTCTGCAGTAGTTAAACAGTTTCCCGCAAATAAAAGAAAAAATTGTGAAAACTCTTATTAACTTAAGAGCTTGTACTATTTTTATATTTTAAAGCAGTCTGACTTGAAGGCAGTTACAAAAAGTAATAACAGCTTAGGGAAAAGAGGCACAGCCAACTGTTTTGCGATCTTCTCAAGGTTACAAGGCACCATATTGTAAGAACAGATGGTAAAGGAGCTCCGAGGTTTTATTTTAACACTCTGTGATCCGAAGAAACAGAGAAATGAAGTGACTAGCAGCAACCTTACACTTTTCCCCAAAAAACAATAAATAAATAAATAAATAGAAATACTACTAATAATATACAATGCAATGTAAAATAAAAAAAACAATTACAATTAAAATCAGTCAGTTAAAATTGTGCTTTTTTTTATTGTTTTGACATCTTATTAAAGTATAAAAAAATGTAATATTAATTTTAAGTTTAGATAAACATTTGTTTATGCTGTTTTATTTTATTAATACAATTTATTTAGATTTGTTTTCATTATTAATTAAGCAAAAGGTTATTTATGAATGACGATTACTGCTTTCACAGAGATTTATTTTTACAATATTTTTACTTCAAAAAGTTGTTCGCTGACTTCATGCATTTAATATAGATGTTTTTTGTCTTTTTTATTAATATTAGTAACAGGGGATACATAAAACATGTACTTTTTTTTACTAATATTATGTGACTTGAATAAAAATGAGTACATGTGCATTGTACAGCTTGTTACACAAATGGAACAAAAGATAAAGAGAAAAATCAATACATAAAAGAATAGCAAATACTTAAAGAAAAAAAATAATAAAAAGAAAATAAATAAAAACAAATAAAACATAAATATCTGAAAACATAAGTAAATTATTGGAATGTTATATAAGCGTACCAAAAGGGATCTGATTTAATATAGATGCATCACAACATTTATAACACACACACACATATATATATACATATTTATATTTAATTATATTAATTGCCCATTCCTGGTATTTGGTTGAAACTAAATAGCTCTTCCTCAGAGAAGTTAACAAAAACAAAAACTGTTTCAACAAAAACAAAAAAGGATTTAGATTATATTTCAGCATAATTAATATATGCAATCAGCTGCTTATTCCACGCTGCACAAAATGATGATTCAACTCATTATTGATGCAAGTTTAAAATATGGATATTTATTTTATACTATTTATTTTTTCTACTATATACCATATTTTTCAGTATCTTAACACTCAAAAAGAAATGCTTTTACAATCACAACAACGTCAGCTCTCTTGCATCAACTCAAAACAATGAACCACACCACTGCTTTTTCAAAATCAATTACAAACGCCCACACTGTACATTTGCACCATCCAAACTATTTTCAGAAGAACCTGAATAATTAAGCCCAAAATCAAAGTAGGCAACCCGAATGTAAAGCAACTCGTTGACAGAAATGACACCCCAGGTCCACACCATGGAGAACTAACAGATGGCCATTAATGCCGTTTAAAGAGACGTGTGAGACAAACAATTCAATAAACAAAGCCTTTGACATGAAACTAATTTGTGATGTTGCGCTTTACTTTGAGAAGTTCACAAGTGGTGATGGCAAAGCTCACATGTAACGCAACAATTTGTGGAGCTAATAGGATTAGAGACATGAACACAAGCAGACAGCGCAAATCCAACATAAGGCAAGACGCTGCAGGCAAAAATCAAATACTTTAATAATACTTCACGAGTCAATTGATTTCATTAAGATTTGCAAACATTTTTTGCTGTATTACAAGTTTTCTAAAATGTTATGTTTAAATCCTGCAAATGGAGCATTATTTCATTAAATATATGCAAGGTTGCATGCATTTCTTGCAAAAAAATCTGAATGTGTTCAAAATTCTTGCCATATTTTGACATGTAAGAGTGAATAGTTTTTACAGAGGGGATTTTGAGTCTGTTTATCAGTCCATAATTTAGAAAATACTGCAAACAGCCCAAATAAACAAATAAATAAATAAATATTGTATGTTTAGTAAAATGGGCTGCACGGTGGCACAGTGGGTAGCACGTTCGCCTCACAGCAAGAAGGTTGCTGGTTCGAGCCTTGGCTGGGTCAGTTGGCATTTCTGTGTGGAGTTTGCATGTTCTCCCCGTGTTGGTGTGGGTTTCCTCCGGGTGCTCCGGTTTCCCCCACAGTCCAAAGACATGCGGTATAGGTGAATTGGTATAGGCTAAATTGTCCGTAGTGTATGTGTGTGAATGAGTGTGTATGGATGTTTCCCAGTGATGGGTTACAGCTGAAAGGGCATCCGCTGCGTAAAACATATACTGGATAAGTTGGCGGTTCATTCCGCTGTGGTGACCCCAGATTAATAAAGGGACTAAGCCGAAAAGAAAATGAATGAATGAATGTTTAGTAAAATGCTGTATATTGGATAATCAAATGATTTATGAACAAATCTCTCTTTAATAACATTATGAAAACACTGTAGATTTAAATTATATGAATAAAACGTATGCATGTATGTACTGTATGCATGCACAGTATGTTCTGTATGTTTCGTTGAAGTGGAGATTTATTTTGAGAAAAAAAAGTACTTTTATTATTGCTTGGAATTTGCAGATGCTAACTGATAAAGTCAAAAAAGTAGCACCTAAACATGCACTTTGGATGATTTCTTTAAAGTAAACCAAAAAAAAAAAAGCCCCAAATCTCGAAATTGACAGGTGATTCAAAAAAATAATAAAAAAGCATATGTTTTCTGCAGTGTCTTGTCATAAATATGACACAGAAAGGAACATGCTTAATCCGCAAGTATAAGAAATGCTCCATTTATGCCTTCATGATACATATCAAACGGCTTTTTTTGGAAAGAATTCTGTGTTTATCCCCAGATCAAAGCGATGCTATTCCAGAGGGCAGCATAAATAAAGCAGCTGTGATGTAGAAATGGAGGATCGCCGACCTTCGTTTTAGAAGTGTGTAGATGCTCTGCCAGAGGTGATGGCAGACGGTAAAGTGGCAAGCAAATAGCATGACTGAGCAAGAGGAGTAGCGTCTGTCTCAAGGAAAGATAAAGCCCCTGTGCTGCTGACCTGCTGGTCCCACTTCAACACTGACTTTGATGCATTTAAGCTTTGCACAGATAAACTGGTCCTTGGTTAAAAACACTGAGAGGGCATAGAATTACATGATGATGACATTTGGCTTTAGATTAGTGGTTGTCAATATTTACTTATTTACTATTTATTTGCATTATAAAGAATATAGAATAGATATTCATTCAGTTATATCTATTCTATTCATATATATATATATATATATATATATATATATATAATATGTATGTGCGCGTGTGTAAAATCCCATTTCATTTATTTACTATTATATTAAACTATAATATTATACTTCATTATTAATTATTAATATTTACCCATTTATTTCTGTCCATTTATTTATTTTATTATATTTATTTATTTTAATATATATTTATTTATTTATATATATATATATATATAATTTTATTTATACATTTTTAATTTATTATTTACTTATGTTTTATTATTTACATTTTTTGTTTTTTCAATTCAAGTTACATTACTTGTCATTAAATTTTAGGATGAAAAGTGAAGAAATATCTTCATTTGAATAGGCTTATATTAATACTTAGCTTGTTTTATTTACAATATATTTATTTACGTTTTAAGTCTCCTTAAGGCCACCAGTTGTTCAGGACTGTTTTAATGGTTTCAAATAAGTTTTGGGCATTTGTAAGCTGGTCAGCCTGGAAGACCATCTGGCCAACCATTTAAACCAGCTAAAGCCAGACTGAGCTTAGCTTAAGCCTTGCTAACCAGCTTAAGCTGATTTTAACGGTTATTCAAGTCTTCATAACTTGCTCAAAACATCAGAAATGTTCAAGGTAAAGTTTTATCATCTCGGCATCAGTTGGAATAAAAATCTAACTCAAAGATTATCAGTCATCTAGAGGTTTTTCAAGCAAGAAATAGGCCAAGATTACAGTAGAGAGGTAAAGAATAGAAAGAGGTAAAGAATAAAAAAAAATAGGTAAAAAATATTTTCTACCAATTGTTGTTTTTGGGGGTTGAATTTTGCACATGAATGATGGCTTATTTTTTTTACCAACTTCATGTCTTTACAATCAGACAAATTTAAATTTATAAACCTTTTTTAACAGTTTACTGGTGTTTTTGTTACTGTTTTCATCAACTTTTGTCCACAGCAGCAAAATGTCTTGCAATTGTAAGCATCTGCTGTCAGTTCGCAGTTCTAAGTTAGCACTGGCAAACATATACAACAACCGTCGCGATATCAGTGAAGTAAAAATGTGTTTTTAAATCATGGCACATCTTCAGGATGACGAATTAGACCTCTCGATGTGTGACTAACACAGATTCAAATGACTTGAATGTCCCTTGCCAAAAACAAGTTAAGTTAATTTCCATATGTTATTAGCTTTAATGGTGCAGATATCCCACAGTCTGCGGTGTCAGCTCAAACTTGAGGGGCTCATCCCAAAATGCAGAGACGGAACACTGACTGCAGGATACTAATTGTGCTTAATGCAGATACGGATAACTAAACGTCAGAGAGATACACCTTGTACACACAGTACATTACAGCACTGAGGAAAACTTGTCACTTACTCGCTCTCTTTATTGCTCTTTAAAGAAGTTCAACCACATACATTTTCTTATATTAGATTTATTTATATTTATAGATATTGATTTAATTATGCAATGAACTGTTTATTGGTACGCTTTTAAAAATGCTTCAAAGTTGCAAACATTAATTCATTCATTCAATTTCATTCATTAATTCAATTGCTTAGTCCCTTTATTAATCTGGGGTCGCCACAGCGGAATGAACCGTCAACTTATCCAGCATATGTTTTATGCAGCGGATGCCCTTCCAGCTGCAACCCATCACAGGGAAACAACCATACACTCTCATTCACACACATACACTACAGACAATTTAGCTTACCCAATTCACCTACAGCACATGTCTTTGGACTGTGGGGGGAAACCCAACAAGGGAGAACATGCAAACTCTACACAGAAATGGCAACTGACCCAGCCGAGGCTCGAACCAGCGACCTTCTTGCTGTGAGGCGACAGCGCTACCCACTGCGCCATTGTGCAGCCCAAGTTGACATAAAAACAACGTAAACATTATAATATAATATATTATAAATTACAACATTATAATATAATATTTTATTTAAAAAAAATACATGATAATATTCATTCATTCATTCATTTTCTTTTCGGCTTAGTCCCTTTATTAATCTGGGGTCGCCACAGCGAGATGAACCGCCAACTTATCCAGCATACATTTTACGCAGCGGATGCCCTTCCAGCTGCAACCCATCACTGGGAAACATTCATACACACTCATTCACACACACACTACGGACAAATTTAGCTTACCCAATTCACCTATACCGCATGTCTTTGGACTTGTGGGGGAAACCGGAGCACCCGGAGGAAACCCAACCGAACACGGGGAGAACATGCAAATTCTACATGATAATATAATATATTAAAAAAAGTATATTTAAAAAAAAATCTATGTATTAATATTTTTAAAAAAGCATTGTTAATATCAATACTTTTTATTTTTTATTGCTACGCTGTAAAAAATATTCAAATTATAAATAGTATTTTAGTGTTTTACATGAAAATAATTTTTTTTCTTTTTTTCCTTGCATCTTTTGGCATATGGTTGTTAAATTGAATAGACATTTTATTGATTCTACAATAAAATATTGATTTCAATGATTTTTTTCTCAATTTATTTATGATGAACTGTATTGAGACAATGTAAAAAATGTTTAACATGTTCTACAAACACTATCAATATCAATACTGATATTCTACTTCAGAATCCAATGCTTAAATAAACTGTGACCATTTATGTTGAACATAAAATAATAAACACAAAATAAACATAAAACAAGAAGAAGATCTGTTTCAACGATGGACTTTTTTCATGGTATGGATTTTTATTTCTTGATTCACTATTCCTTCAAGCAATTTGTTCTGCAATTCCAATGTAGCAACAGTACAGAGCACCTGTGTGTGAATGAGTGAGCTGGAGGTGTGAGATCAGCAGGAGCCGTCTTAATTAAACAAAAGAGGATGATGTTTATGAGGCGGGTGGTTGGATGCTGGTTGCAGGGGAGAAGACTATGTCTGCGTGTTCAGTGTGTGGCTGTAGATCGTCCTGACATCTTGCCTCTTACTGTGAGGCCTTGAGCCACAAGCTGTAATTAGAGTTAATTGACTTACTGTTGAAAGTCATTGAGACCAGGTGCTCTGTTGTAGCATGGCCATCCTTATGAATCTCGTACAATAGATTAACTTCAGCAAGGCCTCGCTACTTAAAAGTCCCCTGAAGTACCTTGAAACATGCAGCTTTGTTCGATGCATGACATAATTTGAACTGAAACATGAATAAGAAGAGCGGGGCATATCACTATTCCAAAAATAACCAATTACATATCCTTTATACCACAACTCTGCTAAGCAGATTTGTACATTCATTATATATTTTGCACTATGCCATTCGCCATATGGAAAACTGTGTGTAACAGACTTACTTAATTTTGAATGTCCTAATTGCCTGTATGCTGATTGTGTACGTGTGTGAAATGTATAAATACACTTACTCACTGTTATGACTAATACACGTGTAAGGTGTGCCATGTTGTCTTGTCTTTTATCTTGTAGTTTAGTCTTGTCTTCCTGTTTCCTGCCCTGTTATCCCGCCATGTGCTCCTTAGTGTGTGTCCCATTTTTACTGGTTGATTTAGTCATGGGTCTTGTTCTTCATTGGTTTTCTTTGTCATGTTCCATGTTTCTCTTTGGTTGTGTCATGTCATGTGGCCCCTAGTATTTGTTATATATACCCTCATGTTTCATTTGTTCTTGGTCTAGCTTTGTTTCATGTGTATCTGTGCACTTCATAAATTTGTAAAAATGTATTCACCCTCAGAATCTTTTATCAAATATTCCCAAAGGAGGAATTCAGGCACCGACCTACATTTTTTTCTCATGTCAGGATAATTTCAAGGGGATGTACGTCACTATAGAGGAAAAAGAGGACAAACGTAATTTCTGTTTCATACTGACTTTAAGTGTGAATGCTCTTAAACTCTTTATGCAAATGTTAAGAAAAACCTTTTCTGTCTGATTGGCTTAAAAATTTGTCACGCCTCCCATACAGAAAGGAGATTTCTGATTGTAGAAAGAAAGGAGAAAAGGAGAGCCATCATATAGCTGTCACATTAACGTTTCTTCTATTAGGATACACCTGTAAATAGGTATTGTGAGTTGGAGTATTTTAGACATGTTTTGTTTTTTATTTTTAGTATTGTGAGTGAGTTGAATTTGTTTTAAGACAACATTAATCTCATATGAGACCAAAATCGCCGTTTTTATGTTCAAACAAAATGTTATTTTTGTTGAATGAGAGAGATGGAGAGATTGGACGAGGAGATTGGATTTGGTTGTAGAAAGGACACAGATAGTGTCTTGATCTTCTCTCAATCACGAGTTCAGCTGGCACCGTGGGACAGACGGCAGAAAATAGGAAGCATCAGCAGTTAGCATCAGATGAAGTGAGAACTCGAATGGAGGCATTGCCAGTCAGTGTCAGATGGAGTGAGAACTGCAGCGTACTGCACATAATATCTGATTCCCAGATGAGTGACGATAGTAAAGCATATTAATTGGTCAGAAGATCTGATGTGAAGCTGATGTACAGTATGAGGTAATGTCATTAAAATCATTGATCCATATTGTAAGCAACATTAAAACTGCATGTTTTAAATGCTTATATCTGACTCTTAAAATTTAGCCATCAGATTCCAGATTTTCAAATAGTTCAGCTAAATATTGTTCTATCCTGAAAAAAAAAAACCATACACAACAGTGAAAAGCTTATTTATTCACCTCTCAGGTGATGAAAAAATCTTAATTTTGAACAATTGACACTTCTGACTGGTTTTGTGGTCCAGGGTCACAAATCTTCTAAATGTAAAGGTTGTCTTTAAGCACACACAAGCTTATAGATAATTGTAAGACTAACATATTAAAAAACATATGGAAAGCCATGCAAACACAGGGAGAACATGCACACAGAAATGTCACCTGTTCGAGCCAGGATTCGAACCAGTGACCTTCTTGCTGTGAGGTGACAGTGCTAACCACTAAGCCACCATGCAGCCCTATTTTGATTTCAGGTAGACCTTAATTTCAAACGGAATTTGAAACAGAATGAAGCCAAGAGACTGGAATAGCTAAAAAATGGCCCTGTCAGGCTGAAAAGACGTTTGATCTTCACAAAGACAAGTGCAATGTAGTGAGCGAGCTCATCACATGGAGCCAGGCGAGGCAGAAAACTCCTCCCTTCGAGATCAGCCAATGTAGACTAATTCCCAGCTTTCAGTATCACTTCAGTAACCAACAGCACATGTCTAGTCTCATAGCATCAGTTCCTGAAGCTAACTACATCTCTAACCAACAAAACGACCGTCTGTCTAGATAGAGAATTCAACGGTTCCTCCGAACTAAACTCCATCGAGAGTGGCTCTCCTGCAAATAAATAGCCAGCATGCCATTTAGCTGAGCGTGTAATTTGTTTGCGCTGTGGACCGTGGTCTCTCCATGTCCCTCAGCGGCGATGAAGACAGAGTGATGGTATGTCCGGTAATCCTGATTCTAAGCCGTGTGGTGGGGGATTGAATGGTGTTGGGGTGTCGTCTGATGCTGCCGTCCGTCAACTGAGCCTCATTACCATCACGTGTTCAGAACAGACATGGTGTATGGAAACCGGCCAACTACTGTAAACACACCGGTATCACACTCTGACCCCCATAAACATGGCCTGCTGTATGGAGAGTAGTATAGGACAGAAAACGGGCTGTGCAAAAATATTGATTTTACAATTAATCGTGACCAGCATTTCAGTCTGATTTATGGTTGATGATAAAAACTGGTTGTAAAGTGAATGTAATGAGATAGAGACATGTACTGTAAAATAATGGCTAGAAAACATGATTCTGTTAGTATATTGGGCTTAATGCACTGGCATGTAATCTAGTTCACAATACTGAGTCTTTCGAGCCCTGTTTGTATTAATGAACCAGAAACCATGCAACCAGTTTAATCAGCATCACAAATAAAAAACCCTCTAAACAAGTTCTTTTAAAGGCCCCATGAAATTAAAATTCATTTTTTTTAGATGTTAGTATCAGAATGTAAGTCTTAAGCATATCTACAAGCTAGTGTGCTCCAAAATAGTGATAAAATTCACATTTAGAAGACATTTAGAAACCTACAAAATGTACAGTTTGTCACTTCCGACTAAATGGATCAATGATTTTGTGACATCACCTCATACTTCAGCTTCTCACCCAATTTTCTGACCAATCAAATGCTCTATAGTACTCTCTACACATCCTGCCTCCATCAAGACACTTCTTATTTCCTTTTCATATGATGCACTGTGATAAAAACCAAACACTATTGGTTGGTTAAATATAAAAGGAGGAGCTACTATATGTCCTGCCCCTTCTTCATGTTTCAGCTGAGATTATGTCAAACATCGAATAAAAATATATACATTTCAAAGCACTTCTCAGGACATTTAACTAAATCAAGAACAAACTGCTCAACCACTTTAGTCAGAATCATGGATAAATGACAAACAAATGGGCCAGTTCTTTTTAGCAAATCAAAATATACAACAGGGCTAAGAAATGATGCCAATGGACTTGGACAGCTAGAAAATGGCCCTGTCAGGTTTAAAAGGCATTGCAGCATGCAGCACGACCAGTTTGGTCAAAATCACAAACAGACTCTTTTGAACAGCTTATTATTATTTTTTGTTTTTTAATGAATCAAAAACAAAGCACAACCATTGTGGTTATAGCCTGAATCACAAGACTCTTTTGAACAGGAGTCAAAGAGTTAGTCTTTTTTAATGAATTAACAACACAGAACACAGTTTGTGTAGTTTGATTCATGAACATGACTCTTTTGAATGGGGCCTTTTAAATGAGTCTTCAAAAATGATTCATCAAAAACCAAGAGCTTGTGAATTAGAATCAAGAAATATGATTCCCAGATAATATGTACTGTATGTAGCTTCGCAATTAGATCTATAAACTTACATTTAAGTGAACTTTTCTGGTAAAGCAGCAGTTTATTTTTTCAAGGATGATACAAAAATAACCTGCTCTCATTAAAATGTGAAAGCAATTATATGGCTACTGGTCTTCACAGGGCAGATTAAGGACCACACAAAGGGCCGGACACAAATGTCTGTTTTTAAAACAGCAGACTCTCCTGAGGGTCTCTTTTTGGGGGTGAGAGCAGCCTTAGACTGAAAATTCGCAGCTCTCATTCTGTCCTCGGGTCTCTTAATGATGAGCCAGGAAAAACAGATTTGAGCTTTATTCTTTATGATTGGAGCTGTGAGTGGAAGAGAATGTGAGTTGAGCTTCATTCTCATGGCTGTCTGGGGGCATCGGTGTAAACCTGGCCCAGTTTGATTTCCACTGAGGACTATGAGACAACGTCACATTGTTGAAACTCCTTAGCTTACACTTACAGTATGGAGAAGTAAGAGAGCCACTTAAAATTAAAATAAATAGACAAATAAATAAATGTATTATTAATAACATTTAAAATGGCATATTTAAGTTTGTTTAATTTAATATAATTACATTTATAAGATTATATATTTAAAAACGTCTTATAACTGTTAAAAATGGAATGACATAGATGTGGCAATTAATCAAATGATATTAATCAATTTTGATATTACATCAATATTTTATTTATTTATTTTACTTTATTGTAGGGGTCCTTTTAAGGGCCAACATTGTCTACACACAATTGTTTTGATAAATACATCATTTTAAATACAAAATAGCATTTTTAATAAATCTTCTTTTAATATTTTAAGTCCCTATCTGGGTTAAAAAATTCCAATGAACAGTTAACACATGCAGTTAACTGAAGAATATGTGAAACGTGGCAGGGCCTCAGAGCCATACCTACAATACCTATGACATCATAACCACAGACCAATGGTACTTCTGAAATGATGTCACACCAGCTCGTTCTTCAATTGCACTTTAAGCATATCACAGTCTTAATATAAAACAAGGGATTTATAGGTTTCCCGACAAAAAAGAAGAAAAGCTGAATCTATTCATTTCAAGAGCTAAACTGGTGAGCGTTCCACACTACTGGGAGCACTTCTTCCTATCAGAAAAGAATTTCAGCAAGCGCAAACCGTTGCAAATGCAGACATGAGAAGACTGGTAAAACACTTAGAAGGAGACAAGAAATCCTGTTTCGCTGTCAGCTGTCTTAAGCAGGCTAAAATCTTAAGCTGTATCGATGCCGGCTAATCAAACAGCTCCCTGCTTCGCTGAATTCGCTTTGATGTGGGCAGACATCAGGAATACTGATGCCTGTCTCCTTTGTCAGGCCGCATAGATCGAACTCAGACATCGCAACACCACGTCTGACGCACACGGATGCGATTTCACTTGCCGAAAATGCCCCATAAATCCCTTGGCCTGAGAGCGACTGTCTAATAGGTTCCTAATGAGGCAAAGCACAGGACCGGGGTTTACAGGACAGAGCTTCCAGAATCTGAGAGCAAGGCATTGCTTAGAGAGACTGACAGATAAACTGCATGTAAAAAAACCTGTGGGGTGAAAACACACATCTGACAGGAGCTACAGAGCAGCAGCCAGGTTCATGCATGCAGAGCAGTCTGTCAGAGGCTTCATCGCTGAAGAGCACTTGGGTCATTTTCAAAGGCTTTCATTATGTTTGCCAGGGTCGCTCCGGCTTTTAACAACATCATTCTCTATCTGACAGTCTGCCTGAGGCATCAGCTTGAGCTAGGAAATGTGCACTATTAAAGATTTAAATCAGCATTGTTGAAAAATTATTACGGTAGAATTCTATAAACACAATTAAGAGAGACATCCTGATAAAGTTTCTTCACACTTAGATACAACAACAACAACTATATTAGCGCTGACACTAGCTGACGGTATTGATCTGTTTATTAAAATTGTTCACTGCAGCTGTCTTTTGCTATTTAAAGCAGGATGCCTTCTGATTTATCTGTCTCTGTTTATTAGAATTTTACATTCGGAAAGTGATTGCAACAATATGTTTCTCTGTCAATATTACTG
>CAIGQV010018106.1:11666596-11688427 GCA_903798115.1 Danio jaintianensis | reverse complement strand
ATTCCTCTGTGGCGACCCCTGATAAATAAGGGACTAAGCCGAAGGAAAATGAATAAATGGATGAATGATATTTACATACAGTACACACATAAACATATATACATCTACTTGGATAACTGATACTGTGCCCCTGAGAAAGTAAAATGAACATGCTCTGTAATTCACGTTTCAAGGTTTTAATCAGTATATTAATAGCAGTCATGCAGATTTCAGAATGCAACACTGTACCAAACTGAGCCAGCATAGTTTAAGCTTCTACATTCATTCATTTGTATAGAGTATGTTTCAGTTAGAAGAGAGTCACTACACCCGAGAATGACTAAGCATAATGAACTTATGATTTAGTCCTTCCGGTCACTGAATTCTCAAAGCTTGGAGGTGCATTTATGAGAATAGGAGTGCAGGGCCCTCTCTCTC
Organism: Danio jaintianensis; assembly: GCA_903798115.1. Lineage (NCBI taxonomy): Eukaryota > Metazoa > Chordata > Actinopteri > Cypriniformes > Danionidae > Danio > Danio jaintianensis. The sequence goes on along the minus strand of CAIGQV010018106.1, from coordinate 11,688,010 downwards.
TCTCTTTCTGTCTGTCCTTCTGGATGGGGTGCACAATAGGGCCAGTGTGCATGTATTCTAATTAACTAATGAAGTGCACAAAAAGAGCTGCCCCCTTTAGCCTGAGATAGTCCCTTTCAGTAGAAACTACACAGCAACTCTCTCCATAGTCAAACCATTTTGCTGCTCGATATAAAGCCTGGCATTGATCAAGTCCAGCAATGGTGGCATTTTTTTTTGGGTCATGGAGTTGTCTGATAAGATTTATGTGTTTGGCTGGAACGTCCCCAGTGACCGAACCTGTTAACTTTTCCTTGCCGCAATCTGACAGCACGCGATGCATTTATTCCTGCCCTGCATCTTATTCACAACATACTGCAAGCCTGCATTGTGTTCTTGCTCGCTAGTGGAGATCCATATGTTTCTAGGCAACAGAAACGGCAAATTATTATCAATTTGAAATGATGAAGGAAAAAAGCAAAAACATGAATAAATACATTCCGTAGTTATTGTTTTTATTGGCTTACTCAAATTCTGGTAAGTGGTTCAAATGCGTTTTTTTCCAAAATGCTGTATAGGCCAATATAAAATGCTCACTCTTACCTCCCGCTTAACTAAATAGAATTTTTTTTTTCCATCGAGATAAATGGATAAAGAGACATTGAGATGGCTGCTCTTTTTTTGATCCAGACCTCTAATAGTGATGCTAATTAATGTTAAATGATGTGTGTGACTGAGCGAGCAGCGTACTGTCATTAAGCTCTGTGTGTTTGTGTTTGAGTAGGTCAGTAATTCTCACCTCTGCGAACACCGCTTATAGGATCTAGTGTGTTTTAACTGCAGTTGAGAGTACTTGAACTTAGACCAGTCTCTTTTCTACAGTACAAAAGTACAATTAAGCACTATGCTGTTGATTTTTTTCGCTTATCTGTTTCACTACTTTTTCCTCTGTGTGGCTGGTCATTGGAGCCAGAGACTAATGATAAAAATATCAAGGCACTGGGACAGTTTATGATGAAATGTTGTATAAATAATGTTTATATCATGGTAGCTATATTTGTTTTCTGTTAAGTAATAAAAAAATCAAATGTATGAATGAGTGAATAAACACACACACAAAAAACAATACATAAACACTTCTAAAAAACCATTTGATAAATGATTGAGATAACAATCTGTAATTTGGAAATATTTTGAAATATCATTTGACAATTGAATTATATAATTTATCAATATTTGCAGAAAGAAAGAAAATCTGAAAAGATAATTGAATGAATAATAATACTAATTACATTTAACACATTTATTACTAGTAACTCTATGTTTATTGATTATTTGAATTATTTGTTTTTATGGCATTATCTTCTTTTTTGCATTGGTATGATTAACTAATTGCATTAGTTAATTGCATTAGTTAATTAACTATATTAACTCAAAAAAAAGTGTAAATATATTACATATATATTTATTACAAATTACAATAAGCTTATTCCACCATTCAGTGGTGACCAGTCTCTGTACGTGGAATTGGGTGAGATGAATTTCAATCACAAATTATTGAATAAAAATAATACTAAAACTTCATTCATTCATTTTTTTTTCGGCTTAGTCCCTTTATTCATCTGGGGTCGCCACAGCGGAATGAACTGCCAACTTATCCAGCTTATGTTTTACGCAGTGGATGCCCTTCAAGCTACAACCCATCACTGGGAAACACCTATACACTTTCATTCACACACATACACTACTGACAACTTAGTTTACCCAATTCACCTATACCGCATGTCTTTGGACTTGTGGGGGAAATCGGAGCACCTGGAGGAAACCCACATGAACACAAGGAGAACATGCAAACTCCACACAGAAATTCCAAGGCTCGAACCAGCAACCTTCTTGCTGTGAGGCGACAGCGCTGCCCACTGTGCCACCATGCCGCCCAATACTAAAACGTAATTCATTAAAATCAATTTAGACTGCATTCTTCTTTTCTTTAAAAACCTGCACTAAATTACTGCATCCAATCAACAGCCCTTATTATAAAACCATACTTACGTAAAAAAAATAGATAGCTGTGCACAATTTGTCTTTCTTTGCTCAGGTATCAGGGACGGAGAGATTGGCCCATTATCAAGCAGACAGATCCTTGCTTTGGATGGCCTCCTCTTCAAGAGTGACCTATCGGGTCTAGGAGCCCATTTCCTCTCTTCCGTTGCCTGGCAACAGGCCATAAAAGTACCGTGGTTGGTGCGTGTGCAGGGCCAGTCAAAGCATGTATTGATGGAGGAAGAGACAAGGGCGATAGGGCTTTAATTGTAGATCTGGGCTCTCTCAAGGGAAGCGGAGGCTCAGACCCACCTCTGCTGTATTCATTAGCCGCGGCAAAAGGCCCTCGCTTTGCATATTGACATTTTGATAAATGCTCCTGATCTGCAAAAGCAGTGTTATGAAAGCCGTTCTACCAACTAGTCCAACGCCTGAGGCAAAGGACGGCTTTTGTTTCCTATTCGTCTGGGAAAGCGTGAGTTGAGTGCAGCTGCTCTCTCAGGTTAGCATCAGAGGCTAACAACAGCACCTGCAACTGCTCGAAACTCCTAGCATCTCCACACAAAAGTGGCAAAATAATCAATATTCCCGCCCTCAAAACTTACACCATCAGCTGAGCCAATGAATAAAGCTGAAACAAACACAAAAGAACCACAGTGTTACAGGTAAAGCACGTAAGAACTCAGTTACGCTTGCAGAAGTGCAAGTCAACTTTTAAAGACAGAATAAGCAGAGGCACACAACAGGGTAAAACAAGGATAAACACTTTTAGAAAATGTATGAATTTGATGGGATGTTATGGCTTCAATCATAGTTTCTTCGTGACAGGTAAGCTAAACAAGTAAATGTTAACCTTTTACTGTGAAGTGCCATATAAAATAGTGAGAATATGAATAATCTTAAGAAAGGAAGCACTACGTGAAAAATATATTTGCACAGTTTCACACTAAAGGAATCTGTGGAATAATAGAAAAAGTACTGGCAGCTCATTACCAGGTTTTGGTACCATAATTTACATATGCATGATCAACCCTGCATGCGCAGTACATGAACGAAAGCCTTTTCAGTTGTTTCAGTGTGGAGGTCCATTTTTTGGAAAAATGACTGAAAATGATTGTGTGGACAGAGCGTTTTTAGATGAAACAGCGGTTTTCAAATTCAACCAGATTAGTGTAGACGTTGTCTCATTTAAATGCATACAGTCAAATTCCAATACATAAAAATGAATCCACATGATTGAGAATTTTGCTTAAGGTTAAAGCTATAAAGTTGTTTACCAGAATTTGACAAGATTATCAATAACTTGATTGACAACAGTAAAACCTGTGTGTTTCATTGCTACACCATTAAAATGCATCCTTTTTGACTTGAAATTTTACCAGAATTTTTACCTTTATACTTTTTGATCTATCTAGTTTTTTGGTAACACTTTATTTTGATGGTCCATTTGAGTATTAGTAGACTGTCTGCTTAATATCTGTTGATACTGCTCCTTCAACAGACTTTTAACTGACTATAAGAAACTTTGCAAGTACATGTCAACTTACACTAACCCTAACTCTAACCCCAACCTAACAGTCTACTTATAATCTAATGAGAATTAGTTGGCATGTAGATGCAATGTAACTTAAATTCAACCAACGGACCATCAAAATAAAGTGTGACCAGTCTTTCCAGTGTATTCCACATGTCAGCTCTAGTCTAATGTAGATTTAGCATGTTAAACCAGCACCAGATGTTCTGTTTACCAAATGAGTAATTGAAAGAGATTCCAGATTCCTAGTTTTAGTTTCTTTTATTGAATGATGAATAAAGACCCTTGCTACTTGTTTATATAGACAGCTAATTCTTTATATACAAGATGAAAACACAGTCACTTTTCTTGCCGTTAGTTCTTTTATGTTGCCTTGGTGTATTATGGTATTCAAATAAGCAGTTCAGGTTTTAAGCTCCAATAAAATACCATTTAAGCCTATTTACAGTATTTGTAGCTTAAGATTGATAACCAAAAATATAAAAAATAAATACATAACATAAATAAATAATCAACATTTTTTACACTGCATTTTACAAGCAACAATAATTCAAAATTAAATACAACTTTACATAGAAAGCATACATATATACTAACATGTTTATGCCTTATGGCTGAGCTTTTTTTTACATTCACAGACTAATCCCATTCACTTCTACTAAAAGTACCAAAAACATATTTTCTGGTAATGCAAACATGTCCCAACCGCTGTGGTTTGAGCTTAACTTGAACTCAACTTTTCAAAGTATTTCTTCAGTGATTCTGTAGGTAAGAAGTAAACTCAAATTCGCTGAGTCACTTTCCGCTGCCTTGAAAAGTCCAGTTCAAATGTTTTTCTCAAGGTTTCACAGTGACACTTAGCAAAACAAACCCACATGCTTCAGCGAATATCAGGAACAGCAGCGTCACGTGTCTCTCTAGCTCTCTAAGGATACATTTCTTCAAAGAGCAAACGAGAAATGAAAGTCTGCCACTGAGACCCACTGAATGCATAATGCCGTATCATTATTTACACAGTCCGTTCTGAATAACCACGACAGCATAGAGCCTCTGGAAACCTTGCTCTGCTGCTCTTAACTCAGTCTCCATCCATTAGCCATGAGCAATGACAACGCATGAAAGCTACAAAAAAAAAAGAGGAAGCTCTCCAAATCTTACCAAATTACCATCTGAGAAAATCCATAAAGAGTAAACAGTCTATCATTGAATTAGACAGAAAAAATAATACTTGTGCCACTCAGCAACAAAAAAAGCTTTCGAGACAAAACGAAGCGAGCAAATGTGTAATCGCCTGTGTTATCTGAAAGAGCTGCTGCAGTTCGATGTGTGTGTGTGCGTGTGTGTGTGTGCGTGCGTGTGTGTATGTGCAGTTCAGTGCACACAAGCTTCTGTGCCGAGATGAAAAGAGGACCTCTATTCCCAGAGAGGGATGGGACGAGACCAACAAACAAGATTTCACTTTGATATGTGTTCATAGAAATGCATGCAGAAAATTAAGGCCTACAATTGCGAACAAGGCCACCTAAGTGAGCAGGAGCCCTCACTAATTGCAGCTTTAAAGCTAATAGGTTAAGTACACGATGTCTCCAAAAATGCCCTGAGTGAAAATAAATATTCTTATTAAGCTTGTTGGTAATTAGTTATTTGGCAGTCAGTGCGAGGTTATTCAATTGTTTGTTTGGTGCTTTGTTCAATAGCTTTTTTTTTTAGAGAATGCAATGTGTTTAGTCCCTAATGAATTTAGCAATATTCGTAAAGCAATACTTTAATATTGGTTCACTCAATAATAATTCTAATATTATAACTGTGGGCAAACATTACATTAAGGTTTCGTAAGTGAGTGAACACGTTTAATTTATGTAAATTTCCGCATTGCTTAATTAAATTTAATTCATTGCTAATACACTGCTAGTCAAAACATCGACCTTGAAATAAAAAAATAGATATATATATTTTTTTTTTATAAAAAAAAAAATGCTTTAATCTAGTCAAACTAAAATAAATATTACTTTCTCCAGAAGAAAAAAAATATTATAGCAAATGCTGTGAAAATGTCTTTGTTCTGTTAAACATCATTTGGGAAATAATTGAATACAATTTTACAGAAGGGCTAATAATTTTGCCTTCAACTATATATATAATTATATTTTTAACATTAACACATGTAATGGATGTTGTAAAAATACATTGCTCACAGTTAATGGGAACTAATGCAACTAATATTAACAAATGAGACTCTAAACATTTTACTTTGCAAACATTTCAATATACAGTTAAAGTCAAAATTATTCGCCCTCCTGTGATTTTTTTTTCTTTTTAAATTTTTCCCCAAATGATGTTTAACAGAGCAATGAATTTTTCACAGTATTTCCTACAATACATTTTTTTCTTCTGGAGAAAGTCTTATTTGTTTTATTTTGGCTAGAATAAATACAGTTCCCCAGCGGGAGGGGAACTTCAATGCTATGTGGAAAAACTTCCACTATGGGGATTTCGTCAGAAAGCCAATCATCTGAAGAGAAATAAAACGGGCCAATGAAATGCCAATGAGTTGGCGGTGTCAGCGCACACAGCTGGCAGCAATCACAATCAGTGAATAAGAATGCCAGGTGTGCATAGCAAAAACACCTTTTTCGCTTTCAGAAGCCTCATGTGCAGTCTGAAAGAGACGTTTTGTTGTCATCCTCCGACTTTGTTCGAGAGAGAGTGAGAGAAAGCTGCCGTCTTCTGAGGGGTGATTTCTCCCGGTTCCAGTGCGAGCAACAACGCGAGCAGCGGTGGTCGAGCTGGGTTTCTCCCGTCCCTGGGCGTTTCGCTGGACCGGTACTTCAAGAGCGGTGCGTATAAATTTAAGCAATTCTCCTAAAAGAGCAACACGGTCGTGTAGCGCATCTTTTTAAAGACGTCGCTCCGACTGTGCGTTTCTGGATGCGGTGGTTTCCTGTCCACAGATGATGGGCACGGGCACTGTATTGCATGTCTGGGGATCCAGCATGTTAATGCGGTGCTCGCGGGCAGCGCATGCCATCACTGTGATGGCATGTCTGTTGCGCAGCTAAGATCGCGGCTCGCTCTTGCAAAAGGGCGAACCACCCCTGTTGTCTCCCACAAGTAGCGGTTGACACTCGGGCAGATCTGAGGGTCACAGTGGGGGTCAATCCGCCGCCCTCGGGCTTGCGGACCTCCCATTCCTCAGCGCGCTCCATCCAAGTTTTGAGTGAGAGAAGCGCACCATCCTTCGGGATGGTCGCCCTCTCACTCGATGACACTGAGGACCAGATGTCCATCGCTGCATCGGAGGGTGGTAAGCGAGGCTCCGGATATGGCATTTGATATGATGGCCGTGCTAACCCGGGCTGCTTCGGCGACGAGGCTGGAGATGGCTTGTCCCCCAGCTTCACCGCCGAACCGATTAGACGGGTGTTACGTGGAGGATAAGAAGGGGAAACCCTCTAAGCCTCCCATCCCCTTCTTCCCGGAGGTGCACAGTAAGTTCACGCAGCCCTGAGGGCACTTTTTTCTGCCCGGTCTGCGTGCGCTCCGCCCTCAACTTCCCCGATGACGGAGCAGCCAGGGGGTACGAGGCGAATCCCCAGGTCGAGTGTGCTAGCGCGGTCAATCTTGCCCATGTGGTGCCCCTTCCTGGCGTGGTTAGCCTCGGCTCTCGTCCAAAGCGTGTAGATTGTCTGCGTCCCTTGGGGCCAGAGCCTACACTGCTGCAGGTCAGGCTGCTTCCATTTTGCTTGCCATGGCTGGCGCAAGCGTTGACCCAGCTGCACGAGGAAGGTTCCGACCCAGGCTTAACGCACTATTCACTGCAACCGACTTTGCTCTAAAAACACCAGGTCGGCTGCGAGTACCCTGGGAAGGACGATGACCACACTAGTAATCCAGGAATGCCACCTCTGGCTAAACCTGGCAGATATGCGTGACGTTGACAAAGTTCGCTTTCTTAACACACCCATATCCCAGGCTGGCCTGTTGGGCGACACCGTTGGTGAGTTCACCAAGGAATTCACTACGGTGAAAGAGTAGTCAAGTGCGATTGGCGGGCCAAAAAATTCTGCGGTTTGCGTACGAGGGTCGAGCATGATAGTACAAAGTCCTCCCTTCCGGGCTCTCCCTGTCTCTGCGGGTTTTCACCAAGCTCGCGGAGGATGCCCTAACGCCCCTTCGGCAATCTCGATGACGGGATCAATTAATTATGTACAGGGACTGGGTGCTCCGGCACCTCGACCTGTTGGGGTTTCGGGTCAACTGAGAAAAGAGCAGGCTCGCCCCCGTGCAGAGCATCACTTTTCTCGGGTTGGAGCAGGACTCGATCACCATGACAACTGGGCTGATGCTGACCTGTCTGAGAGAGTTCGACAGGAAAACTGTGGTCCCACTGATATTATTTCAGAGGCTCCTGGGGCACATGGCATCCGTAGCCGCTGTCACGCCGCTCGGGTTACTCCATATGAGACAGCTTCAGCATTGGCTTCCCGATCGGGTCCCCAGACACGCATGGCACGCGAGCACGCGCCGGGTGACTGTCACTCCGCTGTGTCGCCGCGCCCTCAGCCTCAGGACGGACCCTGCGTTTCTACAGGCCTGTGTGCCTCTAGAACAAGTGTCCAGGCATGTCGTCGTTTCGAGGGATGCTTCCAGTATGCGCTGGGGGGCCGTGTGTTGCGGGCATGCAGCTGCGGGTCCATGGAAGGAACCCAGATGCATTGGCATATTAATTTCCTGGAGCTGGTGGCAAGGTATCTCGTGCTGCGCCGTTTTTTACCGGTGTTAGAAGGGAAACCAGTGCTGGTTAGGACGCACAGCACGACGGCGATGGCATATATCAACCTTACAGGGGATATCCTGTGGTGGTAAACGCTGCGTGCCATTCTTATCCCCGGCGAACTCAACCGTGCAGCCGATGCGCTCTCACTGCAGTCCACGCCTGGGAGAATGGAGGCTCCACCCCCGGCTGTCCAGCTGTTATGGGTGCGTTTTTGCACACTGGTCACAGCTGGCCCCGGGGCGTGCGTAAATATGCATTTTTCCAGTGAGCCTACTCGCACAGATACTGTGTATGTCAGGGAGGACGAGGAGCAGGTCTGTTTATTGCGCCTCTATGGCTCAACCGGACCTGTATTTCAGCTCTCTCCTTGTGACGGCCCCTCCCTGGCATATCCCTTTGAAGAAGCACCTTCTTCTTTGGGACAGGCACCATCTGGCACCCGCACCCAGATCTCTGGAATCACCTGTGGTCCATAGATGGAGCGTGGAGGACTTAGGTGACTTACCGGTTCGGTGGTTAACACCGTCACTTAGGCTAGAGCACCCTCTACGAGGCATGCCTACGCCCTGAAGTGGAGTCTATTCGCTGTGTGGTGTACTTCTCTCCGAGAGGGACCCCGGACATGCCAGATCAGTGTGATGCTATCCTCCTTTAGCTGGCTGGAGCTAGGCTGTCCCCTCTGCACTGAGGGGTTGGCGTTACGATGGACGCGGGGATGACGGCGCGCTGGGAAAGCATCGTCTCATCCTCCAGTTTCCAGAGGCGCGGGACGCTGGATAATTAAATCAATCCTGTCCCCCTCTCATACCCACTTGGAGATCTCTCTTAGGAGAGGTTTGCTCGATCCACTCGACTCAGTATCTTTAAGATTTCTGTCCAGGTAGACAGCTCTGCTGGTCGCATTGGCATCGGTCAAGAGGGTCAGGTATCTGGAGGCATTTTTGGACAGCGAAGAGTGCCAGCAATTTGGGCCGGCCCACTCTCACGTTTTCCTGAGACCCCGGCCCACCTAGGTGCTCGAGGTCCCAACAGTGCTTCTTTTTAGACTACGTAGTGAACCTGCAAGTGCTGCCCATGGAGGAGGCAGTCCCAGCCCCTTTCTCTGCTGTGTGCCGTTCGCGCTCTGCGCTATGTGACCGCATTATAGAGCTTATGACTCTAAGCAGCTCCTTTTCTGTTATGATTGGCAGACGGGTAGTGCCGTATCCAAACTGAGGTTGGCCCACCGGATAGTGGATGCCATCTCCCTCGCTTTTCAGTGCCAGGGTGAGCCGCGTCCCCCGGAAGTGAGAGCCCACTCGACTAAGAGTATCGCCTCCTCTTGGGTGTGAGCGCGGCGCCTCTCTAACAGACATCTGTAGAGCTGCGGGCTGGGCGACACCTAATACATTCGTATTCGTAAAGATTCTATAATCTTTGAGTGGAACCGATTGTGTGTTGGATAACGCCAGTAAATGAGGAAATTCGCTACGGTGTTGAAACACGCTTGCTGCACCTTTCTCTCTAACACAGAGATGCGTGCGCTTTTCTTACTCTGCTCAGTTGAGTTCCCCATTTGGCGAACACAACAGAGTTCCTCCGAGGCCCCCAGCACCCGACTCAGCGGAGGAGTCGGGTGCCTGGCCCATTACGTTGTTGGCATGCCTGCTCGGTCAGCCCGTGTTCTGGGTATAGGTGCCTGCTATGCCCGATCTCCACAGGTGATCCCATATGCTTCACTCAGCCACGGTATAGTTCCCCCCGCTTCAGGCGGGTCCGTGTCTTCCCTCCCCGCTAACCATCCTTCATATGTGTGCTCCCCCTTCTCAGGGTTAGTCCATATGTCTTCCTGCCACCAGGTCTCCCCATTGGGCAGCAGGTGGCCTCCGCAGCGTCCTCCCCATTCGGGACTGACACGCTTCCCAACGTACTGTTGTATTTTAAATTTTACGACTCCCCCAAAAATATAAATAAGCCTTAAGCGCTTCACAGGTAAGTAAGGTAAGTAAGGGCCAGGAGACACGTTGGAGGGCTGCGTCTCTGGTGATGATAGTGCGCTCACGCCGGAGCCTGGCAAACCTCTCACCAGCGACGTGGTAAGGTTTCATATATTTCCCCATAGTGGAAGTTTCAGTTAGAAAAGGTGTTTTTGCTATGCACACCTGGCATTCTTATTCACTAACTGATTGTGATTGCTGCCAGCTGTGTGCGCTGACACCGCCAACTCATTGGCATTTCATTGGCCCGTTTTATTTCTCTTCAGATGATTGGCTTTCTGACGAAATCCCCATAGTGGAAGTTTCCACATAGCATTTCCGTTCCCCCCCTCGGGGAACGAGAGTTACATTGTAACCGTAACGTTTTGATTTTTAAAAAGGTCAATATTATTAGCCCCCTTAAGCAATATATATATATATTTTCCCGATTATCTACAGAACAAACCATCATTATACAATGATTTGCCAAATTTCGCTAACTTGCCTATAGTTAACATAATTAACCTAAGCCTTTAAATTGCACTTTTAAGCTGAATTCTACTATCTTGTGAAATAACTAGTAAAAGACTGTCATCTGTCATCCTACTGTCATCATGGCAAAAATAAAAGAAATTAGTTATTAGAAATTAGTTATTAAAACTATTGTGTTTAGAAATGTGTTGAAAAAAATCTTCTTTCCGTTAAACAGAAATTGGAGAAAAAATATACAGGGGAGCTAATAATTCAGGAAGGCTAATAATTCTAACTTCAACCGTATATTTCAAAAGCCAGTAAAACACTGTACAAAACTGTAAACACTGTAAAAAATATATGCTGAACAAGTCATTATAGAAACTGTTAGTGGAAAAATTGAATAAACTAGTGAGTGAAAAGTGTGTTTAAAGTCCAAAAGTTTAAAAGCAGCCACATCTAAATAAAGACCTTCAATAAATCTATAGTCTTGTCAATACTTTAAAACCGCTTAGAGCCAAAAAAATACCACCAACATATCCCAAATCTCAATGACTTGACCAGAGTAGCCCTGTAATAGCTTCAAAGACTTCCGTTCAGCTAATGAGAGAGAGGATGTCATTGAGGGAATGACTAACAGCGTTGCTCACCATATGGGCGTTGACGTTCTCAGTCAAGGGTTTTCCTGGCATTCCGGGATCCCGCAGGCAACGAGATTCTGCTCTATTCTAAGACTGAAAGATATTGGGCTGAATCCAACTGGAATGGCAGAGAATGGAAGCTACCGCATGAGTGACTCTCGACAGCTGCTGGGTTTCCGAATGCCAGTCACACAGTTCAGCATTTCTTCTACACAAGACTAAACAAACTTCAGTCGAACGTCACAACGTCATAAATACAAATCCAATCTCTGATTCTTCTTCAACAGACTATTATGATTCAGTCATGTGTCGCAGTCTTGCAACAGTGATATTTCCAGCTAAACAAAACAGATGCTCCAAAGATAACATTAAAGTAAAGGATTTGTGTGATTAATTCAGTCGATTTTATTCTCTTTGTTTTAAAAAGAATATACTAAGGAAGCATGCAGTATCTCATTGTTAATAATAAAAAATACATATTTTACAAATGAATCTAGTTAAAAGGATAGTTCACCAAAAAAAATAACATTTACTCACTATTTACTCTCCCTCAAGTGGTCCCATATCTGAGTTTCCCTTTTTCTGTTGAACACAAAATAATATATTTTGATAAATGTTTGAAACCCGTAATCACTGACTTCCATAGAAGGAAAAGCAAATACTATGGAAGTCAATGGTTACTGGTTTCCAACATTTTTAAGACAACCTCTCTTGTGTTTAACAGAAGAAAGAAACAAATTTTGATAATTTGATGATTATATTTAATATGTAAATTAAAGTTAAGAATATTATAAAGAATAAGCCTGACATCAGTTAAAAAAAGTCAATATAGCGGATCTTTTATTTCTTTCTTATTTTAAGGTTTAAAGGTCTCTAAATTAAAGGGATGGTTATATATAATAGGCAAGATCTACCCCTTTAACCCTTCCTCTTGAAGAGCACATTATTTGCAGTTAATGTGCAAAGTACCAATAATGGAAGAGGTCATTATTAATGTTTCTTTAAAAAGTGCACTAAATTCAATAACACGACCAAGCTATTCAGACCAACAGATTATAACTCTGAGCTCTTTAAATTTTTCAAGGTCTATCCAACCAGGGTCCCATAGGTCCCATCTTCTATTACTAAAAGATCTTATTTTTATTTTTCAATCTGCATATTTTTATAATAGCAGATTTTAAAAGCATTTTTTGCTTTTTGTACATTATCATGACTTTATTATTATTATTATTATTATTATTATTATTATTATTATTCATTCATTCATTTTCTTTTCGGCTTAGTGCCTTTATTCTTATACACTTACATTCTATTACACTCTCATTCACACACATACACAACGGACAATTTTAGCTTACCCAATTCACCTATAGTGCATGTCTTTGGACTTGTGGAGGAAACCGGAGCACCCAGAGGAAACCCACAAGAACACGGGGAGAACATGCAAACTCCACACAGAAATGCCATCTGGCCCAGCCGAGGCTCGAACCAGCGACCTTCTTGCTGTGAGGCGGCAGCGCTACCCACTGCGCCACCCCTATTATTATTCATTCATTCATTCATTTTCTTTTCGGCTTAGTCCCTTTATTCATCTGGGGTCGCCACAGCGGGATGAACCGCCAACTTATCCAGCATATGTTTTACGCAGCGGATGCCCTTCCAGCTGCAACCTATCTCTGGGAAACATTCATACACACTCATTCACACACATACACTACGGACAATTTTTTAGCTTACCCAATTCACCTATACCGCATGTCTTTGGACTTGTGGGGGAAACCGGAGCACCCGGAGGAAACCCACGTGAACACGGGGAGAACATGCAAACTCCACACAGAAATGCCAACTGACCCAGCCGAGGCTCGAACCAGCGACCTTCTTGCTGTGAGGCGAACGTGCTACCCACTGCGCCACCGCATCGCCCCTATTATTATTATTATTATTATTATTATTATTATTATTATTATTATTATTATTATACATGTCTTTAGAGGCGCTGCGGTGGCGCAGTGGGTAGCGCTGTCGCCTCACAGCAAGAAGGTCGCTGGCTCGAGTCCCCGCTGGGCCAGTTGGCATTTCTGTGCGCTATAGGTGAATTGGGTAAGCTAAATTGTCCGTAGTGTGTATGTGTGTGAATGGGAGTGTATGGGTGTTTCCCAGTGATGGGTTGCAGCTGGAAGAGCATCCGCTGCGTGGAACATGTGCTGGATAAGTTGGCGGTTCGTTCCGCTGTGGCGACCCCAGATTAGTGAAGGGACAAAGCCAAAAAGAAAATGAATGAATGAATGAATGTCTTTTGAGTCCAAAAGCAGTTACAATACCCTACAATGTCATAAAGGAAACAAACAAAAATAATATTTTTTATATGTATAAATTTATGAGAAATTATATAGTTATTAATTAATGTCACACACATAAACAAAAGAGAGAATGTAAACATTTTTGCATCCTTAACACTTCTTTTTTTCAAGGATTCAATCAATCACTCATCAAAATAGGTACTTGCCTGCACCTACTATTGGTTTTAGTGTCAAATGTATCCATTAATAAATCAGCCAAGGCACCAGCACAAAAACAGACTCCATCATAAATAGTAAACTAAATGCGGGGTATCTTGCTTCTTGTTACGCTTGGTGAAAATAACCAAAATAAAGGCCTCAGCATTGCATATCCTCATTTTATATTTTAAAGAATGATAAAGAAATGTTGTCCAAGTTTTTTCCTGACTTTCAGATCATAAAGTAAGAATTAAATGTCCTCTTTTCTCCAACTGATGAATTTACCCAACAGTTTGACCCTGAAACATTATAACACATAAAAACATATAACAACCTACACACAATTACACACATTTTCACCACAATGCAAAGTCAAAAGGCAAAGTATCACTAACCCTGTTTCAAAGCAGGGTTTTGTAACCCTGTATAAAAAGCTTTGCAACCAATTTCAAAATGACAAATATAAAACGTACCTTTATCTGAGGTTAGGCATAATATGAAAAGACCTTCTAAATCTCTTCATGTGTCAATTTCGACATACACACCAAGCAAACACCAAGTTCAAATTCTAAAGTTTAGTGGTGATACACTTTTTTTATAAAACAGGTGATAACTCAGGGATCACCCCTTGTTGGTTTAAATCCACAACCTACAACCTTATATTTACCCGGCCAGACATCCTGCATGTTGTGACTGACTCACTGTGTGCCTAGAACACCACAGAGAACAGCAGCAATATATTCATCAAGCAGCGTTTTATTTCTTCAGCCTCCCTCATGCACCACAGGATTACCACTGACATTTAAGGGAAGTATTGGAAAGTCTGCCTCCTCACTTTCTGTTTTCCTTTGTGCCGGAGATTTGTAGAGCTCTCCTCATCCAGTGGTCAGAGCAGGAGCATCTCAAACTTCGCCTGCAGGCCGTGATTTGTGGGGTCGCTCCTCAGAGCGATTGCTTCCGCTGCTCTGGCCCAGATGTCATCAATCAGAAGCAGTGAATGTGGAGAGTGAGTATTTTGGCAGATGTCCATATCATTAAAAGGTGAAGAGGGTAGCACTCCTGCGTCAAGCACAAGGTGATTGTAGGTGCACTCCGTGTTTACATTGAGTCCCCTGGAAACCTTTTGCTTTAACTCTCTGTTTCTATTCGCAACATTCCTTCAGGCCTGAAACGTCCCCGCTGAGATGCTTCCTGATGGGTTTCAAATCAGAGAAATAATGGGCCACTTGTTCCAAAGTTTTTTTTTTAGGCAAAGGAGATCCATCATTCACTAGATTTGCTCTTGCTGTGGTAGCCTTAAAGGGATAGTTAAAGGGTTAGTTCACCCAAAAATGAAAATTCTTATTGTTAATTACTCAGCCTCATGTCATTCCTTCAGGTTGAGACCTTCGATCATCTTCGGAACACAAATCAAGATATTTTAGATGAAATCTGAGAGCTTTCTGACCCTCCATAGACAGTAATGGTCCTGAGATCAAAGTCAAAGTCAAAGTCCAGAAAAGTAACCAAATCCATTGTCAAAATGAAGTTTATTTATAAACTTATTTCGAGAGGAGCAGGTGATTATGATTGAACACAGCTGATCTCGCATTAACTAACACATGATTCACCAATCAGATGATTCCTAACTCACTATAAATAGCCAGAGTTTCTTACTACAGTTATCTTCGCCTTGAAGAATCCCCCCTTCCACCCCTACTCCTCCACCTTTCTCTCTGTAGGATGGCACGTGGCCCAGTGGTTAGCACTGTTGCCTCACAGCAAGAACGTCCCTGGTCGTTTCTGTGCGGAGTTTACATGTTCTTCCGGTGCTCGTGTGGGTTTCCCCCGGGTTCTCTGGTTTCCTCCCACTGTCCAAAAATATGTGTCATAAGTCAATTGATCAATCTAAATTAGCACTTAACCAGCAGTATATCTCTACATAGCAATTATAATCTGCCATCAGCCCTTAACAAAGGGGGGAGTTCTCGAGACCTACGTGAGCTCAAACTCCCCTCTCGCCCTGCAAACGGGAGGGAGCCCCGGGCTCAAGGATCTTATGAGCTCAGGGCTCTCTCCCGGGACAGCATGCCAAACTTGCTTTATAATCAATCATCAGTGTGAACTCTTGAAACATGCTATATGCTTCAGTGGTTCAACTGTAATGATATGAAAAAAACTGTAAAAATTACTTCGTTCACAATGATGCTTTTTGCTTTTTTTGACGTTTTGCACTGCTGAGTCCAATGGCAAATATGTCATACTGCCTGTAGTACAGTAAATGCACATCCTAATCTGACATGGAAGAGAAGACATTGTCGAACAAAATATTTTTTTTAGTTTTTTTGCCACACAAAAGTGTTCTTCAAGCTTCGTATGGTTATGATTGATCTGCTGAAGTCAGGTGGAATATTTTGACCGTTTTTTTGGTTCCTTTTCTTTAGTTTGCATGCCTGCCCATGAAGGGTCAGGTAGCACTCAAATTTCATCTAAAATATCTTAATTTGTGTTCTGAAGACAAACAAAGATCTCGACGTGAGGGTACATGTAAGTAATTAATAATAGTAAAAAAATTTTAGGGAGTGAACTAACCCTTTAACCCAAAAATGAACATCTTGTCATCATTTACCCACACGGTAATGTATGAATTTTGCATATATCAGTCAATTCTTTACTGCCAAAAGTGTAAAGAGGTAATGGAACTTTAAAATTGAGACCTTCTTTGACATCCTAAGTTGTCTATGAAAGCCTGTAGGTGGTTCAGATTTATTAACTATATTGTGGTGTTATATTAAATTATATATAAACCTTCCTTTATACCATAAATGGTCTATAATGTTGTGTTTTACACCATCGCTTTGGCAAAGATTCCACCATACGAACTAACATCATCACACAATATGACTAAACTCTTTTAATCAACTGGTTGGTACTATGGTAAGAAAGGCTGGTACTATTGAAATGAGTTATTTTATATTGTGTGCTTCAAAGTTTTCACTTTGTTCACTTCACAGTTCAGTGTTTTCCATGTCTGAAAACAGCTCAGTTGAAAAAAGCACAGTTAATGCAGCAGACTCCATCTCTGCATGTGGGAGTTTGATACACAACAGAAACCAGTCACACTTTATTTTCACATGCACATTATTTCTAACATTGATGGCAGATGATTATAGCATTTCACTAGATTTGTAATGAGCCACATATGTAAACCCCTTTTCACAGAAACAACACATCAGATGTAATGCGGGTAAGCAAATGTGATAATGATTTATATAACTTAATATTAAACTATGTCTATTTTAGGCACAATAATGTCTGTTTTTGCTCTATTTCTTAAATGAAAATGTTCCAAGCAAAGTCACAGCAGAAGTGCAGCACATCTCAGAGAAAACGCAGCTGTGTTTTGTTGATGAATAAATCTGATTTTTGGAATTAATCAGGTGTGTCAATGACTCAATGATTCAACTGCCACTTCCTTCATGAATGAATTGTTGAACTTAAGAGTGAAGTGACCAATTGAAGACAGCACCTTTGAATTAGTTCATTTATTTTAATATAACATTTCAGTTATTTGAATCACTTAATGTTTCTGTATTCAAAACCTTATATTAAATAAATATATTTAAACAAATATAAATTTATATAGGGTAGCACGGTTGCTCAGTGGTTAGCACTGTCGCCTCACAGCAAGGTCACTGGCTCGAGCCCCGGCTGGGCCAGTTGGCATTTCTGTGTGGAGTTTGCATGTTCTCCCCGTGTTCATGTGGGTTTCCTCCGGGTGCTCCAGTTTCCCTCACAGTCCAAAGACAGGCGATTTAGGTAGACTAAATTGTCCGTAGTGTATGCGTGTGTGTGAATGAGAGTGTGTATGGGTGTTTCCCAGTACTGGGTTATGGCTGGAAGGGCATCCGCTGCGTAAAACATATGCTGGAATAGTTGCCGGTTAATTCTGCTGTGTCGACCCCTGATAAATAAGGAACTACACTGAAGGACAATGAATGAATGAAAACATTTATATTTTATACATAAAAGATTCAAGCGGGCACACGACCGAGTCTCACAAAATCTTATGGGATTTATTTAAAATAGCCAGATCTGTATGGTCCATAGTCTCAATTTTACTTTAGAATCTAATTATATCTTTATATAGCTAGATTATAAAGTCAATATATAGGTATATTATTGTATTGGTATAATATAGTATTGTGTACTGGATCATGTTCCGAGCACAAGCCATAAGTTGCTTTCTGCAGTTCACTTTACCACATTCTACATACAGTCCATTTAAACAACATTTTAATTCAAACAATTAAAGCCATGAGGCCAAACCACACAACTCCATGGATGCTCATTATATGGACCAAAAATTCTCCTCAAATGTATCTTCTTTTGTGTTTTGTGAGATCCATACAGGTTTATAACCGCATGAGGGTGAGTAATTGATGACAATTTTCATATTTGGGTGAAATATGAGTTTAAACTCAATTTAGATACGCTCATACTAAACAAATGAAATATGACTCTGTTTACAGTTCTCCAATAAATGCACACTGTTCCTCAGAATGGGACGAAGAAAACAAATCTTTGCTTACTAAGCGGGTGATGAGCCCCTGCAGGTTCTTTGCTTTTCATTAAGTGCGGTGCAATTTCTAAACGAATTGCTGTAAACAAACTCTGTCAGATAAAACCATTACTGAAGGCCACGTCAGGATGAAAAGACTCTCAAATTGGTCATGGAAATGAGAAAATATTACCAGTATTGATCTCAGAACCTCTCAATGTTCGTCAATCATGTTTGCTTCACTCTTCTGCACAAAAATATTCAGCTATCCGAATCGACAGTTACGGCCCTTATGGATGGGACTGTCTGGACCGAAACAAAAAACAACACAGTTGAATGTGTCTTGTCACCTTTGCATTTTTTCCCCCTGTTCGACTTTTTCCAAATGAAGCTGCTTAATTACTATCTCACTGCAAACACATTGAGCAGTTTATTCTTGGACTAGGCAACAGGCGCCACAGGCTTTTGTTGTTCTGCGTAAAATGGATTTGAGAGCTGTTTATTTGCAGCAGACATGCCAGTCGCAGCCCCAAAGCTTTTCCCTCGCTGATAAGGACACACAAACCTGTAGACCTTCTCTTATATGGGTGCCCGGCAGCCCTGAGATTGCCACCATAAAACAGGTACAGTTCTGGCTTTAAAAATATATATTAGCACAATGTTATGGTTTTAGTACCAAACTATGATCCTCAGTCTTCATACAAAAACGTAAAGATGCCAATTATACATGACAAAACCACATTCAAGTATAATGTATATGTTGTATAAATACTGTAAACAAAATCATTCTAATATGTTCAAAAAACGTTCCTGATAATTATTAGTGTAGAAAGCCATTGTCTAAATTCATTTTTTGTGGAAACCATGTAAACTGTGCAAAAATTTATCTAATAATAAATAATATATATCTTTGTTCATCAAATATAATGTACAAGCTTCTGCAAAAATACAAAGACCAAAAATTGTATAATAATTAGAATCATTATACTGTATACTCATACTGTAATTGATTGAGCACCACTAATAAATGATCATAATAGAAAAGCAAACTGACATATCACATTCACACTGAAAAAAAAAAGCTTCAATAAATATGCTAAGGTTATATGATTGGCCTATTATTATATCAAAACATTTATATACTAATGACACTGAAAGGAAAGTTAGTTAAGCAAAACTTTTATCAAAGCCAATCATATGCAAGTATAAGTTACCAAAACACATGTCTTCACAATAGTTTTCATTTGCGTCTACAATTTACATGGGTGCACTACTTTTTACTCAACCTCTGTCTAGACCAGACAGCGTGAAAGTGTTCTTTGCTGGGCTGAATTGAAATAGATGGTTCGTCTGTGAGCCAGCATCATGGATATGCTAGTCAGCCAACAAGTCAAGAGGAGATCCCTCCATATTTAATCTTGTCACTGATCTCTTAAAAAGAGATTTTTCATCTCCCTTTCGAAATAAATTGAATAGAGCGGTGCCCTTTGTGTGACGGTTTGGAGAAAAGATAAAATCGAGGACTTTTGGAGAGCGTTTAATGCCACTGTGGAAAAACGCACTACACCGTAAATGATAAAAAAGCGCAGAGCAAATTATACTTGACTAATAGTCCACGAGCGATGGCTGCACGCTCTCTGATTATTCCTATGGCTTTCAAGTGTCTCCGCATAGCTAGAGGTCGCGTTGGTTAAGTTACAGTAATGATCAGAGCACAAAAATGGCAAGTCTTTTAAATTACTCACAAATTAACTCGGGCGACCACAGCGAGCAACTTGCATATTTTCTAATCTAATTTGAGGGTGTCTGGTGACAATCAAAATGGATAATTGTCTTGATTGTGCTCATAGTTACGGCGTTCATTTAGCTTGATTTCCCTTCACGGCCATTAAAATGACAACAACCCAAAGACAATGGAGTCATCACTCCAGTCGGTTTAACCACCAAACTACACGCTAATGGGCAGATCTCCATCCTGAGGATTTCTCATCACGAACGTGAGCTTTTCGGCACTGAATCATGGATGAGATTGAGAAAATGCATGCAACTGGTAACAAAGCACCTAATCACCTATGTGACAACAAAGAACCATCATTCCCATCAGGAGCACCAATTGGGTCTGAGACAGCTGAGATGTACCATTTGTCACATTCTTAAACTTAATGAGGCTGTAAAAGTATTTAAAATGTGCAAGCCGTAAATCGCACCCGGCCTCATTACTATCAATAGAAAATTCGGCTACACTGTATCATAAACAGGCTTTGACGAAAGCCAGTCAGGAAGCTTAGAAAACTGAACTAAAAGGTCTTTGGTGCATTCTGCATGTCGGTTTGAGTCATAATTTGGACTATTTTTCTTCCGTCTGCTATAGCAATCTCCATATAAATGCATCAAACGGCACCTGCACGTCTGCGGAGCATCACGACCTGATCGTGCCTGACTATCTTCATTCACAGATTACCACAGAATAACTGGGTACTGGGGGGAATCTGCCATTCGCAATGACCATATGATTTTCTCGCTATTACCGTGGCAGATCATTGCATGGGCATTTACGGCAGCTATTTGTGCCACCAAGCCGTATCCGAAAGCTTATCTTTCCCTGTGAAGGAGTGTAATCATGATCTGATTTATCATGTCAAGAAGGGAAGCTGGCACCATGAAATCCAAGCCCATGAATTCACTGTATGCCTCCCTGTAAAGCTCCCTGCTAACAGTATCAGAGGTGCCCAGTAAAGCCGGATTGTTTGCATTTAGATGGCCAGTAAAGCCAAACAGATTGTTTGCATTTAGGGATTTTGTGCATTTTACATGTCACACTGCTATGCATGTACAGTATGTACGTGTATGAATTTATGTTTGTAAGTACTGTATGTATGTATTAATTTAGCAGACACATTTTATACAAAACAACCATGATTTCACTAGCATAGATAGATAGATAGATAGATAGATAGATAGATAGATAGATAGATA